>BMAC01001040.1:148978-204840 GCA_014905375.1 Phtheirospermum japonicum | reverse complement strand
GCTTTTTGCATGAAAAAGTTTTGAATTGACGCTGCTTTCAAAGTTTTGTGAAATCAAATGCGTCCAAGTACCATTTTACAATATATAAATAATAAATTTTGAAAAATTTATGCACTTATGCACGCTCAAWAGACTAGAACCTCAAATCATACTTAGATAACTTCGACAGGCAAGCCATACACAATTCAGTGCAGAAATAGCAATCAATCACGTAAAATATTAGCTAAGACAAATCACGAAAATTTGACATTTTAAATCTTGCACAATTTTCAGTTATAAATCATACTCATACCATCCCCCCCTCTAAAAACTTGGCAATCTTCTGATTGTCATAAATATAAAAGAAAACAAGAGCAAGGGAGATAAGAAAATATCCCTGAAAATTCGATGGTCGAGTCTCTCCAAAAACGCTTGTGCAATTATCCTTCGTCTCAGACCACGTGATTGGATTGTCTTGAACAAACCTATAAAAACAAAAGTAAAACAAACAAACAAACAAACAAACCATAATTGCGATCAATTGTTATGCGCAAGTGCTCGGTGGCACGTCTTTTAGGATTTGAAACGGCCGGATTGCGGCTCAACATCGTAAATGGCTGGATTGCAGCTCATCGAAAGTTGTCGGACTTCGGCTAACTTGGGTCGGATTGCGATCTCGGTTGGTGAAAACGAATTTTGTAAGAATTGGACGACAGATGCGAATAGCGGCAACACGCAGCGGTTAGGTGTTACCGTTAACCATACCGCTACGTTCTCTGTTTTAAGGTCAAAAACCTACCTCCTTTTCCAACTAACGGTGGCTATTAGCGGTTGCTACCCAGCGTTAGTATGTATCGTTATCCCTGGTTGCTGCGGCTAGCGGTAGCGGTGATTGTTAATGGTCTGGTTAAGCGGTAGCGACTAGCGGTAGCTATTACCGCTATGTATCCGCTAAATGTCCTGTTCAGCAAGTTTTCGAAATTTCTGCACATCCTTTCAACGTCCCAATGACACTATTAAATGCACACATAAACGTACCACGACAATTGACACAATAAAAAGACAAAAATAAAATAAAATAAAAATCAAAAGAAAATGAAAACTAACGAACGCTTGGGTTGCCTCCCAAGAAGCGCTTGTTTAACGTCGACAGCTCGACGCAATTCCACGTGATTAAGTTTTAGCCCGTGGGGGCTCCTTTAATTTTTCTTTATCACGATCACGATTCAGCCCACGTTTCTCTTAGAAAGGTTTGAGTCTATGCTTGTGGACTTAGAATTTTGACTTTTTACTCTCATCGTATAGAGTGGCAACTCCGTACTCATCCATTTCCGTTATCATAAATGGTCCACTCCATTCGGTCTTGAAATTGGTCGATTCAAATTTACGTTCAGAATTGTAGAGCACTAGTTGACCAACCTTGATTTTTGTATCATGAATCTTCTTGTCATAAAACTCGCTCGACGTCTTCTTATTCATCGTCCAATCCTTGCTAAGCTCCTCGCCCTTGTTCTTTGCACGTTTAAAATTCTTATAGGGGTCGAGGGAAACAATTCTCGAATGATTATGCGATGGCTTCGTCTCCTCTCTAAACTTCGAATGATTTGGTTTCGACTCCACTTTTGGCCTGATTTTAGGTACGTATCTCTCTTTGCGTAATGCGGCACTACAACTAGCAATTCCATCTATGACTTCTCCTATATCAATTCCCAACAATTCMATCAATTCCTCTACACTCAAATGCTCCTCACCGTCCCCGACGTCAAACTTTTCTATAGTGGTAACGCTTTGGAGATCATGGACGCAAGAATCGATTAGATCTACAAATGAGCACTCATCTTGCATATATGATGAAGGGGTGTTATGGATGTCTCGAAGTGAAAACGTCACTGTCTCGCCTAAGACGGACATGGTCATTCGTCCTTTGTTCACATCTATTAGAGTATGTGTAGTTGACATAAATGGACGTCCTAACAAGATGGTATGCTCCTTGCTTCCGCTTGGTACTTCACCAACATCTAAAYTCACAAAATCAACAGGAACAACCAGCTCACCAACCTGCACCAAAACATTTTCTACAATACCCAGAGGCTGCCGAATCGACCGATCAGCTAATTGTAGGCGCATAGTGGTAGGCTTCAATGCCCCAAGATCGAACTCTCTAAATAAAGAATAAGGCATCAAATTAATGCCAGCGCCAAGATCGAGCATCCCCTTTGCCGTTTGTCCATTCCCAAGAGAAATAGTAATACAAAAACTTCCGGGATCCTTTTCCTTGGGTGGTAATGGTTTCTTAATTATCGCGCTGACTTCTTTTGTTAATGCCACATGTTGGGTTGCTGCCAAACGCCTTTCTCGTGATGCTAGTTCCTTGAAAAATTTAACGAATGTGGGCATCGTTTTTAACACATCTAGCAGGGGAAGGTTGATATTAACATTCTTCAATAAATTGTAAAGTTCCATGAACTTTTTGTTTTCTTTGGCAGGGCGTAGACGACTTGGGAAGGGGACATGATCATAACTAGTCAACTTCTTTGGGTGGTCAGTTGCCGAATCGTTCCTTCTTTTCAACGCTCCCGGCACACATATGGATTGGTCGATTTATGCATAAGATCGGCTGGTTTGGTTGCATCTTCTTGCAATTGGGTCTCGGCTTTCTCCGTGTCTTCTTCCTTTTCTAACTCTATGCCATTATCGATCTCCTTTCCATTTCTTAGCACATGAATAGCCGAGGCATGTTCCATTTGGCTCGGAAACTTATTTTTCTCCGTCGACAATGTTGTAACAGTCGCGGACAATTGTCCTATAATCATATCCGAATGTCTTTGCCCTTGTTGCACAGCCTTAACAAGCTCATGACCTTGCTGTACAGCCTTGACTAATTCATCAAACCTTGACTCGAATTTTGCATTGAGGTCCGTTATTTGCTTATTCACTTGTGAAGTTAATTGCGTGAGACCTTCTCGATTTCGTGCAGTCTCTGCTACCTGATTCTGTTGCCAAACTAAAGTTGATCATTTGCTTGCACAGGCGCAGGCGCTTGTCCGGGGCTATATGTGAAGTTTGGATGATTGGGAGGTCCTGGATGATATGTGTTTCCCGCTGGAGGTTGAGGTTGGAAATTTTGAATAGCTTTGACCTCCGTTTCTTCCACTTTATCAAATATGGTTGTGCACACGCCCGCTACATGTCCTTGTAGTCCACATCGTGCACATAACTCAATCGTCTTCTTTGATGATTCCATATTTGCCACCTTTGCTCTTAGGGCGGCCAACTCCTTGGCCATCTCTTCGAACTTCATGTCTCTCTTGTTTGGCATCTCGGAGACTTCTTTGGCCATAAACATTCGTGGTCGAGAATTAGTCTGTCTCGATTTCTCGCTCAACTTCTCAAACAGTTGCTTGGCTTCCGTTGGTGTCAAATACCCAAAATCTCCTTCAGCCGCCATTTCGACGTTATTTTTATAAGAGTCCAAAAGGCCTTCGTAAAACAACTGATTCACCATTCTCGAAGAGTTATGATGATGTGGGCAAGCCTGCAATAAAGATTTGAAATGTTCCCATGCCTCGTGAAGCAACTCCCCATCTTGTTGGACAAAGTTGGCTATTTGTCTCCTAATGTGGCCCGTCGTCTGTGCTGAGTAATACTGATGATTGAATTTATCTCTCACCATGGGCCAGTCGACCAGAGATCTAGGTTCTAGTGAAAGTATTCAAGATTTGGCTTTGTCCTTCATGCAGCTAGGAAAACACACCATTTGAAGGTCTTCGTGATGAAGTCCCGGAGAGGGAATCCTACTAACTTCAGCATAAAACTCCTTGAGGAAAGTCAAAGGATCTTCGTTGGCGAGGCCGTGAAATGTCGGGAGGTTGTTGATGATATGAGGTTTCAACTCGAAGTCTCTCGCAGTTCTACCCAACACAATTGCAGAACTATAGGGACCCACTTGAGGAGTCGTGAACTCTCTTTGTCTTGGTTCGCGCGCCTCCCGTTGGTATCTTTCTTGGTTATTTGGCCTCGCGTAGTTCCTATCGTACTCGTTCCTCTCATTGTAATTGTCATTTGCGAGCCACTCATTGACCCGCTCGTCGCCATGGTATGATCTCTCGGAATAGTCGTCCGGAACGTGGCGGTAGCGATTATCTCCTCTTCTTTGGCCGTCATTCTGGTCCTATTACGTTACGTTGAATATTTTCCCAGTATTCTTGAGGTTGTTCTGGTCCGTCGGGACGAGTTGGCTCACTCCCGTACCCATTTCTTTGTTGCACGGGTGGATGCCTTGGTGGCTGATCGTCCTCGTTGTTTGGGCTTGGTTGTCTAGTCGCAACATCGTTTCCGGAACAGGATCACAAATAAAATCAGTCGTGGCAGACGATTCACTTGTGGGTGAGTGAGGTGGTCTCACTTGATTCGGACGATGAACGTTGTCGATGAATGGTGCAAGTTCGAGCCTAAGCGATCTACGACCTTGCATGAACTCAACAACAAATCAAACGTATCGACTAGAGAGAATAATTATACAAATAAACGACTAAAATAAAATAAAAATGAACAAACATATTTTTGAAATCCTTTGTAAATTCCCCGGCAACGGCGCCAAAATTTTGATTCAAGCTTTTTGGTTGCCTACTTATGAAAATGTGTCAAAAATTCAAAAGCTTGCCCGCAAGAGAACGGGGTCGCGCGTAGGTTGGCAAATTGACTCGAGTCGTCTCTCGAGGAACATACAATCGGAATCTTTAAATAGTTTTGTTCAATTTCAAATAACACATACAAATAAGGGGGGGGTTTTGATGAGGATAATTAACTACGAATTTAAATAGCAAATACTTAATTTAAAAAACTAAATTAACTAAACTTAAATTAATTAACTAAATTAATAAATTAAACTAAACAATCAGAAAACTAATTAAATAACTAAAAAGGTAAATCAGATTCAGCAATTTAGACTAACCATTCAAATAAAAAACTACTAACTGTTGTAACCCTTAGCGCTAACTGTTACTGCCTGCAACCCTTAGCGCTAACTGTTACTGCTTGCAACCCTTAGCGCTAACTGTTACTGCTAACTGTTGGTCCAACCCTTAACAGTAACGGTTAACAGCAACGGTTAACACTAACTGTTTAACAGAAACTAACATGAATTGCATGCATGAACTACTACGAATTAAACTGAGCATGTGATTTCTCAAGAACAAGATCAAATCCAAACTTCTCAAGCAAAAAAACATAGCATAAACTAAATTATCAATTAATTATCAAAACTAAAGTAATTATTAAACTAAGCATGAACAAATCACCACCAAGCATGAACAAGAGAATAAACGCAGCAACTATATTAATAATAAAACTAAAAATCTCAAGTCCAAACTTCAGCGATTCAATAGTTCAAACGATCAAAATAACTAAACGATTCGAAAACTTAAACGAAAACAATTAAATTCTAAAACTAAAATTAAAACTAATAAATAACTAAGGTTTAGAGAACTTATTATTAAGCTAAACTTGCTGGAAATCACTTCTGAAAATCGGACGAACTCAGGTCTCTTTTTCGTTGAAGAAACGGGCTTCGAAAGGAAAATCGTCGTTTTGTCGCTCGGGACGTCGTTCTTCGTCGTAGATCTTGAAAACTTATCCTAAGTTGCTGAATTTTGGATTCCCAACCCTAGGATACTCTTTGTTTTTAGGGTTAGAACACGCCTACACAGACCTCGATCATCGAAATTCGGATTAAGGAGGGTATTTATAGAATTTTTTCCGCAAACTGGGCCAAAAAAATCTGTTTCTGGGCTTCCTGGGCCCGCTAATGGTTGGTGCAACCGTTAGTAGCAACCGTTAGGTGTATATTTTTTTTGCATTTCTGGCTGACGACAACGGTTGTAAGGAAACAGTTCTGGAAAGTTAACGTTAGCTCTGAATTCAGCATTCTAACAGTTAGTATCAGTTCTCAGTAACCGTTAAGGTTAGCTGTAACAGCTAACGGTTGGAATGTAATCGTTAGCCTCAATCAACATCGGTTCCAGCAGAATAACCCTTCTAAAAAGTCTGTCAGCTTCAATTCTTGCTACTTCTTCACCGGAAAGCTCGATATTTGAATCTCGATCATCATAATTCATCTCTAACGTGCTAAACTCTTTCGGTTACTTAGCTATAAAGTGAAAAAAATCATAAATAATCACTTATTTGCATCAATCTAGATCAAAAAGCGGTAAAATAAGTTGGAAGTCTAAATATATGAAATTAAGCTAAATCTATCCAACTTATACTAAAAATAATAAGAAAAAGCAATTAAAATACAAACTAAAATCAAGACAATTACGTGCTAATCAGCGGGCTTCCGCCTACCGGTGAACCCCTTAATTTTAGAAATAGCACGAATGTACAGAATCCCTATTCATCAGTTCGTTCCAAATTCCTTTAGGATTATCCTAAGCTATAATCTGGTCATGCAGTTTATTGGCCTGGACCCAACAACTCAGAACTTTTTCCAGCTCTTCCAAGTGAAGAGCTCGTCCCCAGGATATTTTTATCTGTGTGCCAGGACTGGCGTCCGGTTCCTCACCGGCATGCCTTCTTCTAATAAGTCCTGGCACAAAAAGTTTTTCTTTATCCAGTGCCTAGGAGAGTGGGGTTCCCCCTCTCATTCCATTGAGGAGTTGCCGGCCCAGCAGCATTTGGTAGTCAATGCCCGACTACCGATAGGGCCACCCTTGAGAAGTGGTCAGACTCTGACCTTATAGAGTCTCTATGCCAGGATGAGGCAAGGGTAGGTCTTCTCCATTATTTCCCTTTTTCATTTTTTATCCCATCTTGCTAAGTTTCCTTCTTTTAGGCGGTGGTCAAGAGGTCGATTCTTGTTGCCAGGGCTAGGGGGAACTGATGAATACAAATCTGGCCAGGGAGCATAAGACCTTGCAAGAGAAGGAAAAGAGGCTGCGCGATCTATGCAAAGAGAGGGCCAACAAGTTGAAGAAGGCCGAGCAAGAGCTGGAAGAAGTAAGGAAGGCAGAGCAGAAAGTGCTCGAGATGGCAAGGGAAGAGGTGCGAAATGAGGCCTTGGACGAGGCCCAGAGTTTGGCGGACGAGACCGTAGCCAAGGCTCGCGAATCGTGGAAAACGGAGTTCCTTAACTCTGAGGAGGGGTTGAGGCTAGTCCAGATCACCCGGGAGTATGTCCAGCGTGCCTTCCTGGGCTCGGAGCAACTGTACCAGCTGCTCGCTCCAGAGGCAGAGGTATATTTTCACCTCGCTCTGGATGCCCAGGCAAAGTGGGCCCAAGAGAAGCCTACAGTCCCTTTGATCGCGCGGAAGTGTTGAAGCAGCCTCTTGAGCCTACCTCTTTCTGCTATTCTCCTGAGCAAGACCGCCTGCATAGGCTCGATACGCCTGAGTTTGCTGCGCACGTTTTTGCTGCCTTTGCTGCTCCCCCGGTCTCTCCAGAAGCAGCTCAGCCAAATCCGGGTCTGGCTCTTTCACTAACCACATCTACTCCCTCCCCCACCTTTGCTGATTCGGGTGAGCTACCGGGAGGAGCCTCTCCAGGGGACCGGGCAGAGGAGGCTGTAGAGCAGCTCGCGAAGGAGCTAGATGCGGGGACTTAGGCCTAGTCTTACTTAGGTTGCACTTCCTTTTCCCGACAGATCTGTTGTTTTGCCTGTGTGGCTGATCCGTCTTGCTTTCTCCTGAACTTATGTACTGAACAAATTTTGATGATTTTTCTGTCTCGTAATGACTTTTGGTATTCTAGGGTTTCCTGGTTTTCCGAAAACCCTAGTACTTTTAATTCCTTGGCACGTGCTTTCTTTTCTTTATATATGCGCACTTATGATTTGTTATCTTTCAATTTCTGCAATGGCCTCTCCTTCCTTGCTTGAAGAACTTGACACTGTGAAACAAAAAAATCATTCTCTGTATGTCAAAAATCTCAAACTCTCAAACAAACTGGTTGTTCTTCGAGAGAAAATTTCATACATGTGCTGACTCCTGGAGAGGAAAAGGTAGAAGAAGCGTCACTACAAGCGAGAGTGGTGGAGCTCCGCCAGTTGAATCGCCAGTTGCAGGAAGAAAAGGCTGACTTGACGGAATCAGTGAATCGGCTGAGCGTCGCCGCCAGCGATGCACGCGCCATCTCCGAGCGGGCTGAAAAATATCGCCAGCGCTATCATGCGACTGAGCTCGAGCTGTGACGTATCCGCCGAGTTCTACCTTCTGATCGGCGGGCTTCCGCTTCTCACGGATAAACGTTTTCTGGTCTTTTTTGCATTTTTGTTCTTCTGCTTTATTTTTTGCACTTGTAATCAAAACCACCAATTTTACAGTATAAAGTGTATGCATTTTTCTCATTACTATATTACCGAAAACTTGTGGTGAATGCAAGTATGTTTTCGTCGAAATTTTTGGCCGATCTTAATTTCTTGTCATATCTGTTCAATCAAACCAAGCAAATTAAGGTTTCCATCCATAGCCAACCCTGGATTTACACTTATCATCAGGTCAGGGATGTTGACCATCCTGGCTTAAACTGTCAATCAGGTCAGGAAAATGGGGCATCCGTCCTTAGCCAATCCTGGCTTAAACTGACAACCAGGTCAGGAAAATGGGGCATCCGCCCTTAGCCAATTGGCTTAAACTGACAATCAGGTCAGGAAAATGGGGCATCCGCCCTTAGTAATCCTGGCTTAAACTGACAATCAGGTCAGGAAAATGGGGCATCCGCCCTTAGCCAATCCTGGCTTAAGCAGACAATCATGTCAGGAAAATGGGGCATCCGCCCTTAGCCAATCCCGGCTTAAAGAGATTAATTAGTTTGTGAATAAGAACGAACCTGCATCATCATTATATAAATAAGTTTTACAAAATCACACATAAAATTTACGTAAATTCAAAATATTCCATGCTCTGGGTATCTCTGTCCCATCCATATCCTTCAGCCTGTAAGCACCACCAGCCAGAACTTCTGTGACTCGAAATGGCCCTTGCCAAGTGGCGTCCAGCTTCCCCTTGGATTTTCCCAAATCAGCTTTACGCAAGACCAGGTCTCCCACCTGGAAATATCTCCTCCGGACTGTCTTGTTATAAGCCGCCCGAATTCGTCCTCTTACATGCTCCATTCTGACCACTGCCCGATCTCTTTTTTTTTTTCAATTGAGTCTAATGCGTCCCGCACTAGTGCTTCATTTTGATTTTCATCGAAGTTCTGTACTCGGTGGGTTTCAAGGATGATCTCTGTAGGGATAACGACGTCCATGCCATAAACCAAGCTGAAGGGGGTTTCACCCGTGCTTTCTTTGGGATTAGTACGGTAGTCCCAAAGTATTGAACTTAGCTCCTCCACCCATTTATCCCCTAATATTTCTAAGCGTGATCTGATTCCCTGGACAAGGATGCGGTTGGTCACTTCAACTTGCCCATTCGCTTGCGGGTGGTAAACAGATGTAAAGTGTTGCTGAATCTTCATTTTAGCGCACCAGGACTTAATTTTGGCTCCCATGAATTGGGTACCATTGTCCGAGACCATGACTCTTGGAATGCCATGCCGACATACAATATTTTTCCAAATAATACCCATCACTGCCTCTTCCGTGATTTTTGCCAGAGCCTTGGCCTCGACCCACTTGATAAAGTAGTCAATGGACACAATCAGAAATTTCTTCTGCGCTGGAGTCATTGGAAACGGTCCAACCAGGTCTATCCCTATTTTGCAAAGGGACAGGGAGAGCTCATTGTCATGAGCTCCTTTGCCGGCTAGTGATTTAAGGGAGACATCTTTTGGCACTTTTCACATCGCTTGACGAAGTCCTCCGCCTCTTTTCGCAACGGTGGCCAGAAATAGCCAGCTCGCATTATCTTTCTGGCCAAGGTCCTCACTCCCATATGATTGCCGCAACAGCCCTCATGAGTTTCTTTGAGGACGTGAGTGCCCTCTTCTAAACTTAGACACCGTAATAGGGGTCGCCCAAATCCTCGTCAAAACAACGCCTCCTTAATCAAACAAAACCGGGCAGACCTGGTTCTCACCCTAACTACTTCCTTCTTGTTTTCTAGCAATCCTCCTCTTTCCAAGTATGCCTTGATAGGGGAACGCCAATCCTCTCTTTCATTCACGGAACATACTTGCTCTTCCCTAAATTCCTGGTATGCCATCAATAGGGTGATTATTTTTTCCTGGCAGTCTGTCGCTGAACTGGCTACTTTGGCCAGGTAATCAGCTCGCCCATTTTCTTCCCTGGACTATCCATGAGCTCATACCACTTACCAACTCACGAAATTGGGTTAAATATTTTTGCAGATGCTCTTTTCTGGCTTCAAATTCCCCATTTATTTGTTTACATATCAGCTGCGAGTCCGCCTTGGCACACACCCGATCTGCGCCAAGGTCCCTTGCCATCCGTATCCCTCTTAATAAGGCCTCATATTCAGCAGAATTATTGGAGAGGGGATAATTCATGCGTACAGCGTACTCCGCAGTGACCCCCTCTGGGTCTATCAGCACTATCCCTGCACCGCAGCCAAGGTTGCTAACAGAACCATCGATGTAGATCGTACATTCCTTTATCTCTTCGGAAGGGCTGGTCATTTCCTGCATGAAATCCACCAACGCCTGAGCCCTAATTGTTGTCCGTGCCTCAAAACTAATATCGAACACGCTAAGCTCGATTACCCACTTCACCAGGCGTCCTGAGGCCTCTGGCTTGTCCATGATGGACTTCAAAGGTAGATTGGTCCATACTATTATGTTATGTGAGAGAAAGTAGGGTCGCAACTTGCGCGTCGTGCCCACCAGAGCTAGCATTGCTCGTTCCACCTCCACATGTTGAACCTCAGCATCGTGCAATACTTTACTCCAATAGTACACTGGCTTCTGTATTTTGCCTTCCTCTCTAAGCAAGACAGAGCTGACAGCCTGCTTCCCTACTGACAGGTATAGAATTAGAGGTTCACTCTGGATTGGCTTGGTGAGTAGTGACATGCTAGCCAGGTGCTCCTTCAATATCTGGAATGCTTCCTCACATTCATCACTCTACTGAAATCGAGCCTTTTTCCGCAAGACCTGGAAGAATGGTAGACTTTTCTCAGCTGAGCGAGAGACGAATCTTCTCAGGGCATTAATTCGGCCCGCCAAGCACTGTATTTCCTTGACATTCCTCGGGGCCTTCACTTCCATGATCGCTCTTAACTTTTCAGGGTTAGTCTCGATACCCTTTTCTGTGACCATGTAGCCCAGGAACTTTCCATCTCTTACCCCAAACATGCACTTCTTGGGGTTGAGCTTCATCCTGTACTTCCTCAGGGTATCAAAGGTCTCCCTCAAGTCCTATATATGTGAGGTTGATTTCACACTCTTTACCAACATGTCGTCTACATAGACTTCCATGTTTCGCCCAAGATGATTTTTGAACATTTTGTCCACCAACCGCTGGTATGTGGCGCCTGTATTCTTAAGCCCGAATGGCATGAACACATAGCAATAAGTTCCTTTCGGAGTTATAAAACCAACCCACTTCTGGTCATCCTTGGCTAACTGAATCTGGTGATATCCCTGCGAAGCATCCATCATAGTTAGGAGCTCAAAGCCCGAAGTAGAATCGACCAGCTGGTCTATCCTTGGCAACGTATAGTGGTCCTTAGGGCAAGCCTTGTTGAGGTCACGAAAATCTATGCACATCCGCCAATCCTCCTCTGTCTTTGGTACCAGGACCGCATTGGAGAGCCACTCTGGAAACTGTATTTCCTTGACATGCCTAGCCTTTAAAAGTTTATCCACCTCTGCTTCGATAATAGCTTCCTTCTCTGGGCCAAAATTGTATTTTCTCTGTTTTACCGGTTTTATTGCTGGGCTGATGTTGAGATGGTGTTCAGCCACCTCTGGGTCTATCCCGACCAGGTCCTGAGGAGACCAGGCAAATATGTCTATGCTACTCCGCAGTAAAGCCACCAAATCTACCAACACTTCAGGGCTGAGGTTCGTTCCGACCCGAAGGACTTGAATATCATCTCTCGGCACTACCTCCACCATCATCATCAAATTCTCCTCTCTTCGTGTTTGTTCTGGCCTGTCTTCCTCAGTCCTGGCCCTCTTGGCCTGTCTCTCTTCCTCGTTCCACCGAATGCTTTCCACGTATGTCTGGCGAGATGCATACTGGTCTCCTCGGACCTCGCCCACTCCATCATGAGCTGGGAATTTTAATTTCATGTGGTAGACCGAAATTACTGCCTGAAATTTGCTCAGGGACGGTCGTCCCATCATAACATTATAAGAGGAGGCCGCATCCACTATCAAGAACCGGACAATCTTGGTATGCCTGAACGACTCTTCCCCTAGCGTAACCAAGAGGTTCACCGCACCTAGTGGTTTCAACGCTCCTCCTGCAAATCCCACCAGCGAGGTCGTGGTCTCTTCTAACTCCGTCCAAGTTCATTTTCCTAAAACAGTCATAAAACATGATGTCCTCCGGTGTCCACGAAGACTCGCCGGACAATGTAATTAGCTATGGTAGCCGTGATGACTAAGGTATCCATATGGGGAGCTAGGATCCCGTCTTCGTCTTTGGAACCAAAACAAACATTCGGACTTGGGGCCACCTGCCCAATTTCTTTTCCCTTTCTGGTTAGGTCTTTCGCAGCACGCACATAGCTATTCTGGGTTCGCCTAGAATGCTCATCCCATTCGCCCCCTGTGATCATGAGGATCTCTCCCCGCACTTCCTGCGCCTGATCATTTCTTCGCCCGACACTGCGATTGTCTAAACTACGCCTGTTTTCCTGAGACCAACCTTTCGTATAGGAGTCAGACCTGGGCTCTTCCCTTCGCATCCGCACAAACTCTTTGAGGTGCCCAGCCTGTACCATTCTCTCCAACTCATCTTTCAGATGAGTACACTGGTCTGTGTCATGGCCGTACTCATTGTGGTACCGACGGAATCGGTCAGACCTTTCTTTCTGTGGCTTTTGAGCGTAAATTTGGGCCACTTAAGATCGGGATGCATCTCTATCGCTTGCAAGATCTCCCCATGAGGTGTCGCCAGTGGCGTGTATTTGTCGAAATGAGGTCGTCCTCCCACCAGATCTGGCCTGGACCTTTTCGTCGGCACCCTTTCTTCTATGTCGTATCAGTCTCTTTTCTTTTCTCCCTCTTCCTTGATTTTTAAGGCTTCCTCCAGATGGATATACTTTTCTGCTCGTTCCAGGAGCTCGCCGAATTTCAGCACTGGCTTTACTACCAATGACTGGAAAAGTTCTCCCCTCCTGAGCCCTTGTGCCAATGCGTTAACCAAGAGCTCCTCGGATGCTGATGGCACCTCTAATTTTGCATCTGTGAATCGTTTGATGTATGCGCGTAAATTTTCATTCTCCTTTTGTTTCAGGCTGAACAGCTCCAGCGGCATTTTCTGGTACTTCCTACAGCTGGTAAATTGGTGCAGGAATGCCGAGCTGAATTCATCAAAGTTACTTATAGAGCGCGGGGGCAGCTGACTATACCAGAGCTGGGCTGATTTTGTGAAGGTCATTGAGAAGACCAGGCACATAACCGCGTCTGAGAATTTATGAACCTCTGCTGCGATTTCAAACCGGCTCATGTGATCCCACGGGTCTGTTGTCCCGTTGTACTCAAAGCCGAGGGATCTGTAAGAGGCTGGTACATCATCACGCATGACCTCCTCAGTGAACGGTGTGCCTCTCCGTGCCGGCGCCGTCCCTGTGCCCGCCATTTTTCTTTTAAACTCTCTGACCTCTTTCTGCAGATCTTTTATTTGCTCAGTAAGGTCCGGGTTTGTTTGGCCCGAAGACTCGCTTGCAGAAGCAAAAAAATTCTCTTCCTCGTCATGGAGAGGAGTCTGAACCGTGCGCTGGGTGCGTAGTGGCTCTATCTCCGGTGGCGAGACTGTCTGGGATGGGGGTGTTTTAGATGGCGGCGTCGAGAACTCTGCAAACTTCTTCTCCAAAGCCACTTCCACGGCTTTTCCGATGAGCTCGGACAACTGCCTGAGGAAGTTTCGTTGGGCGATCCCCCATCAACAGGTGCGGATCCACCAGAGGGGCTTGCGTGGTGCTCGGTCTGACTGCTGCTGACGGCGCTGCCCCTTCTGGCATCGTCGATGACGGCCCTGTAGACTGTGCCATGCCCCACGGTGTGGCGGAACTAGGAGTACCACCCAGTTCCCCCACCAGATTTCGCCGTAGCCCGTCTGAAGCCATCCGTTATCTCACGTCTTAGCTTTTCTCTTCCCACAGACGGCGCCAATTGTTTCACCCAGAAAACTTGACTACGCCTGAAACCAAACTTTTGCCCTGCGTAAACCTGACCTGTACCAAAGAAACACGTCAAAAAAGGACCACCGGAGGTTTTCCGGTGGAAACCTCTCCGATACTTAAGTCAGATAAGCGTATGGAGTATTTCGGTGAGTAAGGGAAGGAATGCACGAGAAAGACATACCTTTCTCAGCCTTGAGGCTGAGTTATTTATAGTTTTCCTAGTTCGAACCCCATCTGAGATCTCAGAAACAAAGGCCGCGAATCAAAGGCCGTTATGCAACTAATTTGGGACAAGCGGTCCCACTTATCCCTTTCTGGGAGACCAGGGTACCTGATCTGCCCTAGCCTGCCCTCTTATGATCATCTCATGAGGAGTCCAGATCAGGGCAATTCCTGGGCTGAAGTGATCCTACTCTTGTTGTGTCTCTAACTTCCTCTAGGAGGAGCAGAACAGGTCTTCTCAAGGACAAGGCTGGCCTATGATCATCCAAATCAGGATAATTCCTAGGCTGAGGCGATCCTACTCTCGCTGTCTCTGATTTCTTCTGGGAGGACCAGGCCAGGTCTTCTCAAGGACAAGGCTGGCCTATGATCATCCAGATCAGGATAATTCCTGGGATGAGGCGATCCTACTCTCGCTGTCTCTGGTTTCTTCTGGGAGGAACAGGCCAGGTCTTATCAAGGACAAGACTGGCCTATGATCATCCAGATCAGGATAATTCCTGGGTTGAGGCGATCCCATTCTCGCTGTGTCTCTAATTTCTTTTGGGAGGACCAGGCCAAGTCTTCTCATGGACAGGACTGGCGTATCCTCCTGTTCTTCTCCTTTGTAATCTCAACTCAAGTATACCCCAAATCAGGTCTGGCTATTCAGACCACATCAAAAGGATTAAGTTTCGACAAAACTTTATTAGGTTTATCCATCAATCGCAATTAAAATAAACGATAATGTGACTAAAATGTCCTTATTCGTATATTTTTTCCTCGGCATAGGAGCCTGTCTTACTCTAATGTTTCAAAACCACATTAAGATGTGACATTGCATAACAATTATATTAATTGTGAACATAAAATAGTAGTTCCTTTTTTTTTTCAAAATAGTTGAACAAATATCGGAAACATAAACATATTGGATCTTTCACTGATTAGATAGTATTGTAATATGAATGTTTTTTCAATTGGGGATATTGAAGCCTCACAATTATTAACGTGAGACAATTTGAATTTGAATGATTGATTTTGGAGTTTTCAAAATTTAGTCATGGGGAAGGGAAAAATTATAAAAATTAGATTTTTTTTCATATAAACTTCTATATTTATTTTATGAATTTTTAAGATTCATTTTATATTTTTATATTTATCTCTGATTTATTAATATTTATTAATTAAGAATTTATTAGTAATTTAAAAACATATAAATCTTGATAGGTTTTAAGATTAATTTTATGTTTTTATATTTATCATTTATCATTGATTTTTTATATTTAGTTAATTAATTTTTTTAATGATTAAAAAAATAATGAAAAAGGAAAAGAAAATAGAAGTCAAAACAAGTTTTTGTTTTCAATTTAATGTATAAAATGAAAGAAAAAAAATATAAAATCATATCATGAATCTTTTTTCGACCTTGTTTGTTGAATTGACCAATTTAACAAACAACTTAACAATTGTCGATGGTCAATCTCACGTACCATTTATGTAATGTGGTCAATATAACAACCAAATGGTTTCCCTCCGGTTTATTGCATTTAATTTAATGTTTAATATAAAGAAAAATGATAAAAAAGTATTGAATCACGTCACATCGGCAAAAAAAACCGACCAGACTTTTTTTCTTGAACCTTTTTTAATGAGTTGACCAATTTAGTAGATATTATTTGACGATAGTCAATACCACTTATCACTTTTGAATGTTGCCAACATAGTTGTGCAAAAAAAAAAAAAAAAAAATAAGAGGAAAAAGGTTTGAATTTTATTATTATTATTATTATTATTATTATTATTATTATTTTATTTAAAAGGTAAAACAAGAAGAAAAAGGGTGAATATATTAAAATCATCATTTAAATAAAAGGCCAGAAGGATAAAAACAGCTAATTCATACAATAGGTAGGATGAGTTTAGTAAATGGAATATAGATTCAATAAAACTTTGTGTGGAAATAGTCATACCATTATTTTAATTATACTACGAAAGGAACGTTATAAGTTTCGTACATTTAATTAGACACTGCGATAATATAAAAAAAAAATCCTACAATAAACATGGGGAGAAATGAGAAAAATAAATAAATAATGGGATACAATTAAATAACCTTCTCCTATTCTTTAAATTTAAGATATTAAAATCTATTTTTGTAATTACAAATATCTCAATCTAAAAATCGTTAGTAATTTTAAAAGAATTCAAAGATGTCGTCATCTGTGTCTAATCACTACTCCCTTGAACCCTATAAGTGCCGTTTAAGATTTCAAACCTTGTTGGTAATTATCTATAAATAGATATTTTCACCCTTTTTTCCAAGTTTATACATATTCAATTACATCAAAAACCCAAAATCTCTCTTTAAGGTGAGAAGGTGTAATTAATTAAGGATATGATTGTCAATATATGGTGGTTCTTAATTTCCAAAAGTGTAAAACAATATTTACTTAGAATTGGAGAGAGTCTTAATTAATTAATTATTAAATAATTTTATATGTTAATTATATTGAACTAGTGTCTAATATTATTAAATATTTTTTTTATTTTTATATTTAGATTGAATTATTAATAATACTTAGTTGTATAGTAGATTATCTTGAATATCACTCATAATTTACTATTAAGATTATTGAAATTCTAAAACTAAAAACTTATTATAAATACAACTTTAAATTTCATAACCATTTTTATTGTTGTAATATAAATTATATTATATGTAATTCATCTTTTGATTAAAATAAATAATTTTAGATTTCTTAAATATTATATTACTTATTTATATTGTTATATTAGAAGAATAAAAGAAAATTATTAAATTAAGTCAAATATAATAAAATAAAAATTATAAATTAGGTAGGTATTAGGCTAGAATAACACAGAAGCAAGTGAAGCACATTAATTTTTTGTACAGTAGAAGAAGTATGAGAAGCAGACAAATAGGTTAGAAAAATTTTGTACTAGTATATATACTAGTACATTTACCTGTGCGATGCGTGAAGTGATATATAATAATTATTATATAAGTTTGATATTTTGTTTACTGGATATAAGGATGGCAATGGGCCGATTTTGGGTCGGGTACTAGAGGATCCGAACCTACCCCGTCTACCCATGAGTCGGGTCACGTCGACCCGTTATAATAAATCTTGATTTTATTATTATTAACTTTAAAATTATTTTAGTATAAAGAAATCAAGTTTATTTACTATAAAAATTGAATATAAGATTAAAAACAAATTAAACAATAACAAACGTATAAATTAAAATTATTATACATTTTAAGCTTAAGTATAAGTTTCTTTTATCTTTCATTTGTTATATTAATATGTATTATTTATATAAAATATCATTATCAATGTACATATGTTAAATATAATACTAAATGTTAAAAAATCAAAATAATCATATAAAATATATATTTAATATATACAAAATATATTTAAAAAATAAAAATATTATGCAAGGTGGGGAGGGCGGTGGGGTGGGAAGGGGCAAGATTGTCATCTCTAACTGTATATATAATAATGAAGATACAATGACCAATTGGTATCTCAAAACATTAGACTTGTTCGGATTATCAATTGACCTGATGGTCTGACGGTTAATTTGGATATTTGTCATGTAGTTTATCATTCTTGAACCATGTAAATAATTCTTGGAATATTGTTTTTGTTCTCATCCTTTTTTTTAATATATATTTAGAATAAAAAGACTAAAGTAACAAAATTGTGTATTTCTAAATGTGTTAGTTTTGTGATATTCGATGATTTAATATATTTAGTATATTAATTAATATATTATATATTTTAAGTGTATGAAATATCATAAACATTTATGATTTTCAAGAATCATAAATATCATAATTTACCGCGCCAAAATTCTTCAGAACATAAATTAAGAAATTGCCATGCTTTTTGGGACATAACATAAGAAAACTTTGCAATGAAATAAGAAAATCTTGATATTATCAAGTAATAAATTACCTATTGTTGTATTAATCAAGATAAGAAATAATATTTTGCTATTAAGTAAGATTTATTTATTTTTTTGAAAAAAAATAATGTTTAATATGTAAGAAATACATAAAAAATATCTTCATACCAAGTAAGATATTTCTTGCCATCAAGTAAGAAATTCTAGACATGTAGTAAGAAATTTCTTGACCCCAATAAAAGAATTATTAAAAAACAATAAACTCACCGGAAAATATTTTTCAACAGTTCTAAAAATTTTCCATTCGGCCGCCTGCGGTGGCAGCGGGTATAACCACCTTAATGTCAATAAACTATTATTATTTTTATTATTTCTTTCATATTAAGGGTGTTGTGGACTAATTGATAAAAATGATGAACTATTTAAATTATTGTGGATTTATGACTAATTGGTAAACGAACCCCATTTGGATAACTATTCTTGACAAAAAGAAAACCTTTTCTTTTACGTTAAGTAAAAAAATAATGAATTTGAACTGGTGAGAACCCGGCGATTACTACAATATTATTGTAGTAATTGTCGAGTCGCCAGTTCACACAAAGTCTTTTATCTGATATGCGATATACGCTTTTCTATTCGTGATCGAAAGGAACCTTTTTGATTTCAATTAAATGTAAATCAGTGCAAGAGATATCATAGAGAAATGATCAAATCTTCAGACGCCCCGAAAACATTATGAGGTGCTCGAAAATGGCTGAAGTAGCTGAATATGAGGATCACTATGACTATAGCCCTTGGTAAATTTACCAAAGACGAAAATAATTAATTTGATATTATGAGACTTTCATCGATTACGGCTTTTCGCAGAATTCTATATGTATCTATGAGATCGAGTATGAAATTCTATTTACTCGCTTTAAATTGAGACTCCTATGAATATGAGGGTGGAAAATATACGGGATTAGTCAATTCAAATTGAAGTTGTAAAAATCACCCATAATTGTTTAGTCAAAATAAGAATTTATTTTGGTGAAACCACCTAGTTTACTTTGATTAATTTGGGGCATATCTCATTTCGAGAAACCACCTAGTTTACTTTGATTAATTTGGGGCATATCTCATTTCGAGTTATCCACTGACTTCACGAGAATCCTATTTACAATCTACTTATCTACTTAATTTCTTGTGTTCGATTTTATTTCATTTCTTTAGTTTAGTTAGTATAACTATATAATTTTCCCACTCTTTTACTACACACACAAAATTTGCCCAATTCTACCCTTTAATTAAGAAAATAATAACATCGAGGTTCATCTAGTATCCAACAATCTTCTTCTTTCTCTTTGCTTAATACGATTGTGCAAAACTTCAGCAATACCAACTTCGTTTCATTATTGCTATTTTGAAAATGGTGATGTACTGATGATGATTCCTTAGTTTTACCACTCTCTTCCAATCCCACTATTGTTCATAAGAGGCAGCTGACTCAAGCTCAAGGTTTGAGGTCCCAAGTGCTTAGTTTCTTAACTTAGCGCCCCAAAATACAAACACAATCTCAATTTTTAAAGGGAGAAAAAGAGCTTAAAATTAAAACTAAAGGAGAAGATCAAAGAACAGAACTACCAATGTAACTCTTTGAATGTCATCAGTAGTAATTAGTATTTGACTGTCTCTTTAAATTTATGTCTCTAAATTTGTCTTTTCTTCAGTATAAATATATGTATTTTCTTGTGTTAAGACATCAAGAGTGAAGTGAGTAAATTATCATTGTGAAATCGAGTGTGCCGTAGCAACTCAAATATAAAAATTTATCAATAAAAGTAATTTTTCTAGCCTATCATTACTTCCTCACCCAACAAATTTGGTATCTAGAGGCAAGGTGTAAATCACCAGGTTTAAAGAAATATTCCCAGTCATGTATCTAGAGACAAGGTATAAAATCACCTCGTTAAAATCATCCCCCTAATTTTTTTTTTCTTGAGGTGTCTGTTTCATACATCCAGTATCATCTGTAAACAAAAAATTGAACCTCAAGGTAGTGGACAATTTTTGTTCTTCATGTTTTTCTTTTCAATTCAAAATTTGAACTAGCAATTGGCATTAAATGGATTTAATGTCCTCATTATTTCAGTATTCTCCAGGTAAAGTTAAAATATTTGAAGGAGAACATTCTGACAACTAGAGTAGTCAAATGCAAATATTATTCATCTCTTCGGATCTTTTGATGTGATCAACGATGATGAATCAACCAATGAGGAAGGAGAATGCGATAAGGCACAAAAGGAGTTTAAAAAGAAAGACGCTATGTCATTGTGTTACATTCAACTTGGTATCGGTAAATCCATATTTCCTTGTATCTTATGTGTTAAAAAACTCAAGGAAGCTTGGGAAATTTAAGCAAGAATTTTAAGAAATCAAAAAAATAATTGCGTTGAAGTTCCAATCCTTATGGAGAGATTTCGATAATCTTAAAATGGACTACCAAGAGACGGTTCGTGATTTCTCATCACGAGTCATGGAGATCATGAATCAAGTCAAGAGTTATGGAGACACGATCACGGATAAAAGGGTCGTAGAAAAAGTGCTGCGATGCCTTTCCCCAAAATTCTATGATGCAGCTGCCACTATTGAAGAATCAAAGTGTTTGTTCAAAATGATAATTTACGAGTAGACGGGATCTCTTCCGCACATGAACAAAGAATCAACCGTTCGACTAATCAATCGACGGAACAAGCCTTTCAAACCAAGAAAACATCAAGCAGTAATGGATGGTCATTTCATAAGAAGGGGAATGGAAAGTGACAACAAAATCAAAAGGTGAGCAATAAGAAAAGCAAGACACCACAAAGCTCCGATAGCAACTTTACTTGCATCATTTGCAAAAAGTCAAACCATGAGTCTAAAGATTATTTCTTTAAAATGCAAAAGATGCGAAAATCCTAAACATCTCAAAAAGATTGCTGGTTGCTGTCACACCCCCACCCCTCATACATAAGGAAGAAAAAACTTATTGAATTTGAGTGTGAAAACTTACTTACTTGAAAACGTAAATGCCAGAATGCAGAATTAGTCCACTAACTTTGTGCAGTTGGGGATTTTAGTCCACCAAATACACGGGTGGCGATTTTAGTCCACTAATTTAAAAGAAATCGCACATTTAGTCCATTTCTGACCTGAAATTCGAATTTTGGCCGGAAATTAGATTTTGACCCGATTTTTAGGGATTTTGACCGGCCAACATGCCACATATGTGCTGACTTAATTTTCATTTTAATTATAAAAACTAATAATGCCACGTGGGTATTTATTAAAATAAAAATAATAAAATAAAGTAAAAAAAATACGAAGAAACTTGTCGGCCCGACTCCTAAGCGTTTGAAGAAACTTCTCATTGTCCTCCTCAACAGCACTCAATATCCTATCAACCAGCTGCTTCTTCTCATCAGCGCCCAACCTTTTCACGTTAATCACGCTGGCTCTAACCATCCCATCTTCCAGAACATTCCTCAGCAAGCCCTTCCCGAGCCGATCTCGCGTCGGGAGCCGCTCGATCGCCGCCCAGCGCAGCTCCTCCTCGTCATCATTCTCTCTGTGACTGCGGCTGAACACGTCGGGCCCCTGCTGCCACACGTGACGGCCTGAGGACCCGAAACTCGGATGGACACTCGAGACTCGGGCTAGATTGTCACCCGCCAAAGCATTCGCCATTTATTTAATTTAATTTCAGATAATTCGTCAAACTTGTTGAGGTTTTTGGGAAAACCTGATTGTAGTTTTATATATAGATGGATGGATGTGGGAGGAGTGCTAGTTTTCAATTTGGTCAAGAGTTTTATATCCATGGTCGCAGATTAGAGATAATGACGGGATTAGTTGAGAGAATTGCTGAGAGATAATCTAATAACTGGATTAGTCGCAATCACTCTTAGCAGATTAGTTGAGAGAATTGCAATAGAGGATCTAAATGCGGATTCTTCTTTTTTTTGACTTTATTTTATTATTTTTGATTTAATAAATACCCACATGTCATTATTAATTTTTATAATTAAAATAAAAATTAAGTCAGCACATATGTGGCATGTTGGCCGGTCAAAATCCCCCAAAATCGGGTCAAAATTCAATTTTCGGCCAAAATTCAAACTTCAGGTCAGAAATGGACTAAAATGTGCGATTTCTTTTAAATTAGTGGACTAAAATCGTCACCCGTGTATTTGGTGGACTAAAATCCCCAACTGCACAAAATTAGTGGACTAATTCTACATTTTGGCCAAAACGTAAATATATATATATATATATAGGATTAGGTTCAAATGAGAACCTAGTCCTTATTTGAGAACCTAGGGACCAATCCAGGCCGTAGATCTAATAAAATATGTGAACCAGATTTTTCAATTTTTTAAATTCATTAAATTATATATATAGAAAGAAAAGGGCTTTTAGGTAATTTTACAAATGTTATAATCACATTAAATACCAAAATCCTAAACCTAATTCAATCGTCCAGCGTCTTTTCTCACACATTTCTCCTCTCTCTTTCCAAAACGGCGCTCGGCCCAAACAATCCCCCGTCGGCAAAGAGGCGGCAGGCGGATGTGAAGCCACCAGCAGCGACGGAGGCATGCCGCTCCGCCCCAACCTCCCTGCACGCTGCAGCTCCCGCCGATGGCGTGCGACCCGAGAACCAGCCGCCGGCTGTGAAGCCACCAGCAGCGACAGAGGCACGCCGCTCCGCGCCCAACCTCCCTGCACGCTGCAGCCCCCGCCGATGCCGTGCAACCCGAGAACCAGCCTAGCGAGCTCACCGGATCTGGTCAACCCCGTCGTGGATTGGAGGAATCTGAAGAGGCCGAGGGAGGTGACCCGGTGTTCCGAGTCGGACTGCAGCGACACAGGGGATTAAGAGAATCGCCGATTCGGAGTCGCCGTTGGCGTCAGAGGCGGTTGTTATACCCATTGGCGATCGGCGGTGGGTTTTGTTTGTTTTTGTTTTTCTTTTTTCTCTCCGATCAGTTTGTGGTTGTTAGGAATTTGCAGAGATGGAGTTACCGTGGCTGTGGTTTGGTTCGGTTAGCAGCTGGTGGTTGTTTGGGGGTTTGCTGGCGACGGTGTCGGGCTTGGTGGTGTTGGCGACTGGAATCGCCATGGTGGTATTGGTATCAGCTGGCGGCTGGAAGTCGGGCTGGGGGTCCTTTTGTTGTTTTGGTTGGTTCGAAAAAGGGGTTGTGTTGGTTTGTGGTTTTGGGTTGGCCGGCGATTGTGGGGTCTGGCAGTGATGGTTTGTTTTGAGGATTTTGGTGGCTGCGGCAATCTTGGCTCCGGCAGCAGCGGCGATTCGGGATGCGGGGCGGCGTGGTGGTTGATTTTTTTCGAACGGGGTTTGACGGGGGTAGCGTAGTAAAAAAGCAGTGATAGCGTAGTAAAAAAGCACTGCAATAATATTAAAAAAGTATTGCTACAAAAAGCACTGTAATAATATTAAAAAAGCATTGCTACAAAAGCAATGCAATAATATTAAAAAAGCATTGCTACCTTATTATAAAAGAACTAAAATAAATACAAAATTCTTACTCGTAATTTAACAGTGCTTTTTTATACAGTATGTAGTGCTAAAATTAATCACATGCGATACTTTTAATATTCAGGTTTTTAACAGTGCTATTTTATACAGTACTGTAGTGCTAAAATTAATCACATGCGATACTTTTAATATTCAGGTTTTTAAATTTATTTACATTTATTTATAAAAACAAAATTTGTGATGCTTTTCTATATACAGTCGTAGTGCTTTTCTTTTCCAGTGTGCTTTCTAAAGAGCAATTCAGTGCTCTTTCGAAATATTGATATATGTCCAAAATAACCTTTTTATTAAATTAATGCAATATTTTACATAATTAACATGATGACGTGTCGTAATCTTAACCATCAAAATTATCCAATCTAATGATCCAGATTAGTCCCCTGGTTCGCAAATAAGGGTTGGTTCTCATTTGAACCCAACCCTATATATATATATATATATCTTTTAATTTACAAAGGAGTAAAATATTATCGCTTATGGATTAAACAAAAGTTATTTATTTATATAGAGATAAAGAGTTACAAAATCTATTTACAAACTCCACACCATATTTACAGTATTTATTGAAAGTTCAAACACACTAAAAGTACCCCAAAAAGGTATAACAAAACTCCCTAGGATAAAGAAAAATGAGCCATTTTATCCTGCCCAACAGGTCGTCATCCATGTACAAGGATTCTCAAAACTTCATGAAACTCCAACAACGCAGTCAACTAGTACTTGGACATTATCAGACTCACCTACAATGCATAAATTACATGAGCTAAAGCTCAGTAAGCAGAAATCATGCATGTTCATTGAATGTCATAAATCAATGCAACTCATTCTTGACTTATCATGCTGATGGCATAAGCCATTTCTTAAAATTCTTCTTCTTATTGGGCCCTTGACCTATCTGTAGTGCATCGGAAAGAGCTCAGCATATAATCAATCATTGCGATACCCAGTCCGAATGTCTCACATACCCGAAGTAATGTCTCACATGGCACTGGGATTGGAGCTAGTCCGAATGTCTTCACATACCCGAAGTAATGTCTCACATGGCACGAGCTCAATATAACATAAAAGCATGTCGCACATACCCAAGGTAATGTCTCACATGTCTCGATGCACTAACAGTGGTCAAAACTATCTTTTATATTTTAATAAACTTTCTTATATGGATCATGGCTCATGTATGCACGTGCACATGCCAGTACATACACTCAATAAGCAAACATTAATATAATACATAAAACAACTCATTTATCATATTCAGATAATACAAACCATATCACAGTCATATAAACAAACCAAATAATACTATGTTTATGCATTGTAATTGCAGATGAATTTCTACTTACCTCAGGTCCAAAGCTACGCTATCTCAAATCACAGATCAACTTCTTCAATATAATCTAATCAGGATAAAATATTGATTAGTCTCCAATTTAATACTTCAATTTTACAAATTATGATTCCTTTTTAGATAACTCTTATGCCTCGTATATTTTTAGAAATAAAAGGGTTGCTTAGTCTAATTACTAATAAATTTACCGAAATCACAAATACTACTATTGCGGGAAAAACAAAACATTATTACGAAAATACTTTATCATTACAAAATAATATACTATTTAAATATTCGTAAATAAAATACTAACTCTAATTACCACTAGAGGCTAATTAAAATAATATACTACTTTTAACTACCCATAAACAAAATACTAAATTAATTACTACTAGTCAACTAATACTAAATTTAATTACTAAAAGAAAGATAAAAATAAACTAAAAGAAAACGTACCTTATAAATACCACACTGCACGAACCTCTTTAACTATGAAAATTCACTGAGGGTTTTCGAATTAAAGAAATCCCATTACTATAATTTAAGGGAATTTAAACTTAATTCTTGCCGCACCTTAATAAACTTGCTCCTGTGAGTTTAGCTATTTATAAAGACAAAGCTCAAGTCTTTCTTCATTTGTCTGTCGATGTGGGATAACACAAATACTAAATTTATTAGTGTTGTTATGTTTGGCGTCCTCCCCCTAGTATAGTGTGTATCATTTATATATTACATATACAATTGTAAAGATTTGAACACGTGTAATGCTTTAAAGCTTTAGCCATATATATTATGTTACATAGATATTGCATGAATGACTTGAGGTGGCAAACCTCACCTTATTAATACATATATATACACACACACATATTTATATAATAATAATATAATACTTTGTTGATTAAGAGCGTGTCCAACACCACTTGTTTTCTCTTTTTCTTTAAACACTACACACACACGTCAAGTATACATATATTTACACATGCATATTCATGCACAATATATATATATATATATATATATATATATATATATATACACATGCAAACACATGCCCACGTCCCATATTCATGTATATATTTACACATGCACCTGCATATATATATATATATATATATATATATTATATATATATTATATATATATTATATATATATATATATTGCATAAATATTAAAGAGTTAGTTAATGTTATCTTATATTGTATATATATTAGTAGTTATTTTAGTCGTAATTACGTGTACTTAAGTATTATTTAATTATTTTTAATAAATATCTTAAAATATTAAGTTAGTATATTCATAACCTGGAAACTTGGAGATTTACTTGTATTCTACTATTATTCCGTATAACTTAACAGTAAGTCGTAAATTGGTATCTTATTATTTTGTCCCAAAGAAACATTAATCACGTTGTTATATCTCTTATTTGCTATACTTTAGGGACTCTTTTAGAAGTTTACTAACTAAACATATAATGAAATCAAATTAAATTTAAAAAATCATATAAATTATCTAAATAATATACCATGCATGAATATTATTGGCCAAATAGTAATTTAAAAGTTTGGGGTTATTACATCCTCCCCTCCTTATAAGAATTTTTTCCCCAAAATTTAGTTACCTGAAAAGTTCTGGGTACTTAGCCCTTCATTTCGTCCTCTCTTTCCCACGTTGCCTCTTCTATTGACCGGTTTCTCCATAGTACTTTTACCAGTGGAATTTCCTTATTCCTAAGTTGTTTTACCTCTCGTAATAAGATTTGTACAGGTAACACCTTATAGCTTAAGTTTGCTTTCAGCTCTATAGGGTCGCTCTTCAAAATGTGGGATGGGTTTGCAACATACTTTTTCAGCATAGATACATGAAAAACATCATGTATTTGTGACATTGAATTATTTAAGTCGAGTCTATAGGTAACATCTCTAATTCTCTCTATGATGGGAAATGGACCAATGTATCTTGGATTAAGCTTCCCTCTCTTAACAAATCGTATAACACCTTTCATTGGAGCTATCTATATAACAAGTATACATATATTTACACATGCATATTCATGCACAATATATATATATATATATATATATATATATATATATATACACATGCAAACACATGCACACGTCCCATATTCATGTATATATTTACACATGCACCTGCATATATATATATATATATATATATATATATATATATATTATATATATATTATATATATATATATATTGCATAAATATTAAAGAGTTAGTTAATGTTATCTTATATTGTATATATATTAGTAGTTATTTTAGTCGTAATTACGTGTACTTAAGTATTATTTAATTATTTTTAATAAATATCTTAAAATATTAAGTTAGTATATTCATAACCTGGAACTTGAGATTTACTTGTATTCTACTATTATTCCGTATAACTTAACAGTAGTCGTAAATTGGTATCTTATTATTTTGTCCCAAAGAAACATTAATCACGTTGTTATATCTCTTATTTGCTATACTTTAGGGACTCTTTTAGAAGTTTACTAACTAAACATATAATGAAATCAAATTAAATTTAAAAAATCATATAAATTATCTAAATAATATACCATGCATGAATATTATTGGCCAAATAGTAATTTAAAAGTTTGGGTTATTACATCCTCCCCTCCTTATAAGAATTTTTTCCCCAAAATTTAGTTACCTGAAAAGTTCTGGGTACTTAGCCTTCATTTCGTCCTCTCTTTCCCACGTTGCCTCTTCTATTGACCGGTTTCTCCATAGTACTTTTACCAGTGGAATTTCCTTATTCCTAAGTTGTTTTACCTCTCGTAATAAGATTTGTACAGGTAACACCTTATAGCTTAAGTTTGCTTTCAGCTCTATAGGGTCGCTCTTCAAAATGTGGTATGGGTTTGCAACATACTTTTTCAGCATAGATACATGAAAAACATCATGTATTTGTGACATTGAATTATTTAAGTCGAGTCTATAGGTAACATCTCTAATTCTCTCTATGATGGGAAATGGACCAATGTATCTTGGATTAAGCTTCCCTCTCTTAACAAATCGTATAACACCTTTCATTGGAGCTATCTATATAAACACTTGATCACCTATTGCAAACTCCAGTGGCCTTCTTCTTTTGTCTGCATAGCTCTTCTGTCGAATCTGGGTAGTTTTCATTATTTCTCGTATCAGTGAAACAGTTTCTGCCATTTCTCGGATCATGTGTGGATCTAAAAGTTTTCTCTCACCGACTTCATCCCAATGCACTGGAGATTGACATTTTCGACCATATAACGCTTCATATGGTGCCATTCCTTTAGTAGACTGATGACTATTATTGTAAGAGAATTCTATTAATGGCAAAAACTTGCTCCATTGGCCTTGAAAATCTAAAACGCAAGCCCTAAGCATATCTTCTAATATTTTTATTGTTCGTTCTGATTGTCCGTTAGTTTGAGGATGATATGCGGTACTGAAAGATAACTTGGTCCCCAATGCCTTGTGCAAACGTTTCCATAAAGTGGATAAAAATCTTTAATCTCTATCTGAAACGATGGATATTGGTACTCCGTGAAGTCTGACTATCTCCTGAATGTAAATCTGAGCATAACGATCCATCGAGTAGGTAGAGAAAGTAGGTAGAAAATGAGCAGATTTAGTTAATCGATCTACAATAACTCAGTTAGCATCGTGGCCTTTGACCGTCTTTGGTAATCCCATCACAAAATCCATAGTGATATTTTCCCATTTCCATTCTGGTATAAACAAAGGTTGCAGTGTTCCTGCCGGTCTTTGATATTCTGCTTTTATCTGCTGGCATGTCAAGCACTGCTCTACATATTGGGCGATATCTCTTTTCATACCTGGCCACCAGTAATGCATCTTCAAGTCTTTATACATCTTAGTAGATCCTGGATGTACAAAATACGGTGCTGAATGAGCTTCTGCCATGAGATCTTCACGAACACTCCCCGCCTTTGGCACACATAACCGGACTTTGAATTGAAGTGCACCATCTTTGGATAGTTGGAAGTCAGATGTTGTCCCTTGAGTAGCTTCCTTCTTGACTTTGACTAGATATTCATCAGCATGTTGTTCCTGATGGATTCTATCGATTAAGGTAGGTCGAAGAGTCAAAGCTGCTAGTTTTGCCTCCACTAATCCTTGTTGGATCACTTCAACATTCATATTATATAAGTCAAGAAACTCTCTCTTTTGAATTGACGTATTTACTGCATTTTGTTTCATTGACTTTCTACTTAATGCATCAGCTACGACATTGGCCTTGCCTGGATGGTAGTTGATCACACAATCGTAATCCTTCACAAGTTCCAACCACCTTCGTTGTCTCATATTGAGCTCCTTTTGCGTGAAAAGGTATTTCAAACTCTTGTGATCAGTGTAAATCTCACAACGTTCTCCATATAGGTAATGTCTCCAAGTCTTAAGCGCAAACACTACAGATGCAAGCTCCAAATCATGTGTAGGGTATTTCTTTTCATAATCCTTCAATTGCATAGATGCATATGCTATTACCCTACCATTCTGCATCAGCACACAACCCAAACCATTCTTAGACGCATCACTGTAGACTACAAAACCTCTTGTACCTGATGGGATTGATAGGATAGGTGCCGATGTTAATCTCATTTTTAGTTCTTGAAAGCTTTGTTCGCATGCTTCTGTCCACTTAAAAGCCACAATCTTTCTAGTTAATTGCGTTAATGGTGAAGCAGTTTTTGAAAATCCTTCAATGAATGTACGATAATATCCTGCTAAACTAAGAAAACTCCGTACTTCTCAAGGATTTGTAGGTTGAGGCCAATTGTTAACTGCTTCTACTTTGCTTGGGTCGACTGAGATTCCTAACCCAGATATGACATGTCCCAAAAATACCACCTTATCCAACCAAAACTCACATTTCTTGAATTTAGCATAAAGTTGCTTCACCTTTAATACTTCTAGCACTTTCCTCAAGTGTGTAGCATGATCCTCTTCATTTTTAGAATATATAAGAATATCATCAATAAACACTATAACAAATTTATCCAAAAACTCTTTGAATACCCTATTCATCAGATCCATGAATGCTTCTGGAGCATTTGTCAGGCCGAATGGCATTACTAAAAACTCATAGTGCCCATATCGTGTACTAAACGCCGTCTTAGGAATGTCTTCTTCTTTAATCTTTAGTTGATGATAACCCGAACGTAAGTCGATCTTAGAAAATACCGTCGCACCTTGGAGTTGGTCGAATAAATCATCAATCCTAGGTAATGGGTATTTGTTCTTGATAGTAACTTTATTCAGGTCTCGGTAATCTATACACATTCTCAGTGTACCATCTTTCTTACGAACAAACAAGATAGGTGCACCCCATGGTGAAAAGCTAGGCTTAATGAAACCTTTATCTATCAATTCTCACAATTGTATTTTCAACTCTTTAAACTCAGCTTTTGCCATTCTATAAGGGGATTTAGATATTGGAGCTGTTCCAGGCTATAAATTATTACAAACTCTATCTCATGATCGGGTGGTAATCCTGGTAAATCGTCGGGAAATACTTCAGGGTACTCTTTAATGATTGGCACCTCGCTTATGTTGAGACAATCTTGTTTTTCGATACTCCTAACACTTGCCAAATATCCTTCACAACCATTATTTAATAATCGTTGTGCTTTCATTGCCGAAATTATTGGAAATCTACATTCTTACTAACCCCAATAAAGGAAAAAGATTCTCCTCCAGGTGGTTCAAATGTCACAACCTTTTTCTTGCAATCAATAGTAGCATGATACTTTGATAACCAGTCCATACCCAAAATTATGTCATAATCACTCATGTCTAACACAATAAGATCAACATAGAGTTCTCTTCCTTTAATAAGAATACAATATGCTCGTAAAACTTGATTGGTCAGTTTTGAATCTCCAGAGGGAATTACCACATTATAACCTATCTCTGTTTTATCTGGTACCCTACCAAGTCTCCTCACATACTCAGTGGATGCAAATGAATGTGTAGCTCCAGAATCAAACAATGCAAATGTGGGAACACCAAAGAAAGCTAGATTACCTGTAACAACAGACGGGTTCACCTCATCATCATCACGAGTTATCGCAAAAACCCTGGCTAGTGCTCTTTCCTAGGTATTTGGCTTTGGCTTATTTGGGCACATAGTAGCTACGTGTCCGGGCTGTCCACATGCAAAACACACTCCAGAACCCCAAAGACAAGCTCCATTATGTTGCTTTCCACATTTAGTATAAGTAGGTAGTTGTATTGGTGCTTTGTGATTAGAGTAGATTTGTCCTTATTTTTATTAGCTTTTTAGTTCGTTTTTCTATTTGTTTTTGGTATAAGTTGGACTATTTAAGCCGAATCTCGTATTTTTATAATTCCAGCTTATTTTACCGCATTTTGATCATAATTGATGCAAGTAGGTGATATTTCATTGTTTTTCACCTTACAGCTAAGTAACCGGAAGAGTTTAACGCGTAATAGACGAGGTTCGATGTTCAAGAAGTGAAGAACAAGCTTTTCGGTGAAACGAGTAGCAAAAGATCGAGAATTGGAGACAGACGTGCAGTCGCGTCGACTGACGCGACCGTCGACGCACCATCGATGCGAGCCATGCCAGCGAGTCATGACCGCGTCAGTCGACGCTCCGTCGACGCAACGTCGACGCTACTTGCTGAAGCGTCGATGTCGACGCACCACTGCCGACGCACTGCCGACGCTACTTGCTGAAGCGTCGATGTCGATGCACCACTGCCGACGCACTGCCGACGCAACTTGCTGAAGCGTCGATGTCGACGCACACCGTCGACGCCCCCGCCCAGCCGATGCGCACACCTGCCGACCGAGTTTGCCCAGCACCGGCACACGTCAGTCGACGCTCCATCGACGCTCCGTCGACGCGACGGCCCAGAATTTGGAAATTAGGGTTTCTTATGCGCCAAGTCATGCAAAATCTATATAAACCCTCATTATTTCGGACTTTAAGGAGGACACACGACCTCTTAGGGTATTCTAGCTTACAATAACAATAATCCCACATCTCATAACGAGATTTGAAGACGGAGATCAAGGATCGAAGAACAACGCGTCCAAAACATCGAAGTCGAGTTCGGGATTCATTCTTCGACCAAGATCAACGTTCAACCTCCGGAATAGCTGGAGCTTTTTACTGCTTTTAGTAGTTCCAATAAGCTCTCTAAACTCTTAGTTAATTTAGTAGTTAATTTCTAGTTTAATTATTAGTTTAATTCTTAGTGAATGCTAGAACTAGTTTAATTAGCTTAATCGTTTATGCTTGTTATTGGATATTGGTTAATTTAGTTGATTTATGCGATAGATTAATGCTTAGTTATTCGTTAATTTTATGATACATTGCTTAGTGATAATTTATTATATTCATGCTGTTAGATTAGTTACTATTAATTCTTAGTTCTTGAGTTCAAGTAGTTTAATTATTGCTCGTAGTTGATAATTTAGTTAGAATAATTAGTTTAAATAGATTTAGTTTAATTATTGCTTTAGTTATAATGATCAATTCAATCTCTTCAAACCCCCAAATGTATATGTATGTTATTGAGAATTGAGAAAAACATTGATAAAACCGAACAGTTGTTTCCTCGAGAGATACGACTCGAGTCAAACTCATCACCCTACAGTTACCTCGTACACTTGCGAGCAAACTGACGTGCTTTTAAATTATTTATTAAAATGGGGTGCACAAAAGTTTGAGTCACTTTGCCCTGATCGATCCTCATACGTTTGCTTGGATCTTCTTGTTCTTGCCCCTTTCGCTGCTGAAATTCATATCTTGGGCCTTGGAATTGAGTCGGCCTCTTCTTTTCAGCTTCATTCAAACTTTGTCCCTGCCTTTGTGTGATTTGACGTCGAACCTCTTGTGCATGCTTATTTTCAGCTCAGCTTGTTCTGCAACCAATGCTCTTTCAACAACTAGTGAATACGTTGCCCCTTGAGTTACATCCATACTCACATCTCGATAAATCTCTGGCCTCAGGACTTCAAGGAATCTTTCTATCTTCAATGCATTAGTGCTGACCATATGCTCTGCGAACCTTGATAATTGCTCGAACTTACGAATGTAGTCTATGACTATCATGCCTCCTTGCCTCAATTGTATGAACTCATTCATCTTCATTACACGTGCAAGAGCTGTGAAATATTTGTTCCTAAAAAGTTCCTTGAATCTCTCCCAAGTCATGGTAGTGGCATTTTCAATACTTTTCATCGTATCCCACCAGTGTCCTGCACAACCACGTAACATAAACGAAGCACACAGTACTTTTTCTCCTTCAGGAACTCTACTATATTGGAACATATTATCTAAGGTTCTAAACCAATCTTCTGAAACCACGGGATCTACTCATCCTCAAAGATAGGTGGGTTTAGTTTTCAAAATCTCTCGCCCACTATCTCAATTTGTCCTACTTGAGGTTGTGGTTGATTCATTTCATCCCTAGGTTGGCCACGTGCATCCCTTTGCTGGATGAGTTCTTGAATTTTTTGTGATTGTCGTTCCACCAGCTCAGCCAGAAAATTAATAACAGTATCGCGATCATCACGAGGATTTGATGTCTCTTCAGCTTCCCTCCTACTTCCTCCACTACTATTCCCACCTCTCGTCCTCATCATAGTTATAGTATCTAATCAACAAAACCTAACCCACATGGCCAATATAATTCATGAGACATATAATAAGTTACAACCCAAAAATAAATTAACTTAACTTACTAGCATTGTCGTGTTCCATAATCTTTGAGTTCATTGTACATGGACATTCTACAGGACACAAATCTGGGCTCTGATACCACTCTATCACACCCCCACCCCTCAGACGTAAGGAAGAAAGAACTTATTGAATTTGAGTGTGAAAACTTACTTACTTGAAAACGTGTATATATATATATATATATATATATATATATATATATATATATATATATATATATATATATATATATTAATTTACAAAGGAGTAAAACATTATCGCTTATGGCTTAAACAAAAGTTATTTATTTATATAGAGATAAAGAGTTACAAAACTTATTTACAAACTCCACACCATATTTACAGTATTTATTGAAAGTTCAAAAACACTAAAAGTACCCCAACAAGGTATAACAAAACTCCCTAGGATAAAGAAAAACGAGCCATTTTATCCTGCCCAACAGGTCGTCATCCATGTACAAGGATTCTCAAAACTTCATGAAACTCCAGCATCGCAGTCAACTAGTACTCAAACATTATCATACTCACCTACAATGCATAAACTACATGAGCTAAAGCTCAGTAAGCAGAAATCATGCATGTTCATTGAATGTCATAAATCAACGCAACTCATTCTTGACTTATCATGCTGATGGCGTAAGCATTTCTTAAAATTCTTCTTCTTATTGGGCCCTTGACCTATCTGTAGTGCATCGGAAAGAGCTCAGCATATAATCAATCATTACGATACCCAGTCCGAATGTCTCACATGGCACTGGGATCGGAGCCAGTCCGAATGTCTCACATACCCGAAGTAATGTCTCACATGGCACTGGGATCGGAGCCAGTACGAATGTCTCACATACCCGAAGTAATGTCTCACATGGCATGGGCTCAATATAACATAAAAGCATGTCGCACATACCCAAGGTAATGTCTCACATGCCTCGATGCACTAACAGTGGTCAAAACTATCTTTTATACTTTAATAAACTTTCTTATATGATCATGGCTCATGTATGCACGTGCACATGACAGTACATACACTTAATAAGCAAACATCAATATAATCCATCAAACAACTCACATATTATATTCAAATAATACAGACCATATTAAATTCATATAAACAAACCAAATAATACTATGTTTATGCATTGTAGTTGCAGATGAATTTCTACTTACCTCAGGTCCAAAACTTACACTATCTCAAATCACAGATCAACTTCTTCAATATAATCTAATTAGGATAAAATATTGATTAGACTCCAATTTAATACTTCAATTTTACAAATTACGATTCCTTTTTAGATAACTCCTATGCTTGTATATTTTTAGAAATAAAGGGTTGCTTAGTCTAATTAATAATAAATTAACCGAAATCACAAATACTACTATTGCGGGAAAAACAAARATTATTACGAAAATACTTTATCATTACAAAATAATATACTATTTAAAAATTCGTAAATAAAATACTAACTCTAATTACCACTAGAGGCTAATTAAAATAATTTACTACTTTTAACTACCCATAAACAAAATACTAAATTAATTACTACTACTCAACTAATACTAAATTTAATTACTAAAAGAAAGATAAAAATAAACTAAAAAAAAACGTACCTTATAAATACCACACTGCACGAACCACTTTACTTATATAAATTCATTGAGGGTTTTCTAATTAAATAAATCCCATTACTATAATTTAAGGGAATTTAAACTTAATTCTTGCCGCACCTTAATAAACTTGCTCCTGTGAGTTTAGCTATTTATAAAGACAAAGCTCAAGTCTTTCTTCATTTGTCTGTCGATGTGGGATAACACAAATACTAAATTTATTAGTGTTGTTATGTTTGGACGTCCTCCCCCTAGTATAGTGTGTATCATTTATATATTACATATACAATTGTAAAGATTTGAACACGTGTAATGCTTTAAAGCTTTAGCCATATATATTATGTTACATAGATATTGCATGCATGACTTGAGGTGGCAGACCTCAACTTATTATACGTATATATATATATATATATATATATACACACACACACATATTTATATAATAATAATAATACTTTGTTGATTAAGAGCGTGTCCAACACCACTTGTTTTCTCTTTTTCTTTAAACACTACACACACACGTCACACATATATATATATTTACACATGCATATTCATGCACACACTCTCTCTCTCTCTCGCTCTCTCTCTCTCTCTCTATATATATATATATATATATGTATATATATATATATACACATGCACACGTCCCATATTTATGTATATATTTACACATGCACCTGCATATTTAATTTATATATATATATACTATATATATATATATATATATATATATATATATATATATTGCATAAATATTAAAGAGTTAGTTGATATTATCTTATATTGTATATATATTAGTAGTTATTTTAGTCTTAATTACGTGTACTTAAGTATTATTTAATTATTTTTTAATAAATATCTTAAAATATTAAGTTAGTATATTCATACCCTGAAACTTGGGATTTACTTGTATTCTACTGTTATTTCGTATAACATAATATTTGTCGTAAATTGGTATCTTATTATTTCGTCCCAAAAAAATATTAATCACGTTGTTATATCTCTTATTTGCTATACTTTAGGGACTCTTTTAGAAGTTTACTAACTAAACATATAATGAAATCAAATTAAATTTAAAAAATCATATAAATTATTTAAATAATATACCATGCATGAATCTTATTGGCCAAATAGTAATGTAAAAGTTTTGGGTATTAAAGTTTTAAAATAAAGAAAAATTCTAAGTAACTGAAGAAGCAAAATTCTTGAATCATTCGAATGAAGAAATCTTGTTCTTGGAAGAAAGGTTGTATGGCTTCAGGTCATCATATATAAGGCCTGGGGACTTGGGTTGGGGACTCATAGGTTGTCTCTAACAAAGGGGATCATTTTTCTTAAAATGAGAGGTGCGCTCAACGAGCAGATATTTTGGAGGTCGCGGGTGTACATGGCAACTTATCATGGGATGATTGGTATTATAACTCGGTATGCCGAGTTGGGCGATTCTAAAATATGGTTTGGTAAGGTGGAAGTGTAATCTGTTTGTGTTACGTTTTACTGTTGTTTTGATGGTTGTGCTTTTTTAATTCTGTTTTGCATGTCCTACCTGATTTCGTATCTCAATCATCTAAAACATGGGGGACTAGCTGATGCGTCACTAAAAATCCATACGTAATATATGAAGGTATTTATGGAAAGCAACCTCATCTCTTGGAAGAAGCGTATCTTCTGGGAGGTGAGCGAGCTGGTTTATAGGAGGTGAGCGAGCTGGTTTATAGAGTAGCGACCTGGAATAAGCAGATGAGTTCTCATATAGGGTCGCGACCTCTTATGCTTTTATGTGTTGGGCGTTAGCTGTTGAGCTCGATCATGGGCTTATATGGATGGTCTATGGGGTCTCGGTGGACTATATGGAAAGAACAATAGGCCCAAGCCTATTTTGGTAATTTAATGAGAGATTTATTGTTTATGGAAACTTAGCATATAGGAAGAATCCTAATTCTAAGTCGGTCACTGTATTTATGGAATTGTGGTGGGAGAAGGAAACCCTGGCTTGGGGGACACTTCTCTTTTCTCTATAAAAGGAGTGCATACTTCTCGTTATTTTTAAGTTGTTTTTATTGTGGTTTTGAGCTCTTGGAATCATCTCACGCACTATCTAATTTAAGCATCGGAGGACCTTCACGGGTCTGATCACCGACTCCGTTGAAGGTGTTTTTTTCTTAATTCAAGTAAGTTTCCTTTCAATTCCATGTTTTATGCTTTATTTCCATGCTTTGTTCTTCATTTCCATGTTTGTTCTTCATGTTATGCTTTTTGTCTTAGCACCTTGATTTCTTGCTTGATCTTAAGAATTGGCTATGGAATCTAGATGACTGACACATCTAGATCATAGATCGAGTCTTAGATCGTCTTGATTTCAAGTCTTTCATATGCTTTATTTGCAATTTAATTTTCATGCATTGTTTCACGCTTAATCCTAGATCTATACTTTGTTGCTTGTTATTTTTCATAAAGTTTTAAACTTTCCCGTCTATTTTCATTGGTTTATCCATTCATGCTTTCAATTTTTACTTATTTGCATTATTTAGGATTTTATGCATTGTCGTACCTTGTGCATGCATGCTTGTACTTGGTGAAACAATGCTTGTTTTTGCTTATTTCCTTTATTGCTTTGCATTTCCATATTGAGGCATACGACGAGGCATTCTACCCACTTGCTAATTCAATTTCTAGTTTAGATTAGATAGGTTAATTGCTTTATTTCTATTTTTTTTGTTTCCCAAGCTTCAACACATTGAATCCTTCAATTGAATCGAAATCCGATAATATCAAGCCAATAGAATCTTTAATTTCCAAAACTACAATCCAAATTGAGATAATGTATAATGGCCTTGGCAACGTGGGAGGGCATGGTGCAAACCACGTTGCCAATGGTGGTTTCGACTATGGGCAACCCGGCATGGGAGGGCATGGTGTAAACCATGCCGGGTTTAGCGACTCCTCGATTTCGGTTGATCCATACGGAAGATTTGGTGCTCCGACTCACTTCCCGAACATGCATATTCTGACATCCGAGCCGTATGGTGGGTATAATGCTTCCAATCATTGCACGAGCTTGTCTATGTATGGCTTTGCGAGTTCGAATGAGTATGAGAGTGGCCAAATTCCGATTCCCGGCCTCTATGATGGTTCTCTCACTTCCAATTTCGATTATTCCCCATTTGATGCCACCTATGGCACTCATGATCCCGATCCATATGCGTACTTCGGAGGTTTGAGCTCCAATGACCAAAACGCCCCTCCCGCCTTTGATATTCCGGTGCATGCTCCTATTCTGCCCCCGATCTGACTCTCTTGGCCATTTTGCAACAATTGCATTCATTGTCTGTCACGTTGGCTTCGTTCGATACTAAGTTCAATGCCCTCGATGCTACTTTTGAGCAATTGGAAGGTGATGTGCATAAGTTGAAGCAAGGGAATAAGGAAGACAAATTTCCAAGCCAACCTTCGCATCTTCTTGGGGTCACGGCCATTGGAAGTGGTTGATAATACGGTCTTTCTGCCGTCTGAGGTGGAGGTGGTTTCTATTACGAGTATTCTTCCTCTTCCCGATTGTACCCTCCCTAATTGTGCAAAGAATATTCCCGATGCCCCTATACCCTATCCATCAAGCTTATTCTTCGGGGTTTGCTTACGCATGGACGTGGACCAAGAGTTGGTCAACCAAGCTTCTATGGAGGAAATGATCCATGAGGGGGAGGTTGGCCGGGATGTTGTTATTGAAGATTGTTGCAAGGTTGTTGAGCCCCTTGTTTGTAATGACGAATCCGTTGTGCTCCAACGTGCCCAAAACTTGTGTGACGATGATTATTCATGGGTCGTTGAGGGCACCAACGACTTTCTAGATGGGGAGGTGGGGGTTATTGATGATAAACTTGAAAAAATTGACGATTATCTTGAGGAGGAACAGGGGAGCAAGTCAATTACCATCCTTGCAAATTTGCATCGAGAGGAAAAGGAGGAGAGGATGGTTAAAGGGCTTGATGTTCTTAAGAGTGCTATTGATTGGATACCAGGATTATTTGAGGGCGTTAGCCCTTTGAATTTGATTCTTGATGAAATGGTGAGAGCCGGGATTTGGAGGTTGTTATTGGAGGGCTTGATGTTTGTGGTTTCTAAAAGCGAGTGGGTGATACCCATTGACTTAGTGCCCAAGACGAGCAGCTTGTTAGTTCTTGAGGATGAAAAAGGAGAGTTATTGGCCACGAGGGCTAAATCGGGATGGAGGATGTTGATCAAGTTTAAGAAGTTAAATGCGGATACCAAGAGCGATCGTTTCCCTCTCCCGTTGCTCGACCACATGTTGGAAAAGATAGCCAGCCATTACTCCTTTTATTTTTGGGATGAGTCATCGGGTCACTTCAAAACCACAATTCCACCCGAAACTCTATCCGATACGACTCCTACTTGCCCGATAGACACACTAGCCGGCCAATATTTCTATTGGATCTTAGACGAGGTGTCAGGTCACTTTAAAACCACAATTCCTCCCGACGAGGAGGAGATTGTTTTGATGGATCCTCCCATAATCTTCCCACATTGAGCAAAAAGGGAGTTCGTTAATCTAGTGACGTAAAACAAGCGCTTCGTGGGAGGCAACCCATGTTCTTTTCATTTATTTCTTTTAATTTCTTCCTTTCTTATTATATAAAAATCCAAAAACATTCGAATAATTAAAAATATAAAAAATTTGTGTGGTTTTGCTTCGTTGTGGTCTATGTACATATTTTCTTGTGTTCTTGATTTTGTGTGATTTTTTTTCTAGGTCTCGTATTTTGACTCCAACCTTGGGCGAAATGATGGCTTGGTAGCATTCATGAAGTCGGGAGATACTATATATGCTCGATTCTTACTTGGATTGCTTGGTTTTTAAGTGGACCCCACCGAGCTCAACCCGAACTCGTTCGGTTGAGGAAGTTTCTATTCATCCCCCTTTTACTTGATTTTCATTAAAATGCAATGAGGGCATTGCATGGTTTAAGTGTGGGGTGGGTAGGTGGTTAGGGTCCGGGTATTATAAAGCATGTTTTGTTGTTCTTAACTCAAGCCTTGGCGAAGTGATGCATTCTTGGCGAAGTGACGCATACTATTTGCGCATTTAAATGGTTGAGTTAATTTTTGTGTCTTTTGAGTCGTTATTACATTGTTGAACAACTCCACTTGCTTGGAAGTTTGAATATTTTACTTGTCGGGGTTTTACATGTTTATGGCCTCTTGTGTGAGGGGTTGAATTTTTTGGCTTCGTCCAAACCCACCACCCACCACCACCCATACACACACATACACATATATATATATATAATCAACATTTACTCGTAAAAAGATTGCAAAGCTCTAAAAGCTCTTTTGATTTTGCTCCCAAATTCGGTGCAAACTAGTGAGTAGCCTTGTGTGATTTATCGGCTTGCTTGCATTTTTATGGAAATTGCATTGAGGAGGTTTGATTTTGCTCGTACATGATTGAATTCGAAAATGACCTCGAGGCACATATATCACCCTTGTTCCGGCCATATCCATATATTTAAGCTACTTTAAAAATCCCAAACGAGCCCCCTTGAGCCTTTGTCCCATTTCTTGTTAGCCGAGCTCGATTTTAGCTCTTGTATCTTCATAAATTGTGAGGTGAGAGGGTATGTTGTTAGTTGACGAGAAATGTGAGGAAAATCTATTGTGGGTTTCGGGTTTTGAGTTGCTTATACAAAAAAAAAAAAAAAAAAAAAAACTCCAACACAAATCACGAAATGTGATAAAGCGTGCATTCAAGCAAAAAGCCTAATTAAAAAAGGGCTAATTTTAGTAAAAGAAGCATATTCAAAAAGATTCGAAGTGTTTTGAAATAAAAGTTGGGAAAGAGAGTGTACGAAAGGGTTTCGAATGAAAAGTTTGGTAAATTGGGAAAGGTGAAGCGATAATAAGCTTCGGGTTTTAGAAGATAGGATTTTTGTGTGTTATTGATCACGTTTGATCGTGTGTTAGCCACTATATACATATGTTCCATACCTTACCAACGAGCTAACATTACAACCCATAATAAAGACCTCTTTCGATTCTTATTTGGTCATGTACTACGAGAAATCTTGAGCGCCCGACTTGTGAGATCTTGACAAGGTGCATGCATTGTCCGACTTGAGCGTATACACGTCCCATATAAAACACTTGAGCGACTTGAGCGAACACCCTCAAAATTCTATTTGTGAGGAAGTCATCAATTTGGCTTGCATTTGAGAAGAGTAATACGAGCAATGCTTGGCGATAGCGAGTCTATGTTGATACTATCATCTTATAAATAAGGATAAGCACAAGGGTTTTTCTTTTTACATAATGTTCATTGCATGTGCACTCTCGATTCTTTTCGTTGTTCGAGGACGAACAAACCGATAAGTGTGGGGTGGTTGTTTTGCATGTAATTGTGGTATTTTTCTTGTGTTTTTAATTAGAGTTTTATGTTGATTTTAATAGTTTTTAATCGAGTTTCGTTAGGCTTTTTGTTGGTTTTCTCGTTTTTGTTGTTTTTCGTGTTTCTTGTTGATTTTATATTTAATATGGTTTACTGGGTTCAATTAGTTCAAGGATTGGTGAAATTTCTGAACCAATTGAACCCATTAAACCATATTAAATATCAAATCAACAAGAAACACGAAAAATGAGAAAACCAACAAAAAGCCTAACGAAACTTGATTAAAAACTACTAAAATCAACATAAAACTCTAATTAAAAACACAAGAAAAACACCACAATTACATGCAAAATAGAGGACCTTCGCGGGTCTAATCAATGACTCCGCTGAAGGTGTTGTTTTGCAGGATCGTCTAGGTTGCCAGGGGGCTTTCTAGAGACTTATATGGTCGCTATGAGAGAGATTAGAAGTTATTCAGGTCGCTGATCTCTATTTTGAGGTTAGTTCCCCATGTTCTTGGTAACCAATCTTTTTGGTTTTATCAAGTGGCGCCGTCTGTGGGAAAGAGGGGCATCGAGTCCTTGAGCGAAAGGCGTGAGCAATTTCGTAAGCAAAGCATGAAGAATAGTAATATTCTACCGAGAACCCTGCACTACGGTTCTGGATCGAACAAACCAAAGAAGAAGAATAGGACGGCGGATATCAATGAAGAGGAACTAATAAAAGATGGACAAATGCCTTCTCAGGCGGAACCAGTAGTTCAGTGTTTGGGTGGCACACCGCCGCCCTCCCTAAAGCGGCGTGATGGAAAAGAACTGGTAGAAGACTTAGAGACGAAGACGTCGGAGGTTGTACCACAAAAGGTGGTTCATATAGGGACTAAAGAGTGGAAAGATTTACCCAAGGAAAAGCCATGTCAAATCAAAAAGGGATTCTTAGACGGGCTTTTAGATTTTGTTCCTCTGGAGAGGCAAGAAAAACTGAATAGGTACCTAGCGGGCGAGCTGAGTCCTCTAATATAGAAGGTTGATGGACCGAATGGCGAACAGGAGGAAAAATCAACAACCAGGAAGACAAAACAAAGCGGAAGGTCTCTGTCTAGGAGATCTCCTCACGGAAGGAGAGGTCGGAGTAAATGGAAACATGAGGATTCCTCCAGTTCTACCTCATCCACAGAGTCTCATATCCGTAAGTACAAGAAGGAGAAGGGGGTGAAGATAAAACAGAAACATCATAAGCGCCAAGGTCGCCAACATAGTAAACATACCAGTGAGAGTGGAACCCAAACCTCGGGTACAGATGTTGAATCTCAAGATAAGTCACGCAGGAATCGGAGCGGGTACCATGAAGTGAAGGGAGAGAATGAGGTGAAACCAGAGAATAAAGCGTTTAGAGAGATGCAGGAGGCCTTGTTAAAACTGCAGAGATGAGTGGAAGGAGAGAGCTTTGATGAAGATAAAGGGCATCCCTTTTCGGATGATATGTTGCAGGCCGCAATGCCTAAATGATATAAGGCATTAGAGTTTCAATATCGCAGGATGGCGGATCCAGTAGAGCATTTGCAGCTTTTCGAAAATGCGAGGATGTTACATAGTTACACGGATGATGTGGTGTGTCGGGCCTTTGTATCTACCTTAAGAGGAATAGGGCAAAACTGGTTCTATCAGTTACCACGAGGAAAAATTACCAGTTTCCAGGTGTTGCGAGCTGCTTTCTTGAAACAATTCTCCAGTGTGAGGCAGAATATGAAAACTGCACAGTCGCTCTTTACTATGGTGCAGCGACCTAACGAAACATTAAAGCAATATGTTAATAGGTTTATCAGTGCCACATTGGAAGTACCTACTGCTACGGATGAGATGAAGGTGGGAGCTTTGCATCAAGGATTAAGGAGGGAGGACTTACGCAATTTTTTGGTAAAGAAAGAGGCGCGAACATACGATGAGGTTCTGGAAAGATGACATAAATATATACAAGTAGAGGAGGCTGAGGAAGAGCATAGTGTACTTTTTGGCAGGGAGGTCGCAGATGATCGTGCGCGTCTTAGCAGGGAGGTCGTGGATAGAGGAGGTAGCATTTCGAGGAGGGAGCTCAAAAGAGAGCCAAGGAGGATAGTGCGCGGGCTCTTAGACCCGAGCCCTGTGATGAGAGAAAATTCGGAGATAGATATGCAAAACTGGAGGAATGAGGATTTTACACCATTGGCTTATCCACGGGCTAAGGTGTTTACTATAATGGAGCGCTTGATACCTAATGACATCAAGTGGCCAGAAGATCGCACACCGCTCCCCACTAATCCTAAGTCTGACTCCTTTTGTTTATTTCATAACAATTTTAGGCATTACACGGAGAGGTGTAGGCATCTCAGGGAGGAAATAGAGAGACTTAGAAGAGCTGGGCACCTAAAGGAGGTAATTTACAGGGATAGAGAGCCAAAGGATCCACGACAACCATTGCGCCCACCGCCACCAAGGGACCCGCCTCAGAATCTGGTCGCAAGACAGCCACAACAAGGGAATCAGGGATACAATGTCCCCAGAAGAAACAAGGGAAGGATAAACATGATATCGGGCGGGCCAACGGATGGTGACACTAACAGTGTGCAGAAGAACATGCTAGGTCAGCTCGCCCGGGGATGTGGGAGGTCACTAGTGTAAGTCGACGACCTCAGATGGCTGGCCCAATCATCTTCTTTGGCTCTAATGAGTGACGCAGGCTGCAAGAGGATCATAATGACACATTGGTAATCGAAGCTGAGGTGGCGGGGTACGGGGTCGGCAGAATCTTTATAGATAATGGGAGCTCGATAAATATAATATATACCGATTATCTTGAATAAATGATCTTGGAGACCAAGGTCCGACCTGTGAATACACCCATATATGCTTTTAATGGGGCACAGGTAGTTACTAAAGGAGAATTAACGTTGACAGTGGTATTGGGTAAGGATGAGTTACAAGTAAAAAAGAATTTGAAGTTGTTGATAGTCCGGGGGAGATCGGCATGTAATGCCATATTAGGTTGACCTGCCCTCAACGCATTCCAGGCGGTAACATCAACCTATCACATGAGTATCAAGTATCCGGTAGGAGATAGAGTAGGGGAAGTTATCTCTGAACAACAGGTTGTGAGGTCGTGTTACCAAATGACGATCAGGAAAGGGTTGATTGAGAATAAGCACGAAAGGGATGACGCGCTGCCAGAAGGAGTACTCAGTACGAAAAAGATGAAAGAATGGGAGAATTATGTTCGACCGCATGAAGAATTGATGGAGATTTCATTAGAGGAAGGCCGCCCAGAGTACACTACGAGGGTGGGGACCTTGATGGCTGAGACACTAAAAGACGAGCTTGTAAGGCTATTAAGGGAGTTTCGGGATGTTTTTGCTTTTGGGGATGGAGAGCTAACAGGGGTGTCTCCGGAGGTCGCGCAACATCATTTAAATGCGGACCCAGAGGCGAGGCCAGTCAAGCAGAAGAGGAGACATTTCGGGTCCGAACTGGATAAGGTAATCGAGGAAGAGGTGCAGAATTTATTAAAGGCCGGACACATTCATGAAATTCAATTTCCTGAGTATTTATCTAACGTCGTGATGGTGCCAAAGCCAGGGCAAAAGTGGAGAATGTGCGTGTATTTTCGCGATCTGAATAAAGCATGTCCAAAGGATCACTATCCTTTGCCACGAATCGATCAGCTAGTGGATTCGACTTCGGGGTGCAAGCTGCTGAGTATGATGGACGCTTCGCATGGGTACCACCAAATACCTCTTGCAAAGGAGGATCAGCCCAAGGTGAGTTTTTTTACTTCTACGGGGACTTATTGTTTTGTATCTATGCCCTTCGGTCTGAAGAACGCCTGAGCGACCTATCAGAGATTGGTGGATCGAATGTTCAAGGATCTGCTGGGGTCCACTATGGAAGTCTACGTCGATGATATGTTGGTCAAGAGCAAGAAAGAAGAATCCCATGTGGAGGATTTGAGGAAAACATTTATTATACTTAGGCAATACGGGATGAAGCTTAATCCAAAGAAATGTGTGTTCGGTGTGCGGTCTGGAAAGTTTTGGGGTTACATGGTGATGGAAAGAGGAATTGAAGTTAATCCGAAGAAAGTACGAGCTCTTTTGGAGATGCCACACCCTTGAACGGTACGTGACGTACAGGTACTTACAGGTCGCATGGCGGGCCTTAGTCGTTTTATTTCCAGGTCGGCAGAGAGGGGTGTCCCATTTTTTAAGGCACTCCGGAAGGGGTCTAAGTTCGAATGGACAAAGGAAGCAGTGGAAGCATTTGAGGAATTGAAGAGGTATCCGGCTGAAAAACCATTATTGACTAAGCCAATGCCTGGGGAAGACCTGATCTTGTATATATCAGTTGGGGAAGTCGCAGTAAGTTCGGTGCTAATCAGGGAAGGTGCGGGCACGAAAAAGCCTATTTATTATATCAATAGGAAGCTGCAGGGTGCTGAGCTAGGTTATTCCGAGCTGGAGAAAGGGGGTTTTGCGTTGATTTGTACAGCAAAGAAATTGCGGCCATACTTTTTGAGCCACATGGTGAAGGTATGTACGAACTTAACTCTTAAGCAGGTACTTAGAAACCCAAATGTATCCGGAAGATAAGTAAAGTGGGCCGTAGAATTGAGAGAGTACGATGTTTTGTACGAACCAAGAGTAGCTATCAAAGCGCAGGTGCTGATGGATTTTTTGCAGGAGATGGTTCGTCCATCTGATTCAAGTGATGAGGCGAAAGCATGGACGTTATATACTGATGGTTCAACCATGGTATCTAGAGCCGGGCTGGGAATTGTGTTAACCAGTTTGGAGGGAGAAAACTTGGAGTTCGCGATCAAGCTAGGGTATAAGGCCTCTAATAATGAGGCTGAGTATGAGGCTGTGCTGCAAGGTATCAAAATGGCGGGCGATCTCGGAGCAAGGAAGGTTTGGGCGTACACGGATTCTCAGTTGATAGCTCAGAAGTTTGATGGTTCCTTTGAGGCTAAGGAGGAACGAATGGCGGTATATTTGAACAAATTGCGAGAGGAGGCCGCACATTTCGAAGAGTTAAAACTGGAACATTTGCCGCGAGATGAAAACACTAGGGCGGATTAGCTCGCTCGGATAGCGGGAGCACTGGGGACTTGTGATACTCGAAAAACCATGCTGATGGAATTGGATCATAGCAGTGTGGACAAAGGGAAGGAGGTTATGGAGATCGAGATTAAGGATGATTGGCGTACACCTATCTGGGATGTTCTGGTTAAGGCAAAGGAAGGTGCAGAGAGATTGACAACAAAGGAGACTAAGACAGCGGCTCATTTTTGTGTGATACACGAGGAATTATATAAGAGGTCTCGCTTTGGACCTTTTCTAAAATGCTTGGCTAAGGAGCAGGATTATAAGTGCTAAGGGAGATACATGAGGGGTATTGTGATGATCATGCGAAGGGAAAAGCGTTTGTTAGCATAACATTGCGTGTTGGCTTCTTTTGGCCAGGAATGAAAGGTATGGCTAGCGACCTGGTGAGAACGTGTAAGAAGTGCCAGATACATGCTCCGGTTATTCATATACCGGTTGAGGAGATGATGGTTATGAGCTCGCCGTGCCCATTTGCACAATGGGGAATTGATATTGTAGGACCTTTTCCAAAGACTATGGGCAGTAAAGAATATCTGGTGGTGGCGGTTGATTATTTACAAAATGAGTGGAGGCCGAGGCGGTCACCGGTATAAGCGAGCATCATATGATGGATTTTATCTTTAACAATATATTTTTTCAGGTTCGGTGTGCCACGAGTGTTGGTGTCTGACAATGGAACCTAGTTTAACGGGCAGAAAATCCGAGATTGGTGCAAAGAGATGGGGATGAGGTATCGATTTGCTTTTGTGGTGCATCCCAAAACTAATGGGCAGGTTGAGGTTACTAATCGTATCATTTTGCAGGGTCTTAAGTGATAGGCGAGAAATTGTGCTTTATTTAATGGTTTAATTCCTATATTTTTATGTGCTTAATGTTCTCATATATATTTATTTCTCGCATATTTATTATTATGAGTAGTCGAGCACCAATTTTGTATTTCTCTCTTATTTTGTAGTAATTAGGTGCTAAATTGGCGTATTCAAGATTGAAGGATGGTTCATAAGAGTTGCACAAGGAATCGAGGGACAAAACGAGTGACTTGGCGAAGAAAGGACGATTCTGGAATATCTAGAAGGGTTATCGCTATGGGTCCAACCGATATAGAAAGTTCTTTGTCGCGTCGATGCTGCTCATGGTCTACCGACCCGCACGTGCCTGCCCACGACGCTGCCGACCCTGACTCGCCCATGCTGCACGCTGTTAGAGGAGTTTTCGTGGTGTTGAAATAAATCAACGGGTTCATGGCTTGGTATTATCAGAATTCGATTCGATTGAAGGTTTCAATGTGTTTCAAGCTTGAAAAATAAAAGGAAAAGGAAAATAAAATAATTAAAATAGATAAACTATCCTAGAAATTGAAATGCAAGTGGGTAGAATGTCTCATCGGATGCCTTAATACGAAAATGCAAAGCAATTAATGAAAACATATAAAAACAAGCATTGTTTCACCATGTACAAGCATGCATGCACAAGGTACAACTATGCATAAAAACTCAAATAATGCAAATTGACAAAAATTGAAAGCATGGATGTAAAGAGCAATGGAAATTAATAGAAAGTTCAAATCTTTGAAGAAAATAACAAGAAACAAAGCCTAGATCTAGGATTAAGCATGAAACAAAGTATAAAAATAAAATTGCAAATAAAGCATAGGAAAAACTTAAAGTCATGACGATCCAAGACCCGATCTACAATCTTGATGTGTCACTCATCTATAATTCATAGCCAAATCATAAGTTTCATCATGAAATCAAGGTGCTAAGACAAAAAGCATAAAATGAAGAATAAGGCATGGAAATGAAGAACAAGCATGGAAATAAAGCACAAAACATGAAATTAAAAGGAAACTTACTTGAATTAAGTAATGGAACAAGCTTGAATGTAAATAGCATCAAAGTAAACAATCCAAGGGAGTACTTGAATTCTTCTTAGGCTTAAAAACCCAAGGAGGTGTTTGAAACTTAAATCTAATTTAGGAAATGAAATTACATAAGAGCTTGAATTTGAATCTAAACCTAATAAAAGAGAAAATTATTCAAGAGATTGAGAGAAATTTGATCCCAAACCCTAGCTTGGGTTGGGAGGGGTAATGGTGCAAGGTGTGGGCTTTATATAGGGGCAAAAACGTCCAAAAATGCTCAAAATCGCCAAACTCCCAGCGTCGCAGTCGATCGACTGACAAAGCAGTCGATCGACTGCCCAGTCTCGAACAGCTGACTCTCTATCAGGTAGTCGATCGACAACTGAGACATCCACCGAGCGAATATAATCCCTTTTAGCCACCTACAAAACAAGAATTCAAACTTAAAAACTCAAAAATAGCACAAACACCTCACACTTAGTACACTTAAAGCCAAAAATATAATAAACAAGAAAAAGACCTAAAACCTAATGAAAAACGACTCTAAACTACTAGAAACGACGTTAAACTCTAACTAAAGGCACAAGGAAAAACACAACAATTACATGCAAAACACATGCGCGCCCGCCCATGTTTGCCTAGCGCTGGGAGTCCTATTTGCGCGAGGAAACCGGTATAGAAAGCGCAGGAAACAGTTATGGAAAGTGCATAACCGACATAGAAGGGGCGAAAAACCTATTTTTACAAGGGAACTTGTTCCCCAAGAGATCTAAAATTATAAATACCTCCCTTAAACATCAAAAACGTCTACAACATAAATCCTAAGGTTTCAAGGCCCCAAAAGGAGTCCAAAACACCCAACCAACAAGGGAGCTTGAAGATTGACGATCCAAGACTCAAGATTCAAGATCTAAGCTCTCTTATCCCTTTCTATCTTAGAATTATGTTTTATTTCTTTATTTTCCTTTTATTATTTTATGAACTCTATGAGTGAGTGATTGTTTTATCTAGTCCTATGAATGTGGAAACCCTCGTGATATTATGTTTTAATTAATTTATGCGTATTTACTTCGTTCTTCATATGAGATTGCTTGTGTTATTTTGTTTACTTATCATGATTGCTAAATTCATGACATGATTGCGGAATTCTTAATTTGGATTGGCCACCTAGATTCGGGATTTGGTTATCAATTGCTTGAAATAGGATTGCTTCCCGTGTAATTATCGTGATTTCTATTTCGTTTGTAGCAACTAATGGTCTCGTATCATTAGGGGTAACACAACGTAAGTTAAATAAACCGAGCTTATGTGTTTATTGCTTAGATTAACCTGTTTGCCTGGTTCTTAATGCTGTTGTTAGATTAAATCTAGAGAGATTATTCTATGTTATTCAATAATTGGAGTTAATTAAAGAGCTTATTTTAATTAAATACATGGTAAGGGCAAATTCGAGTAGGAGAGCTTATTGTTACTTAGGGTTATTAGTTTCATATGATGAGTGGATTATAATATTGCAATTGGTTAGATGAATTGAACGAGGGTGGAAACTGAACTAAGACTGGAAGCTATATTATTAATATTATTATTATTATTATTATTATTTATTTTCTTAATTGCTTCGTTTATTTGATTTTAATTGTTTTCTTTAGTTATTTATTTTTCTTAGTTTAATTTGCAATCCTCTACCCCGTTTTCTTAGTTTTATAAAATACAAGAAAATCACAAATTAATCCACACTCCTCGTGGGATCGACCCTTGCTTGCCACTGCTACTAGTTAGTAGAGGAAAGTCGAGGACTTTTATAAATATTATTTTTGACGCTTCAACGACGAGCGGTCAAATTTTGGCGCCGTTGCCGGGGTGTGGCGCGTATGAAGTGGTGATTTTTACGTATTTATTATTTTACGTTTTTAAAATTTAAAAACAAATTTATTTTTGAAAATTAAAAAATATTTTAATTAAATAAAAAAAATATTTTCGAAATTTAAATTAAAAAAATCCAAAATCCCTAAATTTTCTTTTGGAATGGCAGCGTACTCTCACCAATTTTATGGTTATGTTGCTAGGTATGGAATGGATAGATAACCTTTTGGGAATGACGGGTCGCATTTCAATTATCAATACCCACAATACTATCCTGAGCCATTGGTTGAACAAAGTTCCGGACCATCGCTAGAGGATTTGGTGAAAGTAGAGGTGTCTAAGACTTCACAACTCCGCAAAACACTAAGCGAGCTACGGAAAGGATCCCTCGGGTTCGACCATGCATATTGTGCCATACATCCGATCATGTTTTTGATGACTGCCCAGCGCTACTAGCCATGATTGAAGCGAACTTCTATGGGACATGAAACTGGCGAAGGAGAGATTACGATCCTTATTATTACGAGCCAAGATGGGGAGACCATCCAAGTTTTCAAAGGGGACATAATTTTTCGAGACAATATGATAACTATCCCCAAGCACAAGAACCGTCCCTAGACCTCATAGAGATGATGGAGGCCATGATGACGAACACCAAGAAGCTCGAAGCTCAATTGAGTTAAATGGCGGATCAAATAAGCTAACTGGATAAACGATTGTATTCTCAAACCGAGGAACGCATGGAGAATGTGAGTGCCATCATGCTGCAAGATGTGGGGAAAATCGATGATGTGGAGGACCCGACATTTGAATTGGAAAATGAATACGAGATGGAGGAAGAAGAAACGAGGCGGACGCATGCTGATCATAGTTTGCCTGAGCTTACAAATGATATTCCTAATTCCTTCGTTTCTCCTATCAATGTCGAGCCAATGCCAATATGGAACGTACAACAAGTGATGGAGGTTGAGGATGTGTGCGTGCAAGATGAGATTTTAGAGAAMGTGGAGACTAAGATCCTTTATTATGAGGTGGTGAACGAAACTACATTTGCCAAATTTAATGAAGAGCTACCACATGGTAGAAAGGATCCAGTCAAGCACCCAACGGAGGAGACACACGAGGAAGAAATTTTCGAGAAGACTGATYACCTTCCATATGTGGTGATGGATGAGACTGTTTTTGCTAAATCTTGTGAGAAGTCACTACCAAGGCGGAAGGATCCGGTTAAGCATCCAACGTCGAGACGAGTGCGAATTATGGAGGATAAATTCATGGGAATTCCATGTACTTTAAGACCTCCTCCGAAASCCCCATGGAATTGAGGGGTGACACGTCGAGCCGACGACGTTAAGAAAAGGCGCTTGTTGGGAGGCAACCTAATGTTTACATTATTTTCGATTTTTTTTTTGCAGTTGAAGGGAGAGAGAGCTTGGTTGGTTGATTTGGATGATTGGGCCTATCTTATGAAGGACGATTTTCGTGGTTGAACGGAACCAAGACCCCCCTTAATACTTACCCCGATGATTTCTTTTCCCTACTCTTCCCTTATGATTTATATGATATGCTTGTTCTTTTTTTGTGTTCGCTTGAGGACAATATAAAGTTTAAGTTTGGGGTAGTGGGAATTGATGGTATATGCATATGGGCTGAATTTTTGAAAATTTTGAAATTTTTTGAAAGTTTTGCAATTAAATTTTGGGAGTTGAATTACAAATATTAAAAATACTTGCTTAAATTGCTTTGATGAATCATTTTTCGGTTAAAGTCTTTAGTCGTCATTTGATTTAGAGGTCAATGGTATGCATGTTAGTACTTTTGTGATTCATTTGTGGGGCGTCAATTCTAGATTATTGCGTTGTTGATGTGTATTTGTGGTTACCGTACTCAATATGAGTTGTGTGGGTCCTTGAAGTTGGCAGTTGTGTGAAAATATCTCGTTAGTCGAAACGGAATTCAAATAAAGTCCGGTTGGAGTATACCAGCATTGAGTAAGTCGAAAATTGAAAAAAAAATCAAAAAGAATTGAGGTGCCGAAACAGCTGCTGATCGACGAATTCTCGACGCGCTATTTCAGAATCCGTCTTCGCAAGAGTACAGAGCCGGTTGTAGGGCGACGAGTTCTTCCCGAGTCGTGTCTCTCGAGGATGGATGCTATCGGCTTATCGGTTTCTTATTTGCTCTTATTGTCGATTGAAATTAAACTAATCTAAACTAGGAAAGCAGTAGTCATTGATTTGGTTTGAATTTTTATAACTAAACTTTAAATTGAAATAGAAGTTTTAAAAGCATTAAAATGTGAAAAGGAAATTAAAGCTTATTTAAAAACGATTAATCTAAACTAGCTAACTAAGAAAGCTTATAATTTGAATTAAGGAAAAGGGAGGGAAAATTAAAGTCTTGCTATTTGAAAAAGTCAACAACATTAATTTAACAAAAATCAAAGGTTTAAGAAGGAATGTTTTATAAAGGCTTCTAAAAAGTTGAGAAATTGATCTAAACTAGCAAACAACTTAAAAGCATAAGTTCAAAAGTTCAAAAGCTCAAAAGCTATAAAATGAAAAGTAAGGAAAATTGAGAATCTAACAACAACTACTCTACGATCCACACACCAAAACAAAGATTAAAGCAATAACATGAAAACAAAACAAGATAAATAGAGAAATACTACGAAATATATGAATCCACAAAAGCTTGAAAAGGAAAGCTTGATCGTCAACAATGGCTATAGCACTTGAAGGACTCTTCATCAAAGAAAATGCAAAACAAAAGCTTCAACACCTTTCTAGATGAAGATCTAAACACCTCTTAAACTATTACTAATTACTAGGAATTAATACATAATTAAAATGGAAAAGGAAAATGTGAAGAAGAGTTTTGGGAGCAAAATCCCTGGTCCAGAGATTTGCTGCAAGTTGCTTTCTGATTGGAAAGGACGTCTGGTGTTTTATCCTTAAAAAATCGTCCAAAAGCAGTAAAAAATCTGATTTTCAGTAGATCGACTGAAAAGGAGTCGATCGACTGGCAATCGATCGGTCAAGTCGCCTGTCGACGACTGCGCTGTCAAAACGGCCAGAAGCCCTGGAATCCAGTCGATTTTGGGGGTTCAGTCGATCGACTAGAAGGGCAGTCGATCGACTGAACTTCCAGTCGGTCGATTGGTTTGCTGCACCCAGCTCGATTTCTCGTTCTTTTTACGTCCGCCGGTTTATCGAGCCTCATCCGTTGCCCTATGTTGCTTGTCCGTCCATTCCCAAGTTGAGTGAAAATGATCCCAAACGAGGGCAGGCCCCGCTTGGACATCCTACGACCAAGATAAAAACGAAAGAGTGAAAAAAAACTATGAAAACTAATAAAACACGTACAAAAACTACGAAAACCTAAAAATAACGAGAAACGGCCAACTCGACTCCTTAAACACCTAAAAGCAAGTGAAACACACGCAACGTGATATAAAAACGGTAACAAAAATATGTACAAAAATATGAAAATCAACCACCCCACACTTAGAATGGTTGCTTGTCCTCAAGCAAAACTAATGTAAAATTATAAAACTACCCCCCGACCAACCCTCAACTAATGCACAAAAGTTAAATCGAGACGTTGTACGCTACGTTGCTTGTTAGCTTTGGCTAAAAGGACGAAAATGTGCGTTACTAAGGAACTTTAGATCGACTTCCGATCCCTAAAAGAACTTAAGCAACTCACCAAGTCGGTCCCCCCGTCCTTGCCCCGGCTAAGGTCTATCCACGAACCGTTAATCGGCTCCCTACTAGCCAAGATCATTTACACCTCTCTTTACAAATATATACTAAAAATTGGAAAAAAGGAAAAACGTGCTACTCAACAACTTCAAAGATTTATAACGTATCCTTGTTTATTCGTCTCTTGTTTTTTTGGTACCACAGACGTAAGGTACTTAAATAGCAAATAAAAATGAAAATACGAAGCTTTCAATGACTCCGGTCATTCGTTGTTACTAGCAACTTACAAAATTCTCGATCGAGCACGTGGAGCAATTGACGACTCCAAATTACAGAACAAAAACCTATAGAGAGTGTTTGATGACGAGGGCTAGTCGAGGCACTAGTTCTAAATGAGCACACGGATAGCACGAAGCTAAAACCGAACGGAGATCCCAACAAGTTAAACCACCTGAGTCCACTAAATTCGATCGAAAATCTAAACACCCTAACAAATCATCAAAACCGTGTCACTTCACCAAGGGTCCAAGCAATAATAGCACACACGTTACTCAAATTAACACAAGCAAGCATTCGACAAAATTAAAAACCTAGGACGAACTCTAACCACCCCACACTTAAAACCTAGCAATGTCCTCATTGCGTATTTAAGCTAAGAAAAGCAGTAAAAAGGTGTAGGGAAAAGAGAACGCCCCTATATCCGAGCTTGTGTCCACGCGGTTGTGCAAAAGTCGTCGCCGGGAGCCGAGGCAAGCAACAAGCTATCTAAAAGGTAAGGCAAGGTGGAGAATTTGCACAAAAACAACCTATTTACAAAAACGAACATATTTTTGAGTTTTTGAATTTTCTAATTTGTTTGGATTTTATTTTACAAATTTGTTTTATATTTTGAGAATATATTCAAATGAAAGGAAATTAAACTATATACAAAAACGAAAGCAATTAAAAGGATTTTTTTTTTACAAGAGTCGAGATGAGAAATAAAAGAACATAATCGAAAGATAAACAAAATAACAAACAAAAACAGTAAACAAATAAAATAAACAAAGGATAATGTAGGAGTTTTAACGACGTCTCCTAGGTCGGGAACGGAGGTTCGCGTCTCATATTCCTCCTCCTCGTCGTTTTCATCGTCGTTGTTCTCGAACCGACGCATCCGACTCTCGACCAAAAGGAGCCGGCTATGGAGGCCGCAGAAAGCTCGGTCGTTTCTTGCCTTCCCCTCGTCGAGCCGGTCGAAACGGGTGTTGAGCTGGTCGAAACGGG
>BMAC01001040.1:132364-147213 GCA_014905375.1 Phtheirospermum japonicum | reverse complement strand
TTGGGCAAGATCGACTGCTATATATAGATCCGCAGGGCTCTGGGCAGTCCGGGCAGTCGGTCGACTGCCCTACTCGGTCGATCGACTTATATTGTCAAAACCTTGAAAATTTCTGGAATCCAGTCGATTTTGCCGTGTCGGTCGATCGTGCGCCAGTCGATCGACTGGCTGTCGATCAGCAAGCTACCAGTCGATCGACTGCTCTTGCCAAAAAGCTTGAAAATTTCTGGAATCCAGTCGATTTGAACCTGTCAGTCGATTGGGCAGTCGATCGACTACATACCAGTCGATCGACTATAGGTATGCAGTTGATCGACTGCATTCCAGTAGCCAACCTCCATTCTCGATCCTCTTTTCTCTCAAGACTCCCGAATTGAACCTACACAAACCCAAAAACTCAAATTAATACTACTTAAGGATAGAATATACACAGACTTACAAGAAAAACAAGAAAGGGTTAGAAAGTCGTGGGTTGCCTCCCACGGAGCGCGTTTGGTTAAAGTCGTTCGCTCGACGATCCTGGTTCGACGATCAAGATCCCGTCGGGGGCAAGTCACTCAGGTCCTCCTCCTCTACGATCACTGGATCGAGAGCTTTTGTTTGCAACATGCCATGCCGGTAAGGTTTGACCCGGGCGCCATTCACTTGGAATCGATCATCCGCCTTTGGGTCGATTAACGTTACGGTTTCAAATGGGGATACCTTCTCAATTTTGAAAGGTCCGCTCCATTTGGACATAAGTTTCCCGGGAAACATGGGAAGGCGAGTATTATAAAGGAGTACTTGCATTCCCTCCTCCAACTCTTTCGGTACAAGCTTCTTATCGTGGAGTAGCTTCGTCTTTTCCTTGTAAAAATGGGCACTATCAAATGCCTCGTTTTGTAATTCTTCGAGCTCCTCAAGTTGGAGTTTTCTCTCTTCGCCGGCCTGCTTCAAATCAAGGTTGCACGCTCGGATGGCCCACCACGCTCGATGCTCCATTTCCACCGGTAGATGGCATGACTTTCCATACACCAGACGATAGGGACTCATTCCTATAACCGTCTTATAGGCTGTACGGACGGCCCACAAGGCATCAGTGAGATTCGTTGACAAGTCCTTCCTGTTCGGTTGCACAGTTTTCTCAAGAATGTTTTTGATTTGGCAATTACTTGTCTCGACCTGCCCGGCCGTTTGCGGATGGTAAGGGGTAGAAACCTTGTTCACAACTCCATAATTTTTCAACACAAGCTCAAGTAGTTTTTTGTTGAAATGCTTGCCACCATCGCTGATTAGCACCCTCGGAACTCCGAATCGGCTAAATATATTGCTCCGAACGAACCTCACTACTGTATCACCATCATTCCTCCTTGCCGGAATTGCTTCTATCCATTTAGATACGTAATCCACCGCGACCAATATAAACTCATACTCGTGAGACATCAGGAAGGGACCCATGAAGTCGATCCCCCAGACATCGAAAATCTTGACGGCCAAGTTATACGTCATTGGCATCTCATTCCGCTTCCCGATACTACCCGTCCGTTGGCATCGATCGCACCTCTGACAATGCTCGTGAGCATCCTTGAAAAGAGTGGGCCAATATAAACCCGATTGAAGAACTTTGTATGCGGTCTTTTGGCCACCGAAATGCCCTCTGACTAGATGATCATGGCAATGTGTCAATATCTCCTCTTTTTCCTCGTCCGGAATGCACCTTCTCAACATACCATCCTTCCCGATTTTGAACATAAGAGGGTCATCCTATTAATAACCTCGACATGTGGCAAGAAACCTCCTCCTCTCGTGGTGAGACAGGTCCGGACGGAGCACCTCACTAGCAAGGTAGTTAGCAACATTGGCATACCATGGTGTGACGGACACACCGAAGAGGTTCTCGTGAGCTTGGTTTTCTCCGATGAGTGGGGACTCTTTCTCTCCATTTCCGACCTCCAAATGAGAGAGGTGGTCGGCTGCTACGTTCTCGCACTCTTTTCTATCCCTGACCTCTACGTCGAACTCTTGAAGTAGAAGTATCCACCGGATTAGCCTCGGCTTTGCTTGAGGCTTGTTTAAAAGATGTCGTAGTGCCGCATGATCGCTATATATAATCACCCTTGACCCAATGATATATGACCGAAACTTCTCGAGCGAGTAAACCACGGAAAGTAGCTCCTTTTGGGTGGTTGTGTAATTTCTTTGAGTGTCATTGAGCATAAGACTTGCGTAGTAGACGACCCGGAGGAGTTTGTCGACTCGTTGCCCCAGGACGGCCCGCACCGCTTCGTTCGACGCATCGCACATTATTTCGAACGGGAGAGACCAATCCGGAGCTATCACCACGGGAGATGAGGTCAAACTTTTCTTCAATGAATTGAACGCCGCTAGACAAGTATCATCGAACACAAACGGAACGTCGGCGCTAAGAAAATGGCACAAGGGGCAGCTAAGCTTCGAGAAGTCCTTAATGAACCTCCGATAGAACCCCGCATGACCGAGGAAGCTTCGCACTCCCTTCACGTTGATCGGTGGGGGAAGTTTCTCAATCACGTCGATCTTTGCCTTGTCGACCTCGATTCCTTTAGACGACACCACATGCCCCAAAACTATCCCACTTCTCACCATGAAGTGGCTTTTCTCCCAACTCAAGGTAAGGTGGTTCTCCACACATCTCTCCAAAACACTTGACAAATGGTCAAGACACTCGTCGAAAGTAGAGCCGCAAATAGAAAAATTATCCATGAAAACCTCCATATACTTGTCGGGCATGTCGGAGAAAATCGAGAGCATGCACCGTTGAAAGGTGGCGGGTGCATTGCACAAACCAAAGGGCATGCGTCGGAAAGCATATGTGCCAAAAGGGCACGTGAACGTCGTCTTGGATTGGTCTTCCGACGAGATAGCGATTTGGTAGTATCCCGACAATCCACCGAGGAAACACTACGAATGATGCCCCGCGAGCTTGTCCAACATTTGGTCAATGAACGGGAGTGGAAAGTGGTCCTTCTTGGTGGCGGCATTGAGCTTTCGGAAGTCTATACACATTCGCCATCCGATGGTTACACGAGTCATCACACGCTCACCCGTTCGTTCTCAATAACGGTTATTCCGCTCTTCTTTGGCACCATGTGGACTGGGCTCACCCATTCACTATCCCCGACCGAGAATATTAAACCTTCGGAAACAAGTTTCAATATCTCACCCTTCACAACCTCCATCAAGTTCGGGTTCAGTCGTCGTTGGCACTCCCTTGATGGTTTCACTCCGTCTTGAAGGATGATTCGATGCATACAAGTGGAGGGGCTTATCCCCTTGATATCACCAAGGCTCCACCCTATCGCCTTCTTGTTCTTTTTCAAGACTTCCACTAATCGTGCCTCGTCTCTTGGGGAAAGTTCGGCGTAAATGATCACGGGTTTTGTCTCTCCACTTTCCAAGTAAACATATTTGAGATGGCTCGGAAGGGTCTTGAGCTCCGGTTTTTGCATAAGGGCCGATTCTACGCTTGATATCTCAAATGTTTCTACCACCCCCTCCGATCGAAGCGCTAGCCACTCGTTGTCCTCAACATTCTCGTTCACAACCTCCCGAGCGGCTTCCTCAACTAGTTCTTGTATCGGGTCGATCATAGCACAATCGGCATGAAAGGAGGGAGGCGGAATGACTCCCAAGTCGTGGATTGAGAAATTCACTGTATCTCCCAGAACCGAGAAAGATAACTTCCCATTTTTCACATCGATCAATGTGTTTGTCGTGGCCATGAAGGGCAGCCCAAGTAAGATAGTATGTTCTCGGCCTTCGTTGCTCACCTCCCCGACGTCCAATATAACAAAATCGACAGGCACGATGAGGCTCCCCACTTGTACCAAAACATCTTCGACCACGCCCTTTGGGTATCGGATTGATCGGTCAGCCAGTTGCAAACACATTCCCGTCTCCTTGAGATCGCCCAACTCCAACTGCTTAAAGATAGAGTAGGGCATCAAGTTGATTCCCGCGCCGAGGTCTAGCATCCCTCGTGTCTCTTTTCCATTTCCGAGGGTAATTTTGATACAAAAACTCCCCAGATCACCTTCTGTATGTGGGAGAGAATTACTATAGGCAATGCTTGCCGCGTTCGATATGCATATCTTTTCATTCTCCTCGAATCGGCGTTTCTTAGATGTTAGTTCCTTGAAGAACTTCGTGTAAGCGGGAATATTTCGGATTATGTCGAGCAAAGGAAGGTTTATGTTGACCTTCGATAACATCTTATACAATTCAAGAAACTGAGCGTCTTGCTTCGTAGGGCGGACGCGGCTTGGGTATGGAATAGGAGGTCGGTATGGTGCCGCGGACTTATGTAACCCCCCGTCAGCCTGGGACCCCTTCACCTCACCACTATAGAGTGATGTGGGAGAGCCAGGAGTGGATACGGGCTCGTTCGAATCTGGAATAACACGATCTTCTTGAACACTTGTTGAAGGTCCGTCGTCGGTTAGGGCGACCTTTTTGTCTACCACCTTGACACTTCGGAGAATGGTCATGGCTTGAGCTTGGGCCGGTTGACTTGGTAGATTGTCCTTGTCCCGTGCTCGTTTTAGTTCGTTGACATCCGTAGCCACTTGTCCCATTTGCATCTCCAAATTCAAGAGCCGTTTGCTTAGCTCGGTTAAGATGGATTCGATGTTCGATTGTCGTGGTATCGGATTTTCTTGGGGAGCTGGGAATGGTGCTTGATGAGGCAGAAAGGGTGGTGTCCGTGCATTGAACGGGGCTTGAGGACGTGGTTGTTGCATCGTAAGCCCGGGTGGCATTTGAGCTTGGGACGTGTCACCATATCTAAAGTTAGGATGGTCCCTTCGCACATATTGATTTCCGTGTCGATAGGCTTGGTACCCTTGAACCACATATGCTTGCTCGTTGTATCCAACTCCCGGGCACGCACTTGCTCCATGACCCGAGATGCCACATGCGAGGCACGTCTCCATCGATCCCGAGAATGGTTGGATGAGGGAGGCTACTTGGTTTTCTAGTTCGGCAATCTTACGGGCCCACTCGGGCTCCTCTTTTGTCGAGACCTCTTTCACGTGCTCCTTTCGTTCCAAAATACTCACGCGATGATCGTCGAAAGCCATGTTAACAAAGATGTCGTATAGTTCCCTCGTCGAGCAGCCGGCTAAGTTCCCGCCGGCGGCATTGTTCACCATGCGCTTTGATGCGAACGCCAATCCGTTATAGAAGAACTGATTCAAGAAATCGCCGGTAAACCGATGGTGTGGGCATTTAGTAAGGTATCCTTTGAATCGCTCCCATGCCTCGTAGAAATTTTGTCGCTCGCTTGTCGGAACGAGACAATCTTAGCTCGAAAGTCGGCCGTCTTCTCTTGAGAATAGTATTCCTCCATGAATCGTTCGGTGACCATATCCCAATTGGTAAGGGAGTCGGACGGCAATGTCATGAGCCAATCAACGGCCTTGTCCTTCATCGTGTACGGGAAACATCTRATCTTMATTTGGTCGATATGAATTCCTTGGCGCGGAAAGCTCGACACCGTATAGGAAAAAATACGTAGGAATTGCAGAGCGTCCTCTTGCGGTAAGCCGTGGAACGTGGGTATTCGGTTTAGGTCTATCGGCCGCAAATCGTATTCGAGAGCCTCGGGGCTCAATCGAATACAAGAGGAGAAGTCGCCTATGTACGGCCTCAACACCTCCTTGATACTATTAGTAGGACCCCCGTCGGGGGAGGCGAAAGGGTGACCTCCGATATCACGAATGGCATACGGGTTTTCGTTGACGGTGGGCGCTCGTGGAAAATCTTGAGGTATCGGGTTTCGGAATTGAGGCACGGGCCCGGCCGGATGCGGGAATCGTGGCTCGTGCCCGTGGGGGGCGTAGTGTGGACCTTGATGAAACTGCCTCGGGACTTGGAACGGCGGTTGATACGGGTACGGCGGCCCTTCGATGATCGGACCTTGGTAGGGCGTCCCGTGAAATTGAGAATTCGAACTTTGGGGGTCTTGGTTCGTAAAACCATTTCCCCCTTGGTCGAACGTCGTCGCATAGACGGGTTGTGGGTCTTGAAGAGCCGCGGCTTGAGGTGCCGGCGTGGGACCGGTCGATGATGTGGAGGACCCGACATTTGAATTGGAAAATGAATACGAGATGTAGGAAGAAGAAACGAGGCGGACACATGCTGATCATTGTTTGCCTGAGCTTACAAATGATATTCCTAATTCCTTCGTTTCTCCTATCAACGTCGAGCCAATGCCAATATGGACCATACACCAAGTGATGGAGGTTGAGGATGTGTGCGTGCAAGGATGAGATTTTAGAGAATGTGGAGACTAAGATCCTTTATTATGAAGTGGTGAACGAAACTACATTTGCCAAATTTAATGAAGAGCTACCACATGGTAGAAAGGATCCAGTCAAGCACCCAACGGAGGAGACACACGAGGAAGAAATTTTCGAGAAGACTGATAACCTTCCATATGTGGTGATGGATGAGACTGTTTTTGCTAAATCTTGTGAGAAGTCACTACCAAGGCGGAAAGGATCCGGTTAAGCATCCAACGTCGAGACGAGTGCGAATTATGGAGGATAAATTCATGGGAATTCCATGTACTTTAAGACCTCCTCCGAAAGCCCCATGGAATTGAGGGGTGACACGTCGAGCCGACGACGTTAAGAAAAGGCGCTTGTTGGGAGGCAACCTAATGTTTACATTATTTTCGATTTTTTTTTTGCAGTTGAAGGGAGAGAGAGCTTGGTTGGTTGATTTGGATGATTGGGCCTATCTTATGAAGGACGATTTTCGTGGTTGAACGGAACCAAGACCCCCCTTAATACTTACCCCGATGATTTCTTTTCCCTACTCTTCCCTTATGATTTATATGATATGCTTGTTCTTTTTTTGTGTTCGCTTGAGGACAATATAAAGTTTAAGTTTGGGGTAGTGGGAATTGATGGTATATGCATATGGGCTGAATTTTTGAAAATTTTGAAATTTTTTGAAAGTTTTGCAATTAAATTCCGGAAGTTGAATTACAAATATTAAAAAGTACATGCTTAAATTGCTTTGATGAATCATTTTTCGGTTAAAGTCTTTAGTCGTCATTTGATTTAGAGGTCAATGGTACGCATGTTAATACTTTTGTGATTCATTTGTGGGGCGTCAATTCTAGATTATTGCGTTGTTGATGTGTATTTGTGGTTGCCGTACTCAATATGAGTTGTGTGGGTCCTTGAAGTTGGCAGTTGTGTGAAAATATCTTGTTAGTCGAAACAGAATTCAAATAAAGTCCGGTTGGAGTATACCAGCATTGAGTAACTCGAAAATTGAAAAAAAAAAATCAAAAAGAATTGAGGTACCGAAACAGCTACTGATAGACGAATTCTCGACGCGCTATTTCAGAATCCGTCTCTGCAAGAGTACGGAGCCGGTTGTAGGGCGGCGAGTTCTTCCCGAGTCGTGTCTCTCGAGGATGGATGCTATCGGCTTATCGGTTTCTTATTTTCTCTTATTGTCGATTGAAATTAAACTCATCTAAACTAGGAAAGCAGTAGTCATTGATTTGGTTTGAATTTTTATAACTAAACTTTAGATTGAGATAGAAGTCTTAAAAGCATTAAAATGTGAAAAGGGAATTAAAGCTTATTTAAAAACGATTAATCTAAACTAGCTAACTAAGAAAGCTTATAATTTGAATTAAGGAAAAGGGAGGGAAAATTAAAGTCTTGCTTATTTGAAAAAGTCAACAACATTAATTTAACAAAACTCAAGGTTTAAGAAGGAATGTTTTATAAAGGCTTCTAAAAAGTCGAGAAATTGATCTAAACTAGCAAACAACTTAAAAGCATAAGTTCAAAAGTTCAAAAGCTCAAAAGTTATAAAATGAAAAGTAAGGAAAATTGAGAGTCTAACAACAACTACTCTACGATCCACACACCAAAACAAAGATTAAAGCAATAACATGAAAACAAAACAAGATAAATAGAGAAATACTACCAAATATATGAATCCACAAAAGCTTGAAAAGGAAAGCTTGATCATCAACAATGGCTATAGCACTTGAAGGACTCTTCACCAAATAAAATGCAAAACAAAAGCTTCAACACCTTGCTAGATGAAGATCTAAACACCTCTTAAACTATTACTAATTACTAGGAATTAATACATAATTAAAATGGAAATGGAAAATGTGAAGAAGAGTTTTGGGAGAAAAATCCCTGGTCCAGAGATTTGCTGCAAGTTGCTTTCTGATTGGAAAGGACGTCTGGTGTTTTATCCTTCAAAAATCATCCAAAAGCAGTAAGAAATCTGCTTTTCAGTCGATCGACTGAAAAGGAGTCGATCGACTGGCAGTCGATCGGTCAAGTCGCCTGTCGATCGACTACGCTGTCAAAACGGCCAGAAGCCCTGGAATCCAGTCAATTTTGGGGGTTCAGTCGATCGAATGCAGTCGATCGGCCACGTCGGCAGTCGATCGACTGCGTTGTCCAAAATGGCCAAAATCCCTGGAATGCAGTCGATTTTGTGGGTTCAGTCGATCAGCTAGAAGGGAAGTCGATCGACTGAACTTCCAGTCGGTCGACTGGTTTGCTGCACCCGGCTCGATTTCTCGTTCTTTTTACGTCCGTCGTTTTATCGAGCTTCGTCCGTTGTGCTTCCTTGCTTGTCCGTCCATTCCCGAGTCGAGTGAAAATGATCCCAAATGAGAGCGGGCCCCGCTTGGACGTCCTACGGCCAAGAGAAAAATGAAAGAGTGAAAAAAAACTACGAAAACTAATAAAACACGTACAAAAACTACGAAAACCTAGAAATAACGAGAAACGGCCAACTCGACTCCTAAAACACCTAAAAGCAAGCGAAACACACGCAACATGATACAAAAACGGTAACAAAAATATGTACAAAAATATGCAAATCAGCTGCCTATCCGTAATACCAAGTGCAATTCGCTTACAAATTCTAAAGGCGAAATTCAATGAAGATGCTAGTAGCTCAACAAATTCAGGCACATATTCAAGTGGCGCACCATACAATCAAAATCTCAAAATTCCAATGAAACGGATGTGAAAATCAATAAATCAAATCAATCAAGATGATCCTCCTATCAAGCGCCTCATCATAATTATCAAGTCCAGAACGGTAGTGCGGAGCTGCGGGCCTCAATTAAAAAAAATAAAAAAAATAAAAATAATTATATAAATGGGAGGACGAGATATTTGATCGTTACAAACAATGGATAGTGTCAAACCATCTATTAGCGAGGGGGCACCATAGTATATTGTCATGGCGTATATGAAAATTGGTTGCCTAACTGCTGGGGTCACTTGAGTCAATACATGAAATGCTTGCGATTTCTAGAAATATAAGGATGTCTAGAGTCTGAATGAGTTCATTTGATCAATTCGAGTGACTTACTTATCTTATATTTATTTTGTACTTTAATTCTATATTTGGTTGAGGACAAGACAGGTTTAAGTTTGGGAGAATTTGATAGGCGAGAAATTGTGCTTTATTTAATGGTTTAATTCCTACATTTTTATGTGCTTAATGTTCTCATATATATTTATTTCTCGCATATTTATTATTATGAGTAGTCAAGCACCAATTTTGTATTTCTCTCTTATTTTGTAGTAATTAGGTGCTAAATTGGCTTATTCAAGATTGAAGGATGGTGCATAAGAGTTGCACAAGGAATCGAGGGACAAAACGAGTGACTTGGCGAAGAAAGGACGATTCTAGGCTATCTAGAAGGGTTATCGCTATGGGTCCAACCGATATAGAAAGTTCTCTGTCGCGTCGATGCTGCTCATAGTCGACCGACCCGCACGTGCCTGCCCACGATGCTGCCGACCCTGACTCGCCCATGCTTCACGCGCACCTGCCTATGTTTGCCTGGCGCTGAGAGTCCTATTTGCGCGAGGAGAACGGTATAGAAAGCGCAGGAAATAGTTATGCAAAGTGCATAACCGACATAGAAGGGGCGGAAAACCTATTTTTACAGGGGAACTTGTTCCCCAAGACATCTAAACCTATAAATACCTCCCTTAAACATCACAAACGTCTACAACATAAATCCTAGGGTTTCTAGGCCCCAAAAGGAGTCCAAAACACCCAACCAACAAGGGAGATTGAAGATTGAAGATCCAAGACTCAAAATTCAAGATCTAAGCTCTCTTATCCTTTTCTATCTTAGAATTATATTTTATTTCTTTATTTTTATTTTATAATTTTATGAACTCCATGAGTGAGTGATTGTTTTATCTAGTCCTATGAATGTGGAAACCCTCGTGATATTATGTTTTAAATAATTTATGTGTATTTACTTCGTTCTTCATATGAGATTGCTTGTGTTATTTTGTTTACTTATCATGATTGCTAAATTCATGACATGATTGCAGAATTCTTAATTTGGATGGGCCACCTAGATTAGGGATTTGGTTATCAATTTCTTGAAATAGGATTACTTCCCGTGTAATTGTCGTGATTTCTATTTCGTTTGTAGCAACTAATGGTCTCGTATCATTAGGGGTAACACAACATAAGTTAAATAAACCGAGCTTATGTGTTTATTGCTTAGATTAACCTATTTGCCTAGTTCTTAATGCTGTTGTTGGATTAAATCTAGAGAAATTATTCTATGTTATTCAATAATTAGAGTTAATTAAAGAGCTTATTTTAATTAAATACACGGTAAGGGCAAATTCGAGTAGCAGAGCTTATTGTTACTTAGGGTTATTAGTTTCATATGATGAGTGGATTATAATATTGTAATTGGTTAGATGAATTGAACGAGGGTGGAAACTGAACTAAGACTGGAAGCTATATTATTAATATTATTATTTATTTTCTTAATTGCTTCGTTTATTTGATTTTAATTATTTTCTTTAGTTATTTATTTTTCTTAGTTTAATTTGCAATCCTCTACCCCATTTTCTTAGTTTTATAAAATACAAGAAAATCACAAATTAATCCACACTCCTCGTGGGATCGACCCTTGCTTGCCGCTGCTACTAGTTAGTAGAGGAAAGTCGAGGACTTTTATAAATATTATTTTTACGCTTCAACGATGAGCGGTCATTAAGTTACGATTGGAGAAGGCAGGCGGGCTTTGGGAAGAGGAGCTCGCGTCGGTCTTGTGGGATTATCAAACAACTCCCCGAACTTCCACATGGGAGTCGCCATTTAGTTTGGTTTATGGGATGGAAGAGGTTATTCCAGTAGAGATAGTAGGTGGATCGCAACGTTTGATAACTTTCAATGTGGAAGAAAATGAAAGGCTAGCTCGGGGAGCAGTCGAGACGATTGATGAGATACGAGACAGTGTTGAGGCTCGGGTTGAGCATTATAAGCAAAGGATACAGGATGCTTTTAATAAACGGGTTAAGCATCACTGTTTTCAGGTTGGCGATCTGGTATGGAGGCGGGCTGATGCATTGTGTATGACTGGGAAGTTGGAACCGAATTGGGTTGGGCCATTCAAGGTGGTAAAGGTATTGCAAGGGGGGGCGTACATACTTGAAGATGCAGGTGGAAAAGTTCTACCTATGAGCTGGAATGTGTGTCACTTGAAGAGATATTATGCCTAGAGGGCGATTGTGGTGTTATGATGGGAGAATGAAACCCTGGTTTGGGGAGGACTTCTCTCGTGTTTATCTCGGTTATGGTGTTTATGTAATTATGGGGGGAGAAAGAAAACCTGGTTTGGGGTGGAGTTCTCTCGTATCTATTTCAGTTTTGTGTTTTACCCTCTGGACCGGTGGTTGATTTCATTACCCTACGGGGCGAGCTGTCTGCATTTTACCCTTCGGGGTGGATGGTTTTGTGTTTTACCTTCTGGACCGGAGGTTGGTTTCATTACCCTTCGGGGCGAGCTGTGTGCATTTTACCCTGCGGCGCGGTTGTTTTGTTACCCTTTGGGGCGGGCTGTGTGCGTTATACCCTTCGGGGCGGATGGCTTTTTTCAATATATAATAACACTTGGCGAGCTATTTTCATGGTTTTTATATGGTTAAAGGATGTGATCGTGTTATTTTATGTGTTTGGGAGAGATATGTTTGACTTACATATCTTTTTCAAGATATTGTGTTCTGGTATTATGGATGGTTGTGTCTTCATGAGATAATATGTTTAATCTCTAAATTTCGAGCTCATCTTAGCTCCATGGGATTGTTTGTGACTTATGGTGTGATTATTTTTTCTTGAATTGTATAGTCTTGTGTGATTGTGTTTGGTTGTGAATTCACGCGACCTGTGTTAACTTGTGGGTTTACTTTATATATGGTTTGTGGTTTGGTTGTATATGGTTTTAATTGCAGGGTTGTAGATGGTTTGCGAATTGAGGAGCTACGCATATAATACACAGTTGTTCATATATAGTAGATTCTTAAATGTGCGAATAAGATACAGGTTTTTGTGAGTTGGAAAGAACAGCAAGCCATTAAGTTGTACTTGGCCCAGGAGCGGGAACGAAGTCCTCCAGGGGCGTGTCTCGTTCGGCAGTCAGTTGGGCGGACAGCACTGTCCGACCTTGGCAAGATAGCCACCATTCGGCGTCAATCGTCTTGTTCATGTCACCTTTGAAGATGCTGAAAGGGGGAAGCTTGTCGATGATAGCTGGCACGTCGGGGTTATATGTATAATTCAAGGCCGCGACCTCCTCTTTGATTATTCCGGCGGCCTTGAAAACCCACTCTTGAGCACCACCAGCCATCATATCGAACTATATGGAGGACTTCTTGTATGCCTTCAGTAGTTCCTCCCGGTAAGTGCCAATGAACTTCTTACCTACTACGCTCGTAAGGAAGGTCTGCTGACCTTCAGCCACACCTTGCTCATGCGCCACCTGATTTTGCTCCTGAAGCTTCTGATTTTGCACCTTGAGCTCTCCTGCTTGTTTTTGCGCATCCTTGAGCTCAGCACCCACGCAATCTGTTTCATCCTTTAGGCTGTTTACCTGACTCTTCAGGATCAATATCTCCTCTTCGCGAGCTTTCAGCAGTTAGTTCGCGCCATCTAGCTCTCCTTGGGTTAGAGATAGCTGCCGCGTTTGTTGTTCAGTTTGTGCGGTCAGCTCATCACATGTTTTTTGGAGCTCTCTATACATGGACCGCGCCATCAACTCCTCATAAATCTTGGAGACTAGGGGGCTTAGCTGCACCACAACATTTTATAAGGGTTTACAAATGATTATCTAATAAGGGGAAGGGTTTTCGGAGTTTACCTGTTTGATTATTCGCTCGTTGAGGAAGGCCCGGATCTCTTTGGCATTGTCACACTGAGATATTACCTTGCTCAGGTCTGGAGAGCTCGAAGAGGTCGAAGCATATGTCTTGCAAAGGCGACGACATTTTTAGATGGGAGAGCTCGAACTCTTGACAGCAGGCTTAAGTGGCCGCTTCCCCTTTGGAGGATCTTTGTACCAATTGTACCTTCCCCAGGTCGTCTTCTAGATCAGCCTTTGTTCCAAAGGCTTGGTTCAGTACTTCATCCACATTGACCGGAGGAGGAGGTGCGGAGGTAACGGCGAGTTGAGGATGAGGTAGCTCTGTGACTTCTTCAGAGCTCAGTGAGGCACATCTTTTGACAAATGAAACTGCAATAGCAAAGGGGTGTTATTATTCAGTTTTAATAATGAATGGTGTAGAATTACAAGACTTGGAAAACCTACCGAACTCTGATTCAGTAAGGGCAAGATCCGGGTCAACTGGGCGTGAGCCAATGCCCACATATCTGAAAACTTTTGACCGGCTGGTGAGTAGCACCACGTCAAAGGGGCGCTTACTCCACTTCGCGAGCTGGTTAGAGTATTTCTTGTACAGAATGGGAAGATGTTTGGGGCTGGGAGGATTGGATTGTTTTGGGGTATGGTATTGTAGCTCGGTTAGGAAGGGCCATTCCTCGGTATTGTGTACAAAGAAAAATTTTCTCTTCCACTCAGGAACCTTATTTGAGGGGTTCACTAAGAAGCGGGCCTTACCAGTAGGGCAGAGAGGTAGAAGGAATGGCACTAGTATTTTATTTGAAAATAAAAATGGAAAAAGTTTGGGTTGGGATGAGTGTTATAATATCTACATAATATGATATAACCCTCTAGATATTTCATGGAATTAGGGGTCAGTTGTAAAAGGGAAACTATATACAGGCGGGAGATCTCAATATAAAACTTGTGTGGAGGGAATCTAAACCCTGCCCTAAGTAGCTCGTCAAAAAGGATTATATGGTTTGGAGATGGTTTCATATGGTCTAAATGGAGGATGTCAGGAAGGACCATTTGGGCGGTCGCCGGGAGGTTAAGGGTTTATTTGAATTCTTCAAGTTTCTCTAGGTCGGGGAGTAACCAGTAATTATCCTTGATTTCTTTGGTTAAGAGGGATGAAGGAGGTAGGTCGGCAACATTTATGGAATGAGCTAGGGTCACTGGGTTTTCCATAAAGTGCTCGCAGGGTGATGGGTCTGTATGTTTAATTACGTGAATGCCCTTTGGTATATCTGCAAGAGCTAAGGGGGCAGGGGAAGGATCTTCCGGTATGTTCTCTATTAGAGCTTGGGCATCGGCGTGAGCCCTAGTCTAGGCTTCTAATTTCGGCCAATTGACGTCGCCTTCTGGCTCGTCACGAAGGCCGGCGGGTGGAGAAGGGGGTTGTTTTACACCTCACACTTAGTACACTTAAAGCCAAAAATATAATAAACAAGAAAAAGACCTAAAACCTAATGAAAAATGACTCTAAACTACTAGAAACGACGTTAAACTCTAACTAAAGACACCTCACACTTAGTACACTTAAAGCCAAAAATATAATAAACAAGAAAAAGACCTAAAACCTAATGAAAAACGACTCTAAACTACTAGAAACGACGTTAAACTCTAACTAAAG
>BMAC01001040.1:91938-127225 GCA_014905375.1 Phtheirospermum japonicum | reverse complement strand
GCTCTTTGGTAAGGTATGGAATATATGGATATAGTGGTTAACACACGATCAAACGTTATCAATAACACACAAAATCCTACTCTCTAAAGCCCGAAGCTTATAATCGCTTCACCTTTCCCAATTCACCAAACTATCATTCGAAACCCTTTCATTCACCCACATTCCCGACTTTTTTTTTCACAACACTTAGAAGCTTTTTGAATTTGCTTCTTTTTACTAAAATTAGCCTTTTGAAATAGGCTTTTCACATGAACGCACGCTTTATCACTTTTCGTGATTTGTGTTGGAGTTTTATTCTCTTTTTTTTTCTTTTTTTTTTGTATAAGCAACTCAAAACCCGAAAACCCACAATCGATTTCCCACACATCTCTCGTCAACTAACAATAAACTTTCTTACCTCACAATTCATGCGAGATATCAACAACATTACAACCCATAATAAAGACCTCTTTCGATTCTTGTTTGGTCATGTACTATGAGCAATTTTGAGCGTCCGATTTGTGAAATCTTGACGAGTGCATGCATTGTCCGATTCGAGCGTATACACGTCCCATATCAAACACTTGAGCGAATTGAGCGAATACCCTCAAATTTCCATTTGTGAGGAAGTCATCGATTTGGCTTGCATTTGAGAAAGAGTAATACGAGCAATGCTTGACGATAGCGAGTTTATGTTGATACTTCCATCATATTAAATAAGGATAAGCACAAGGATTTTTCTTTTTACATAATGTTCATTATTTATGGAAAGCGACCTCATCTCTTGGAAGGAGCGTATCTTCTGGGAGGTGAGCGAGCTGGTTTATAGGAGGTGAGCGAGCTGGTTTATAGAGTAGCGACCTGGAATATGCGGATGAGTTCTCATATAAGGTCGCGACCTCTTATGCTTTTATGTGTTAGGCGTTAGCTGTTGAGCTCGGTCATGGGCTTTATAAGTATCGGGCCCAAATGGTCTTGTATGGATGGTCTATGGGGTCCCGACGCACTATATAGAAAGAATAATAGCCCCAGGCCTATTCTGGTAATTTAATGGGAGATTTATTGTTTATGGGAACTTAGCATATAGGAGGAATCGTAATTCTAAGTCGGTCACGGTATTTATGGAATTGTGGTGGGAGAAGAAAACCCTGGCTTGGGGGACACTTCTCTTTTCTCTATAAAAGGGGTGCATACCTCTTGTTATTTTTAAGTTGTTTTTATTGTGGTTTTGAGCTCTTGGAATCATCTCACGCACTATCTAATTTAAGTATCGGAGGACCTTCACGGGTCTGATCACCGACTCCGATGAAGGTGTTCTTTTGCAGGATCGTCTAGGTCGCCAGGAGGCTTTCTGGAGACTTATCTGGTAACTGTGAGAGAGATTGGAAGTTATTCAGGTCGCTGATCTCTATTTTGAGGTTAGTACCCCATATTCTTGTTCACCAATCTTTTTGGTTTTATCAATAAGAACTCGTTGACTTACCGGAAGGTAAGAAAACAATTGGATTGAAGTGGATCTACAAGATCAAATATAATGAAGATGGTTCAATCCAAAAATATAAAAATCGACTCTTCGTGAAAGGATATTCTGAACAGCCTAAAATCGATTTTATTAAAACTTTTGCTCCATTCGCAAGGATGGAAACGATACTTGCTGCTCTTACATTATTCGTCTAATTGGAACAAAGAAGGGCTGAAAAATGATTAAAAAATGCAGAAAAAATGCTCTCCACCCAAATTTTTTCTGTCGACCTGGTTGACTTCCCGTCGGGTTCACATCATCGCCACCGAGCCTCCCACTGTCCGTAGCCCTACCGACCGTTAGTCCATTCACTACATTGCCCTTATAGTCTCTCCCATCGCTGTCTTTCGGGTTAGCGGCATCCTCTCCGATGGGGCAGCTTACGACACAGCTTCCTACACAACCGCGGCCGTCGCTCCCATCCAGTTTGGAGTCTTCTTCTCTGGCGAACTAGTTTCTGTTGCAGCAGCAGACCCTGCAATTCTCCACGCTCCCGCTCCCGTCGCAACCCCTGCAGGCTTAGTCCGGTGACCTTAACCCTGCTGACGCCCCGCAGTGTTTTTTTGCTACCTTTCTCTTAGCCCCCCGTCGTCTCTCTGTCGCCGGTTGTTTTCAACGTCGCCTCTTTCCCCACTACTGGTCAGGCTGGTTTAGTCCCAACCACCTTCTACTTTGGCTCCTTGATGGAGGTTGTCTGTTCAACCCCATTCCTTAGTGCGCAAGGCAATTCTTGCCCGTCATCGCAGGCTTTTCCGGCGACTTTGACATCCGCGTTGCCGGCATTGACTGCACTACATGGCTTTCCTCGTGGAATGCCCCGGGATTCTCCCTACTCTTTCCCCTTGCTTCACTCACTGACCGCGTTGCATGGAATTTCTCGTATAACGTCTCGAGATCCTCGTGCAACTACCCAAGACTTCTCGGCTATTGAGAAAGGGACATTTCCTTTGGTCAATCCTACGTGCCCACGTACTCAAACGGGTTTTGGCCCACCCTTTTCCTGCGGCCCACCTTTCTTTTCAAATGGCACCCAATTTTCCAACCTTGAGGCCCATCATGTAGCGGACACCCCACCCCCCACGCCTTTGGTCCAACGGGCCCCTCTACCCCTTATCGACCAGTCTAACATCCCCCTTTGGCCCATCTTGCAGCCCAGCACGCTCAGGCAGTTTTTCTTTCGGCCCAGCGACATGCATGGACCCACGCCCAGGTGGCCTCCCCTGGGCCTCTTCTCTAGCCCATCATAAGCGACCTATCTCCAGCCCATCCTATTAACAACATGAGCCTTATTTCCCAGCCCAATCCACTCCTTCACCTTGGGCCTCACCTACATGCCCCCACTCGGCCTTCTCACCCTTGCAACGTTGGCACAAGCTCCATTGCGCCTCACCTAATAGCCCCCACACTGCCCCCTCATCCTTTCAGCGGAGGCCCAAGCACCATGGGCCCAAATGCCCAGCGTGTTTCCCCTCCCGCCCAATCACCCCCGCCGGGCTTGACCTTGGGTCCCCTCCAATCAAAAAGGGGACTACTTTTCCGTCACTATCGACAAGCCCTGCTACCAAAATCGTGTTTCGAAACGCGACTCTCTCATAGGCCGACTTCTCCAACCCAACGGATCGAAACCCATTTCGCTTGAAAATCGCAAGGCTGCATTGTCTACTACTTGGAGAACTACTGGATCGTGGAGTTTTGTTCCGCTTGAAAAAGGATTTTCCGCATCTCGTTCTCCTCGGCCAATAATAGGGCACGTGCGTTATTTTTCATGTAATTGTGTTATTTTTCTCGTATTTTTAATCAGGGTTTTATATTGTTTTTAGTAGTTTTTGAGTCGATTAGTTAGGTTATTAGGCTGTTTTTCTTATTTTATTGCTTTTCGAGTTTCTTGTTGATTTTATATTTAATTTGGTTAAATGGATTTAATTAATTTGAGGTTTGGTTTAATTCTTGGGTTTTTATATTTAAAATTCCTATTTCATATGTAAAGGTATTGAGGGCTAATATTCAAGTCAAGTCGTGCCAAGACGTGCCAAAATCCGCGCCAAGAGCAAGCTCCTAAATGGCTAACATTCTGGAATGCTTGCCAAAACCAACGCCAAACTGCGCGCCAGCCCCTGCCAGCAGCTTTGGCGCGCGCCAACTTCCTCGCCAAACTGCCCGCCAGCAGACACGCCAAACGGCTCGCCAAACTTCGCGCCAGGGTGCAAAATTTGGGTCAAACCTAGGAAGATCAAGCCTTGAAGCCCAATTTGACCCATTTAACCCCAATTAAACCTAGTATGTAGAACCCAACTCTCGTTTTGTAAAAGATATACACTCTCCTCCCAACCCAAGCATGGGTTTGGGATAGTATTTCTCTCTCTAGATTCTAGATTTAATTTTCAAGTTTTTCCTTGGGTTTGTAAGCTCAAGAAGAATTCAATACATCACTTGGATTTTATTTTTGCTATTCCATTCAAGTTTGTTGTTCATTTCCTTAATTCAAGTAAGTTTTCTTTTAATTTCATGCTTTCCTTTAATTTTTATGCTTGTTCTTCATTTTATGAATACACATCTAGATCATAGATCGAGTCCTTGATCGTTATTATTATGAGTATTTCATATGCTTATGCTTGTTCTTCAATTTATGCATTTTCCTTAACTATTAGAATTATTGTTTGATCTTGTGAATTGGCTATAAACTCTAGGTGAGTGACACACCAAGATCATAGATCGAGTCTCGGATCATTTTTGTTTTTAGTATTTCATAGGCTTTATTTTGGTTTTTATTTCCATGCATGATTTTTTGTTAAATCCTAGATCTACTCTTCGTTTCTTGTTATTTTGCATAAAGTTTTTAACTTTCACACCAACTTTTATTGCTCTTTCTATTGGTTCTTTGATTTTTGTTAATTCGCATTATTTAGGTTTTTATGATCAAGCACGCATGGTTGTACTCTAGGTTGTTTTAGTTGTACTTGGTGAACATTGCCTATACTTGCATATTTTCATTCTCGCTTGCTATTTTAATTTTGGCACACGCTCGAGGCATCCGACCAACTTGCATTTTACATTTCCTTGTTAGTTTATTTTCATAGTTTTCATTTTATTTACGTTTTCATTTATATTTCAAAGCTAAAAACCCCTTTATTCTTACAACCTAATCGAACTCCGATAATACCAAGTCATGAACCCACTTTTCTTATTTCAACACAACTAAAAATCTACAAAAAAAAAATGGCGCCGTTGCGACTCGGCTTGGTTAAGGTTTTTGATTTTCTTGTAGTTTCTTTGGTGTTTCTAGCTTTCTTTTGTATTTGACGTTTTTGTTAAGTATGCAAGGTACTTATGGCATTGGAGGTTAAATTCCCAACATGGGAGGGCATGGTGCAAACCATGTTGAGAATGAGATGAGTTATAATAGATTTGGCAACATGGGAGGGCATGGTGTAAACCACGTTGCCAATGGTGGAATCTCCTATGGTCAATCCAACATGGGAGGGCATGGTGAAAACCATGTTGGGTCAAGCGGCTTCATGGGTACGAATGGTTCGTATGTCGGTTACGGAGCCCCTAATCATCAAATTCCAAATATGTATAATGGATCCTTTATTAATCCAAATGGGATCGTTAGTGACCGAAATTCGAATTCCAATGTGTATGGAGAATATGGTGCCCCCAATCACTTTCTGAATATGCACAATCCGACATCAGGTACATATGGTGGTTATAATGCTCCCAATCAATGCACGAACATGTCTAATGGAGGCTTAGTTAGTCCGAATGAGAACGTTGGTGGTCAATATCCAAATCCCGGCCCGTATGGAAGTTATGGCGTTCTCGAGCATTGTCTGAACATGTATAATGGTGGCTTTAGGAGTCCGAATATGAATGTGAGTGGCTAATTTCCAAATCCCGACCCATATGGAGTTCCTCATTCTTACAATTTCGATAATGCCCTGATTGGTACCAACAATAGTTCTACAAAGCCCGATCCGTATGAGTTGTTTGGAGGTGTGAGCTCCATTGTAACAACGCACCCCCCCCCCCCCCCCCCCCCCCCCCCCCATCCGCACTATGGGAGATGTGAACAAACCGTTTTTGGGGATGACTTACGATTCTAATCATTCCCCGATTGGTGCCACCAATAGTGCCCCAAAGCCCGATCCGTATGAGTTGCTTGGAGATGTGAGCTTCATCGTCGCAAGTGTTCCCCCCATCCACACTATGAGAGATGTTAACAAACCCTTTTTGGGGGTGTTTACTCTCCTGAGCCAAAATCTTCTCAACCAACATATTCTAATACTAATGTAATGAGATTGGCTTTATCCTCTACAGAGCTTGAGTCGATAAAGAAAATAGTGGCTCTGGAGGATCAAATCGCTAAGTTGTCTAGCCCGAGCCTGGCTCCCCCATGTGCATCGTGTGGAATGTTTGCTCCTACCCCATCTCCCGATCCGGATCTCTTGGTCATTATGCGACAATTTCCAAGTCCACCTTCGCATACTCTTATGGTCGCGATCCTTGATAAATGTGGGGTGGTTGATAATATGGTTGTCTCGCCGTCGGAAGAGGAAGTGGTTTCAGTTCCGAGTGTTCTTACTCCTATTGATTCTACCCCCATGGGCCCCACTTTAGAAAAGGAACTTCCCGATGGCCTACACAAGTCTTCGAACCCATACAAGGCACCACCCTCTAGAGCCCTTTTACCTTCTCCTTCAAAACAATCTTACGAAGATTGGCTACTTATGGACATGATCAAAACGTATGTCGAACGAGTTTATATGGAGGAAAATAGAAATGAGTAGGAGGTTGGACGGGAAGTCTATATTGAGGGTTGTTGTGAGGACAATGATCCTCTTTTTCGTAACGACGATTCATTTGTGCTTCAATGTGCCCAAGATTTGTGTGAAAGAGATGGTGATTGTGTCGTTCAGGGCAACAATAAAATTCTGGAGTGGGAGGTGGAGATTGTTGATGACGGGTTGGGAGTCGATCCCATCGATAAGCTTGAAGAGCATCTTGAGGGGATCGGTGAATTGTTCGAGTTAATCCCCAACAAGACCGAGAGGTGGTACAAGCCCGAGCCTAAGCCTCCACCATCTCCCCTCAAGCGTGTCTATTTGGAAGAAGAGGAGAGCAAGCCGATTATAATCTTTGCCAATTCAAATCGAGAAGAAGAGGAGAGGTCGGTTGAAGAGCTTAAAATTCGTAAGGGTGTTATTGGTTGGAGATATAGAGTTATTAAAGGAATTAGACCTTAGACTTACATGCATAAACTTGTCTTGGAGGATGATGCCAAACCACCTCGAGAATTCCAAAGGCATTTGAACCCTAATTTTAAAGAGATAGTGGAAGACGAGAAAGTGAAATTGTTAGAGGAAGGATTAATGTTCGACATTGCTGGTAGTGAGTGGGTGAGTCCCATCCTCATAATACTAAGGAAAAGTGATAAATCCATTGTTGAGGACGAAAAAGGGGAATGGTTGGCCACGAGAGTTAAAACGGGATGGAGGATGTTGATCGAGTTTAAGAAGTTAAATGCAACTACCAAGAGAAATCATTTTCCTCCCCCGTTTATGGACCAAATATTGGAAAAGTTAGTCGGCCATTACTCATTTTGTCTTTTGGGTGAGTCGTCGAGTCACTTCAAAATTACCATTCCACCCGAAGATCTACCCAAGATGACTCCTACTCGCCCGATTGGAACACTAGCCGAACTTTATCTCTATTGGATCTTAGATAAGGTGTCGGTTCACTTTAAAACCATAATTCCACCCGACAAGGAGGATAGGGCTTTAGTGGATCCTCTCGTTCTCTTTCCACGTTGAGCAAGAAGGGAGTCCGTCAAGCTAATGATGTTAAACAAGCACTTCTTGGGAGGTAACCCATGTTTTTTTTGTTTATTTCTTTTATTTTTACATTCAAAAAGTTGAAAAAAAATCATGGTGTCTTTTGGTTCTTTTTAGCCCTTGGTTTTGTCTTGTTTTGAGTCATGTGCATATTTTCTTGTGTTTTTGATTTGGTGTGATTTTCCTTTTTAGTGTTTTGCTTTCTGACTCCAACCTTGGCCAAATTGATAAGCTAGTAACGTTCATAGAGTCGGGATAAACAAGCTATGCTCGGGTTTTGTTCGTATTGCTTGATGCTCAAGTGGACCCCACTGAGCTTGACCCGAACTCGCTCAGTTGAGGAAGCTTCTATCTCACCCTCCTTTTACTTGGTTTTCATTAAAATGCAATGAGGGCATTGCATGGTTTACGTATGGGGTGGGTAGGTGGTTAAGGTCCGGGTGTCACAAAGCATGATTTGTCTTTCTTAACTCGTGCCTTGGCAAAGTGACGCATTCTTGGCGTAGTGACGCTTACTAATTGCGCATTTATAAGGTTGAGTCATTTTTGTGTCTTGTGTGAGTTTATTACATTGTTGGGAAATCACCACATGTTTAGAAGTTTGAATAGTTTACTTGTCGGGTTTTTACATGTTTATGTCCTCTTGTGTAAGGAGTTGGATTTTTGTGCTTCGTCCAAACCCCGCCTATATATATATAATCAACATTTGCTCATGAAAAGATTGCAAATCTCTAAAAGCTCTTTTGATTTTGTCTCCAAAACCCGGTGCAAACTAGTGAGTAGCCTTGTGTGAATTATCGGTCTTGCTTGCATTTTTATGGAAATTGCATTGTGGTGGTTTGATTTTGCTCGTACATGATTGAACTTGGAAATGACCTCGAGACACATATATCACCCTTATTCCGGCCATATCCAAATATATAAGCTACTTAAATATCCCAAATGATCCCCCTTGAGCCTATGCCCCATTTCTTGTTAGCCGAGCTCGATTCTAGCTCTTATATTTTCATATATTGTGAGGTGAGAGATTGTGTTTTTAGTTGACTAGGAATGTGTGGGAAGTTAATTGTGGGTTTTGGGTTTTGAGTTACTTATATACACACAAAAAAAAGAAAAGAATAAACTCCAACAAAAATCACGAAAAGTGATAAAGCGTGCGTTCAAGCAAAAAGCCTAATTCAAAAAGGCTAAGTTTAGTAAAAAGAAGTGAATTTAAAAGGCTTCTAAGTGTTGTGAAATAATAGTCGAAAAAGTGAGTGAGTGTACGAAAGGGTTTCGAATGAAAGTTTGGTGATTTTAGAAGGGCGGAGCGATTAAAAGCTTCGAGTTCTAAAAGTTAGAGCTTTGTGTGTTATTGATCATGTTTGATCGTGTTTTAGCCACTATACCCATATATTTCATACCTCACTAAAGAGAAAACATTATAACCCGAACCTCTTTCGATTCTTGTTTGGTGATGTACAATGGGTGATTTTGAGTCTCCGATTTGTGAAAACTTGACAAGGTTCATGCATTGTCCGATTCGAGCGTATACACGTCCCATATAACTAAACACTTGAGTGAATTGAGCGAACACCCTCAAAATTCCATTTGTGAGGAAGTCATCGATTTGGTTTTCATTTGAGAAAGAGTAATACGAGCAATGCTTGGCAATAACGAGTTTATGTTGATTTTTATCATTCTAATAAGGATAAGCACAAGGATTTTTCTTTTTGCATAATGCTCATTGCATGTACATTCTCGATTATTTTCTTTGTTCGAGGATGAACAAACCGATAAGTGTAGGGTAGTTGTTTTGCATATAATTGTGTTATTTTTCTCATGTTTTTAATTAGGTTTTTATATTGTTTTTAGTAGTTTTTGAGTCGATTAATTAGGTTATTAGGTTGTTTTTCTTATTTTATTGCTTTTCGAGTTTCTTGTTGATTTTATATTTAATTTGGTTAAATGGCTTTAATTAATTTGAGTTTTGGTGTAATTCTTGGGTTTTTATATTTAAAATTCCTATTTCATAGGTAAAGGCATTGAGGGCCAATATTCAAGCCAAGTCGTGCCAAAAATCCGCGCCAAGAGCAAGCTCTTAAATGGCTAACATTCTGGAATGCTTGCCAAAACCCACGCCAAACTGCGCGCCAGCCCCTGCCAGCAGCTTTGGCGCGCGCCAACTTCCTCATTAAACTGCGCACCAGCAGCGCCTGGCGCACGCCAAACTGCGCGCTAACAGCGCCTAGCGCACGCTAAACTTCCCGCCAAGGTGCAAAATCTGGGTCAAACCTAGGAAAATCAAGCCTTAAAGCCCAATTTGACCCATTTAACCCCAATTAAATCTAGTATAAATAGAACCCAACTCTCATTTAGTAAAAGATATACACTCTCCTCCCAACCCAAGCATGGGTTTGGGATAAAATTTCTCTCTCTAGATTTTAGATTTAATTTTCAAGTTTTTCCTTGGGTTTGTAAGCTCAAGAAGAATTCAAGACATCACTTGGATTTTATTTTTGCTATTTCATTCAAGTTTGTTGTTCCTTTCCTTAATTCAAGTAAGCTTTCTTTTAATTTCATGCTTTCCTTTAATTTTCATGCTTGTTATTCATTTTATGAATTTTGCCTTAACTCTTAGACTAATTGTTAGATCTTGTGAATTGGATATGGAACCTAGGTGAGTGACACATCTAGATCATAGATCGAGTCCTTGATCGTTCTTATTTTGAGTATTTCATATGCTTATGCTTGTTCTTCAATTTATGCATTTTGCCTTAGCTATTAGAATTGTTGTTTGATCTTGTGAATTGGTTATGAATTCTAGGTGAGTGACACACCAAGATCATAGATCGAGTCTCGGATCATTTTTATTTTGAGTATTTCATATTCTCTATTTTGGTTTTTATTTCCATGCATAGTTTTTCGTTAAATCCTAGATCTACTCTTCGTTTCTTGTTATTTTGCATAAAGTTTTTAAATTTCACGTCAACTTTTATTGCTCTTTATATTTGTGCTTTTGATTTTCATTAATTCGCATTATTTAAGTTTTTATTATCATGCATGCATTGTTGTACTTTAGGTTGTTTTAGTTGTACTTGGTGAAACATTGCTTTTACTTGTATATTTTCATTCTTGCTTGCTATTTTAATTTCGGAACATGCTCGAGGCATCCGACCAACTTGCATTTTACATTTCCTAGTTAGTTTATTTTCATAGTTTTCATTTATATTTCAAAGCTAAAAACCCTTGATTCTTACAATTGAATCGAATTCCGATAATACCAAGTCATGAACCCACTTTATTTTCTTCACCACTAAAAGCTACACTTTCATCTCTTCCCTTGGACCCCGGACTTCAACCTCTACAAGGTCCCTTCGTCCTCATCTCAGGTTTGGATTCGCATTTATGAGTTGTCGATCGAATATTGGGATAGCTCTTTTATCATGAATATTTCTAGGGTTGTGGGTACGCCTTGACACGTTACGAGCATTCTATTAATGGCTCGGTTGGCTATTTTATTCGTGTGTTGGTTGAGATTAACCTTGAAAATACCCTGTATGAGACGGAATGATTGAACGGGAGGGATATTGCAGGTATATTTCCATTGGGTATGAGTACTTGCCGAATTTATGTTCTTTATGAAAAACGATTGGGCATCTTGTTGGTTATTGACCCTCTTATAAACCTCGTGTCGCTCAGAACGTCGATAGGGACGATTGGCATACGGTTAACACCAGACATTCTTGCCGACGGTCTGATTCTCGTGAGCATCAGGTCTATAACCGTACGGATTCCCGCCCAACTCCCGAGCCTACTAATCCTTATCTGACGACTTCTAACACCTTTCAAGTGTTACAAGATAAAGCCTGCACGGGTCCTTTGGCACCTCCTACCTCGGAGCCTACTTCGAGGTCTGAGCCTATATCTCCCGCCCCCGTGAACACGGATTCTAAAACCACCGCTACTCTCGCTACTCTGTCCGATTTGGAAAGGAAGTATTACCGCATTGCCTCTAATCCTTCTAATAGTGGCTCAGACAATGGTGAGCACATAACTGCACAGCTTTGCAGGGAGAACCAGTCGACCTTTTGCAAATCGGCTGAGATTGTTTGTGACACTTTTCGATAGCTTGTGCTTTATGAGAATCCTTCTCCAACAACTCCTTCAAGTTCAGGTTATGTTGTTCAGGTGGACATGGGTTCTTCGGATAAGGCTTCTCCTTCGGCACAACATACTCCAACAGCCTATCTTGCACATGAAGAAGGCATTATAGTGAAAGATTTAGAGATTGGAAGTCAGCATAGCACCCTTCTTTTTCGTAAACATGCCACTGATCGAGAATTAATCGACATAATTAAAGATTTACAACAGGAGTCTGCTACTCCTTTCACTATTGACGATACAAAATTCTCTCATGTCCTTCACCTTATGAGTATCGCTTCTAGACAATCTTGGCGGATATTACTAAAGATGAAGATTATACTCCTATACGTAGAGCTTCAAAGAGTTCTCTTAAGCGGAGTTTCCTTGTGAAGCGCTAGTTTCATTGTTTTCGTTTTTAGTGATTCTATATGTATTCGAACTTTTTTCTCCTTTTTTAATAATAAAAGCGTTGCAATCTGTATAAAAAGACTTGACATAAAATTGGCTTTCCTAAATGGTGAAATGAAAGAAGAAGTTTTTGTCGTGCATCTAGAAGGATATAAAATCGAGGCCTATGAAGAAAAATCTTGTCGTTTGATAAAAGCTCTCTACGGGCTAAATCAAGTGCCTCCGAGCATGGAATAGCAAGATCAATAGCTATTTCATTGAAAATGGCTTTAATCGAAGTAAATCATCTCTTTATGTGAAAAACTCTGGCATGATTTTCTTGTCGTGTGTCTTTATGTGGATGATCTTATTTATTTTGGAACCAATTAAGGCATGGTGGAAGAATTCAAAATAAAATGATGGAGAATATCGAGATGACTTACTTGGGTCTCATGCAACATTTTCTTGGTACTCAAGTGAAGTAAAGGCGAGGAGGAATTTTTCTATCTCAAGAAAAATACATTGATGATCTTCTAAAAAAAGTTCACATGAGCCAGTGCAAGCCCGTCTCTACTTCGATGTCATTAAATGTAAATTTTCAAGCTCATGATGAGTCTAAGAAGGCTGATGTAATATTTTATCAAAAATTGATTGGTTCGTTACTCTATCTTAACACGAGCCTTGACATCACTTATTCGGTCAGTTTTTGTCTAGGTTCATGAATGCACCAAGTAAAATTCATTTTGCAGCATCTAAAAGAGAATTAAGATACTTGAAAGGTACAGGAAGTCAAGACATTGAATTTAAAAAGGAAAGTAATTACAAGCTTGTTAGCTACACAGGTTGTGATTGAGCTGGACCAGTTGATGATCGAAGAAGCACTTTCGACTATATTTTTTGTCTTGAAACACATGTGATTTCTTGTAGTCCGAAGAAACAAAAATCAGTAGCTTTGTCTTCAGCCGGAGCGGAATACATAGCAGCTACCGATGCAAGTTGCGAAGCGATTTGAGAATAATCTTGAAAGATTTGAAATTCGAGCAAAAAGAGCACACCACAATATATTGTGATAATATGTCCGCAATTGATATAGCGAAAAATCCAATTTTTATGCTAGGTCCAAGCACACCGAGCTTAGATATCACTTCATCTGAGAGTTAGTAAATCAAGAAGAAATTTGGTTGGAGTTCATCAGCATCAACGATCAACCAGTGGATATTATGACGAAGGCAGTGGCAATTGAGAAATTTGAGAAGCAACCCAAGATTGCAATTAAGAGGGTATTTTAAAAGTTGAATTAATTTCCAATCTTGACTTTTGGGAAAACAAAGCATTGAATTTTGAATGAAGAAATGCAAATGAGAATGAATATGACTCTTTGAATGTCATCAATAGATTTGACTATGTCTTTACATTCTTGTGTCTAGAATTGTCTTTTGTTTAATATAAATAAATGTATTTATTAATGGTAAGACATCAAGAGTGAAGACTTCTTTTAGTTATAGAGATGAATTTGATACTTGATTGAATATCTTTAAAAATATTATTTTTTTGGGTATTATACTAAATTATTAATATGTAATTTGTATTTATATATATATATTTTTGTTATACAATCTGTTGAAAAAAAGTTTATCTTAGTATGTGACATTTCCAAAGTTAGAGTCCTACATCAACCCATTATTGATGAGTAAAATATCATTATAAAATCGAGGATATAACATAGAAACTCAAATATAAACTTCGTCACTAAAAATATTTTTCTAGCTTATCATTGCATCTGCAGCCAACAACCTCTCCGTCTCTCTAACGATAATAGCTTAGTCAGTGCCGTTCGTCTGCCCTTCAGGCATGAAAGAAGAAGATATTTATGTGAAATTTGGAAAGAGGCTACTTAATTTTCTTAGGAAAAAGCCTCCTCTCGGTTTTGTTAAATAAGAAAAATTGGAAAAAATAGAAAAAAAAAAAAAACATATTTACAGATCAATTACTATTTCTCGTGGTTCTAAAACAAAGAAATCAACCTCATGATACCTTCACAAATATAACGATGCTTCACTATTTTACGTTTTCAATTGATTAAGTCGATCGTTCATATCGTGGATACCATTGATTGAATTACATGACACGTGTCAATACATACATGCTCAGTGATATTTTTATAGTAAAACATAGGTTAAAATCATCTTACGAGTCTAAAATAATATCATATGATTTATTTTTATGCAATTATATTTTTTGAATAATTTTTACTATTTTTCTTTTAATTTAATGGCACCGAGGGTAGGAGATTCCCTTCCGAAAAACCCTAGGGTACAACTTTGCCCTCGGATTTTTCTGAGAGAAACCTCCCCACAGTTTTGTTAACTAAAAATCTTAGAAAAAATGGATAAAATGTATTTTCCGATCAATTACTATTTCTCGTGGTCCTAAAAAAAAGAAACCCACCTCGTGGTACCTTCACAAATATAACGACGCTTCATTATTTACGTTTCCAATTGAATAAGTCAATCGCTTGTATCATGGATACTATTGATCGAATTACACGACACGTGTCAATACGTACATGCTCGGTGATATTTTTCTAGTAAATCATAGGTTAAAATCATCATACATGCCTAAAATGATATGATATGATTTATTTTTATGACATTATGATTTTTAAATAATTGTTACCATTGTTTTAAATTTAATGAGAACGAGAAGATTACTTTCCCCTTGGAAAAACCCAAAGGGACAAGTTTTCTCTCACGTTTTTCTGATGGAAAAAACCTTGCCTCGGTTTAGTTAATTAAAGAAATTGGAAAAAATAGAAAAAATATATTAACGATTAATTACTATTTCTCGAGATTTTAAAACAAAAGAAACTCACCTCGTGGTACCTTCACAGATATAACGACGATTCATTATTTATGTTTCAAATTGAATAAGTCATTCGCTCGTATCGTTGATATTATTGATCGAATAACACGATATGTGTCAATACGTACATGCTCGGTGATATTCTTATAATAAAACACAGGTTAAAATCATTTTCGTGTCCAAAAATAATATATACATTTTATTTTCACGCAATTATATATTTTTAAGTAATTTTTAATTTGTTTTATTCCACAAACTATGAAAACAATCAGAATAAGTTGTATTTATAAGTTGCAACAAAAATTAACTTGTAGTAAAACAATTGAATAAGTTTTATTTAAAATGAAATTCAAATAAACTTATTTGTGCAACTTGAAATATTCTCTATAAGTAATTTTGAATATTCTCTATAAGTAAATTAGGAGTTATTTTAAATAATGTAAGTATGTATGTAAGATATTTCTAACGATTGAATAGCAATAACCAAACAAAACATTTATAATAATAGAGAATATTAGCAAGACAAACCCCAACTAGTTTTGACAGCTCGTGGGTTTGTGTTTTTTTTTTTTTTCGATGCCAAATAAAAGATGAAATACCATATGATGTTAAACAATATCAAATTAAAACAAAACAACTATTTACATAATCTGAAGTGGCCTGTATAGAACTTCAGCCAGAAAAGATAAAGCAGAGGCAGTATTCATTAAACCAATTGAAAAAAAAAAAAAAAAAATCTGGAAACCAACGAGGAGTCAAAATCCTATTCTTGTAGAAAAACTACTACTATTATTATTATTATTAATATTATTATTATTAAGTGGAATGGTGATAATATTATTCATCATCTATACTATATCTCATATAAGAACTCTGGAAGAGAAGCAATACGGGGAAGATTGAGAAGCAAATCTCCAAACGAGTCTTGTCTTGGCATCATGATAGGTTCCTGCTCCGCGATGTTTGTAATCATTCGCAAGGTCAAAATAGACATTTTGTCCAGGACCATCCTCCTCCTGCAGTAGGCAACAACAGAGAGAATCCACCTTTTTCATAAGCAACATCTCGTCCGTCGGATCATCAGTAGTGTCGCTCAGCAAAACCTGGGCCATGTTTCCGAGAATGTCGGGTAAACTTGTCATTTGCTCGCACCCCTCGACAAGTATTTGATCAGCTGCAGGCTGCCGGCTCAAAATGGCAAGGCGCGTGTCACAGTGTATGAGGTTTTGGTAATGCTTGTCCAAGGCTCCTGGAGTGCATTGTATGTGATGTTGCTTGTGTAGGGTGGCCTGTCCGCCGGTGAAGTCGGTGGTCGGCCGCCACGCAGTGTTCTTCCGGGGTTGGGGATCGGTTTCCCGGAAGAAGGCCGGTGTCCGAGCTAGCGTTAGGGTTAGAGTGCCACGTGGGCAGTCGGCTCTCAGGGCCGTAATGTCGGACCATTGGATCTCCATTTTACTCTTGACACCACTTCCGTCGAGGACTTCCCACACAAGTTGTCGCTTTCCGTAATAACACTTGGCCACCACGTCACCTTGCCGCCTCGACACGCACTCCCAACTCCCGATCCTCAAAACCAAAACCGGGAAACTCGAAGCCTTCATCAACTTCTCATTAGTATTATTATCATCATCTTTCTTCTTGCTTGGAGAGTCATCAGCACTACTACTATTACTACTACTGCCTTGAGACTGGGAGAGCCACATGGTCTGGATCAGGTTCAATAAAGATGGAGTTTTCCTGAGACTCAAACCCAACGGCCTCGGCTCATCAACTGGATTATTATACTGCCAATTGGGTGGGATTGAAAACACGTCATTGCTTTGGCTGAGCTGCTGCTGTGCGGCCAACCGAGAGCGTTTCGGGACAGACCCGTACTGTTCTTCACCAATTTCCGAGGCCATCACCTGAACCATTATAACTATTTCAACAAAAGCCATTCCAAGATTATCTTAAAATAAGAAATAAGTAAATTACATGTTATGTAACTAAAAGATTTTAACAGAATTAATCTGATTATAAAAATATAAATTTATTTTATAATAATTAGTGACATCATTTTGGATATATAACTCATGATTCATAAATTTTAAATATCAATTTCATCTCAATTTTCGCCAAAAAATTAAAAAAAAAAAAGCCGGAATCCATGAAAATTCATAAAGTTTGAAAACATTAGAATATTATTATGGAATTTATTAAATTCTATATTGAATTTTGAAATTTTATTTACAAAATTACAAATTAGGGTTACATATATAGAATCTCGTGTGATTTTGAATTCTATTAAATTCCATAATGGAACATCCCATTAGTTCATAGAGAACCAATTACCAAACTAATAAAGTGTTGACAAGTATAAAAATACATGAAATTACCATAACCCAAGTGATGATAACCAATAAATTAAAGCATTCTAAACAATGATTCGATTTTTTTTCCTAAGAACTTGAAATTAGAATATTTACACTGAAAACATTGTCTTCTTTTTTTTTCCTACCACTAAACATAGAGATGAAATTAAAATTAAGTGTCTAAAAAATTAATAAAAAAATCGTACGACCCGAAAGTTCGAGTTATAAGCAATTTTACATAGTTTTCTAACACGTTGCAGACGTGTCATCTTTTACATAAAAACTAACATTCTTATATTTTTAAGGGGTATATTGATTTAAAACAAATGTTAGGGCTGTAATTGACGCATCATTAAATTGCCCATTGGATAAAGTGTAGAAGGGGCAAATTCTAGGTGTATATTTAAAACATTTTATCATCATTAATTCCATGCAATAAGTCTAAAGCACGTGAAAGGAAGTCATTGAATCAAATAAATTATAGTCATTGATTAAAAAGTGAAATAAATACTAAGCAAATGTAAACAATATTGCACCACGAATATGAACTCTGCTATGTCCCAAACTCCTAATCATTACACAAGATCGACAAAGGAGGGATTTTACCTGGAGAGTTGAGCAACGAGGAGAGTTTGTGAAGCTTACGAAGGTTTCTAGAAGCGCAGTTTAATCCTCTTATTCAATGACGTTATCCAATTCATTGTATTTATAATTCTAATATTGCCAAAATTAGGCCAATAACGAATATACCATACCATAAATATATGTCTTTATCTTAATGTCTATATCTAGATATAATTACGATTTAAAAATGTCAATTATTAATGAGAATCTAAGTGTTATATGAAAAAAATTATTAATACTAATTTAGTATCAAATCCAGTATTACGCCGTTTTATAATAAGAAACCCCTCATTTAGGTTCCACTATTATCAAGATAAGGACGTTATCCATATAAAACATTTCCAATTTCCAATACTACTATTTAAAAAAGAAAATCAATTAAAGATGGATATTTCTACGATCACGCAACGCTGTACAAACGTATCCGTGGATAAGTCTTTAATATAATTATTACTAAATAAGAAAATCAATTAAAGATGGATATTTCTACGATCACGCAACACTGTACAAACATATCCGTAGATAAGTCTTTAATAATTATTAAATTTAATATAAATTCAATTCAATCCACTCATTTTTTTACAAATCAAAAGGTATTAAAACACATTATTACAAGGGTTTGTAGTACACCTCTTTACATATTTTTGAATTAGTATATAATATTCTAGTTATATAATTATAAGTTTAACATATATAAAATGAAAATATTATTTTTTTTATCTATTATGTTGTTCACTTTCCAAAAAAGAACCAAGATATTATCAGGTATCAAACCACATACATGAAGTTGACAAAACTATCAAAAAAAGGTCCAAAATTATGCTAAATTGCTGACGTGGCACGATTATTTATTTTTAAATATTAAAAGGATTCCAAAATTATAATTTAACCCTCTTTTTATTTTTTGTTCTCTCTATTTTCCTTATATTTTCCTTTTCCCTTTTTTTTAAATTTTCTCTCTATTTCTCGGAATCAAAACAAATTGAAATGAAAATATCATCTTCTTTCACTCTTAGATTCATACGCACAGCACAGACCGATGGACATCGATGCACTATGGAGGCGAGAGAAAGCCGATGACGGCTAATCGGCGACTGGAGTAACTGGATTTGATAGAGGTGGGTCGAACTCGATTTGAACAGGTGGTGACTCGGTTGAAATGAAGATTACCATATTTTTACTTTCTTTCTTCCTCCGGTATTATGAAACGAGTGAGTGATGAATTTAATTTAGAGGAAAATAAGGGTTTGGTATGTTTGAGGAGTTTCATAAATGTGAGTGGGGTTTAAGAATTGAACGAGTTGAAATTGGAGATTGATGAGATGGAATATGGATTTGTCATGTGTCACAAGAGCTTTGAAATTTGTTCTGAAATATTGTGCTTTTGATTTTTTATTTTTTTTTTTTTGAATTCATATTTACTGCTTCTGCTTTGGTGAGTTTCTGCAGAAATTGTGATGTTTTCATTTTCTGAATTCGTTAGTCTATTATTGGGATTTTTTTGGAGTGGTAGAGGCAATGGATTTATGGGGTATGTCTTGTAGTTCTTGTTTCGAGCGAGAACGAATGTTGTTGTTGTGAATCTATGGAAGAGCTTGGCGAGTGATTAGTGAGGTTTCGGGCCAAGGACGAGGATGTTGTGTTCAGGAATTAAAACAGGCCGAGATGGAGGTTCCTAGATTCTTGGGCCCTAGAATTGGATTTTAAGATGATGGTGAAAATCTAGATAATGGAAATTATAATTACTCGAGAGGATAGAGATTGGGAACATTTTTGTTTAGATTTTCAATTGTTTTTATTCCTTTTTTATTAATGTTTATTTGCTTGACCACGAACAAGAAAACACAAATATGAAAAAAAGTAAAGAAGAAATAAGAAAAAGGAAAAAGAAAAGAGAGGAAATATTAAATGGAAAGTAGAAGGACAAATTAAGAATATCAAGCACATATTTTGCATTTAATTTTTAAAAATAAATGAAAAATGATAAGAAAATAAATAATCCTGTCACGTCAGCAATTCGGCCGGAACATGTTAATTTTGAATTTTTTTTTTGATGATTTTGCCAATTTCGTGTATGTGTTTTGATACTGGACAATATCTTGGTCCTTTTTTTGAAAGTGGACAAAATAATGGATCAAAAAAATAATTCTCCCTATATAAAATAATTATTTTTTATTAGTTTGTTTTATGTAATAACAACAATAACAATAATATTACTTCTTCACCATAAACGTCCGCTCGTCAATTCCTGAATGATTGTCTGATCAATTCTTTCGGTCACCTTTTAACAGTCACGTGTCCACAATACTTTAACGAATTGAGTCGAATCGAGTCTAAAGATTTCAAGCTCGAATTTGACTATTACTCAAATAATGTTCAAGTTCTTTTGTTTTATATCCAAACAAAAAATTTGTATTCGTGTTCATTCAATTAATATTTTGTGCAGTTCGAGTTCATTCATATTCGTCTCGTTTTATTTAACGACCCTTCGATTTGTTCGATTAGATCGAGTTCGAGTTATTCAAACAATGTATTCTCATTAGTTTTGTTTTATGAAGAAATAAAATATAGAAATATAAATAAATAACTATATAACTATATATATATATATATATATATATATATATATATATATATATATATATATATATATATATATATATATATATATATAGGGTTGGGTTCAAATGAGAACCCGTCATTATATGTGAACCTAGGGACTCATCTTGACCATTAGATTGGATAATCTTGATGGTTGAGATCATGACATGTCAGCATGGTAATAATGTAAAAAAATGTATTAATTAATTAAAAATGGTATTTTTGGACATATATCAACGTTTACAAAGAGCATTATATTGTTCTTTGGAAAGCACAATAGATTAAGAAAAAAAACACTACAATTGTATACAAAAAGCATCGCAAATTTTGTCTATAAAACTGCAAATTCAAAAATTTGAAATGAAACTCAAATTTTCAACAAACCATAACTTTTTCAAATTTTATTCGTTTTGAATGAAATATATATCAAATTAATCACATTCTCAAGATCTACAATTTAAGATACATATTGCATGTTTTAAAACCTAATATATATATATATATATATATATATATATATATATATATATATATATATATATATATATATGTTGATATATATATATATATATATATATATAATTAAATTAAAAAAACTGGACTGATTTTAGCACTACAGTACTGTGTAAAAAGCACAATGAACCTGGACATATAATTGCACTGTGCAATATTAGATCTAAGGCCAGGATTAGTCCTTAGGTTCACATATAATGACGGGGTTCTCATTTGAACCCAATCCTATATATATATATATATGTGTGTGTGTGTGTGTGTGTGTGTGTGTGTGTGTGTGTGTGTATTCATAAATGCTCGATAATGTTCGCGAACATGCTCGCGTTCGTTTGATTATTAAACAGGCCTAATTTTCTATTCCAACTCGACTCAATTATTAAATAAATGAGCCTTAAACGAGTTAGAACGAGCTCGAATGAACTTTTATGAGCGAACGTTCGTTTTGTTAACAATATTATTCACGGGGAGTCGGTCGAAAAATTTCTAGCAACTTGTCTATCGGTTACACAATAAAAAAAACAGTATTTTACCAAGGGGAAAATCCCTCGGTAATCAAATTACCTAGGGAAAAATCGAGGGAAAATTCTCCTCAGTAAAACCCTCATCGGTAAAAAAATTTGAGGGCCCTCGGTAAATTTTCCGAGGGATTACCGACGGTTCCTCTCTTCGGTAATTTCCATTGGGTCTGGTTATATATGCCCACAGAAAAATAGAGGGAAAAAATAACCTCAAAAAAATCGAGGGTTACACCCCTCGGTATTCCCCCTCGATTTTGGAAAATATTAAAAAAATAATATTTTTGGAGTTTTCGAGGGATTCGTGCCCTCGGTTTTTCCGAGGTGAATTCCCCTTGGTTTTTTCTTTTTTTTTAAACAAATATTTTAAAACTTTAATTTTAATTCCTGTTTATTTATTAAAATACCCCAAAAATTTTAAAAAAAATCGTTAATGAACAGACAAATAAATAAATCAGTTATTATAAAAATATTTGGAAATTTACAATTATTAAATTTGTTCGACAAAAGTTTTTAGTAACAAAACTTATAAAAATATAAAACTGTCTCATGACGAGAGAGGCTGCGGCGAGGGGTACTGCTGGAAACGAGCTAACAGGTCGGCTATCTGGGCGTTCATCTGTGCCTGAAATCGTTGTTGCTTCTGGCTCTGCTGCTCATGTAGCAGCTCAGACTCCTGGCGCTGTCGCTCAGACTCGATGTATCGCTGCTCCATCGCCTCCTGAGCTCGTCTCGTGGCCTCTAACTCCTCCCTCTGCCCTCGAGCTCTCTCACGTGGGCCCTATCATGCTGGGAGGAGGAGAAAAAAGAGCTGCCTCTGAAACCCTTCACTGCATCCACCAGCTTCTCGAACAAGCCGGTGTCGCAGTGTCGGCCCTTGCTCGACCCGACGTCGTCGAGATGAACCCGGTCAGGGTCAACCTCGTTATCCGGATCCTTGGAAGACGCACGTACCTCCTCCAAATGATGCTCGTACTCCTCCTGAAATACTACTCGTTAGTACATTCTACATTAAAACCAAAGAACAAGTTAAAAATAAGAAAGAGACTCACATTAGTATTACTGGATCTCGCATCGATCCACGTGTCGTAGTTCTTCCTGTGCGTACGTACAAAAACCTGGTACGTATTGGTCGGCGCACCAGTTTCCCACTCCTGTATCCAAATAAAATTATTAAATAATTAACATTAAAAATAAACAAATAAATAATATATTATGGATCGAAACTACTTACGATATCATAAGAATAATCCACCCCTGACATCCTAGTACTCGGACCAGCAGACTCGCTCCTCCTGTTCTTGCTGCACTGCTCGGACCTCCTCCTGTTCTCGGGCTTATTCCACTTAATATTCCAAGCTCTAGTTGAATTGGACGATAGATATGATGATATAAATTATATGTAATAAATAAAAAATTCTAATTTAATAAGAAAATATATAATAGAATCATTTACCTCCAGACCTCCTCGGTAACGCATGTCGGTAGCTGACCACCATGAGAATCATGATACTGTTTATACTCGTTCAGCCGCTTCCCATACTTGTCTGACATCGTTACCCTAAATGCTTTCTCTAACTGCTGTACAAAATACTCGTCCATGAGCAATAATTACAATTCAATTGATACATGATTCTCAAGTTACAACAGAAAGATTAATAATTTGGACATAAAATAGTAATTACCTTAAACATGTCCCACCATAATTGACGAGTCTCCTTAGGGACTGCCTTATACTGCCACTCGGCGGGATGGAGATCCTTCTCCATAATCTCCCGAAATATGGTGGTCACCTTGACCTCCCTGCTATGTATCTTGTAATTGTATTTGTGGTTACAAATATAATTTAATAATAACGATGATTAAAATTTTAAAATTATTAATTTACTTACTTTCTCCCGGTGATATAAACAAGGTATCCCCTCCGTGGTGGGCCCAAATGCCATCGAGATTTACACGCATCGGACGGTGTCGGTGTGCTGGTATCCACAATCGGCGCTGAATGATCAGTACCAAAGCCAATGTAATCATCATCAAAATCAGCTAAACAATTAGCCAACCCTATATCCAATCGACCTAGGCTACTGGATTCACGACCTCTCGGCATCTGATTTAATTATTAGATAATACAAGTATTTTACAAAATACCAGTATATATTATATATAAACTATTTTAATAAATCCAAAAATAAAATAAATTAATTAAAAAAAGAGTGTTTACAGTATAAACAATTTACATATATTTCAACAAACTAATCATCAGATCTGACACTTTCACTATTAAAGTTATCACCAAACTCATCTTCATCAGTGTCTTGATCTGTATCTTGATCGGTGAGTAACTCTTCTGCTGCATCATCATTTTGTCTTGTCACCAAGATCATCCATGTCATTATCATTGAGGTCGTGCAACTGGAAATCGACATCGTCCAGTTGAATTGGATTGCGTGTATCTACAACTTCCTCTTGAAATGATTTCTCCGGTAGAGGCTCGATAAACTCAACATTTGATCTCGCCTTGATTTTACACGTTGCCCACCAGTCCAGCTTGTCTCGTTTCAAACTTGGGTACGCACAATAGTATAATTGTACAGCTTGGGAAGCAAGTACGAAAGGTTCAATCGATTGAACCTACGCTTATGATTGATATCGACAAGCTTATAATGTGGACGAACTTTTTTTCCTGTAGGAGTTGGATCAAACCATTCGCACTTGAACAATAATGTGTTTTTCTTCATTCGTCCGGTGTATTCGAGCTGCCCAATTTATAAGAGACGACCGTAATAATCATACTCGGTTTCGCGATAGTTTGATCCTTTAATGCATACTCTACTACTCGATGTTGCTTTGTTAGATCCGTGCTCGATTGTTTGAAATCTATAACTATTTATCTTACATCCGGTATATATTTTCACACATCTTGATGGACCCTCATCTAGGCTCCTAATGTTCACATCGATCACATTGTTCGAACGATCTCTAGCCTATGACATTGAAGAATTATTTTTTATTTAGGAAATATATTAGATAAATATATACGGTAATTATATTATATGCATCTCGGTATCGAACGTCTTTTGTAATGTTTGAACCAATTGGAAAATTCATTTTCCAATTTTCCGTTAAGTCTATCATCGGTAATGTTTGGTTGGAGATGTTGAATGTTCTTCGTGTAAATACTACACCATTCTTTAGACAATGAGTTAAAAAATATTAGTACATATATATACATTTACAGTATAAATGGAAAATAGTATTCGTACCTAACATATTCTTGGACCTTGTCACAATTTAGCAACACGTAATCCTTGCGGCGTTGTATTCTGGTTCGGTACGGAATCTTTTTCCCTTTTTACCAAACGTCTCCCCATATTTCTTAAACACCGAGGGAATTTCATCAGCGTCATTCACACCATTCTGACCATCGTCATTTCTGCGCAAATTTGTTCTTTAGTTGAAACATGATCTTCAAAACAGTACGAACTAAAGTTGATGCCTCATTGACCAGATATGCTTTTTCTATCAAACCTTCAACACTCACCTTATTTTTCACGTTATTCTTTAGTTTGCGAAGATACCTCTCGAACGCATTCAAGGAATTTCCGGTGATTTTCGAATCACGGTTGCTTCCCGCTACACTTATGAGTGAAGGCGTTTGACCATTCCATATAGTAAGACAAGTTGTTCGACCGGCCGTACTCCATCCGGACAACATATAATACGCAGGAAAATCACTAATTGTCCACATAAGGGCTGCTCGCAATTGAAAATTTTGTTTCTTAGATATATCGTACGAGGGAGCAATACCATCCACAGCTGATTTAATTCGGCGATTAGAGGTTGCAGAAACACATCGAGCTTGTCTTTCGGACTCTTTGGTCCTGGTACAATAATGGTGAGGAACAAAAACTGCTCTTTCATGCACATCCACGAAGGCAAGTTGTAGGGTGTAACTATGACAGGCCATGATGAACATTGTGTGCCAAAACTTTCAAATGTTGAAAACCATTTGTACAAAGACCCAATCTCACATTTTGAGTTTCAGCCGCGAAACTTGGATGAGTCTGGTTGAGATGTTTCCAAGCTTCTGAGTCAGATGGGTGGCGCATAACATTATCTTCAACCACGTGTTTAGCATGCCACATCATATCTTTTGTTGTAGCATTAGATGCGTACAACCTCTAAAGACGAGGAGTTAATGGAAAATAATACATCTTCTTGTACGCGACACGAGCCTTCTGTCATTTTGTTTTGCCTTGACGAACGAGTTTAAACCGAGGTTCATTGCAAAATTTGTAGGTTGTCAAATCGAATCGTCTCTCCAGTAGATCATACAATTATTCTTGCAACAGTCTATCTTATCGACAGGTAAGCCCATACCCGTTAGCAACTTCTTACTATTGTAGAAGTTATCAGGTACGAGATTGTCTTTTGGTACAATCTCCTTGATTAATTCACTCAATTGATCATAACACTTATGAGACATGTGATTCTCTGACTTCAAATTCATGAGACGGGAAACTAATGACAACTGAGTACCCTCGCACCCTGGATACAATGGTTGATCTCCAGCTTTCAACATATCGTAAAACTTTTGAGCCTCAGGGTTCGGCGACTCTTCCATATCAGAAAACACGTCAAAATCGGGACCAGTTGCATCTTGAACCATATCAATGTACGTGTTTGATGGTTCTTCAAAAGGGGTTTAAGAGAGTCCTTCAGCATAAAAATTGTAATGGCGTCCAGAGGTGGCGGGCCGACTTTCTCCGTGGTAAATTCCTCTATAGTAATTCGGCTCGAACCCGTGTCTAACCAAGTGGTAATTAATATCATCAATGTCGAGAAACCTATTATTCCTACATCTATTATGATTACAAGAACACTTCAGCCTCTCTCCGTCCTTATGAGAGGAATGTGCTTGAGCAAATTCAATAAAGCTCTCGACTCCACCCACGAGTTGTGAGGATAAAAAGGCGTTGTTGATTTGTTTGTACATCCAACTACGATTGGAACCCATCCTAACATTATATGATTTTTATATCGATTTATCAAAAATTGGGCAGCATGAGGGTAGCTAAAATATGGTTGAATTTTTGGTAAGGGCCCTATCCCATTCGAAAACGTAATTTTCCAGTAATACATCGTCTTAGTATATGGATTTTTGTTGACTAAAAATTTCGGCAGCATCTCCCTTTAGTTCTCTAAGTACACATATATTGCAGTACACTCGAGAACAAAAGAGAGATACTGAACCAAAATTTTTATAATCAACAAAAAAAGCATATAGATAAGATAAGCCATATTAAAATCACGCTCTCAAACTATCCAAATAAGTGGACAATTTTGGATTTAGTATCGAATTATCTATTCGATTCTAAATGTCAAACGAGTCTAAGGTATATTGTTTGAGTGTAAATAGAAATATTATATTTTGGATTGAAACTATTTTAAGCCTCATTATTGGAGGGACAAAACCTCCCCGCCCGGCGCTGAAAACCACGTCATCACAGACGTACATCAATCAATAAATCATATCATGTAAACAATATCTACAAAATAACATATATGTTAAACACAACATCCATGTACCGATCACCACAGTATTTCAAAACCACCATCACAAATAATTTAAAACATTTTGAAACCCACCATCATTTTTAAAATTAATTTGAAAACCGTTTGGAGGGAAAAACCTCCCGGCCGGCGTCGTACACCACGTCATCACCGACGTCTTCCCAAACTAATCACAACATCAATCAATCACAGTCAAACCATAACATACATTAAATTAACATAACTGATCACCATGGTATTTAAAAACCACCATCGCATACACTTTAAAAGGTAATTGCACAATTGAACTTTTAATGAACACTAACAAACCCTAATTGCATAATCGAACCCAATTTGAACTAACGAAGCATAATTATATAATTATTCCTAAATTCAACCCTAATTATATAATTATTCCTAAAGTGAACTCTAATCATATAATTATTTCAAAATTCAACCCTACTTATATAATTTATTCCAAGATTCAACCCTAATTATATAATTATTTCTAAATTAAACCCTAATTGCAAACTAATCAATAATTAAATCATAATTATAAATTAAATCCTAAATGAAACCCTAATTGTAAATTAAGCCGTAGCTTAAACTATAATTATAAATTAAACCCTAAATTAATACATTATTATAAATTAAACCCTATATGAAACCCTAATTGCAAATTAAGCAATAATTAAACCATTATTATAAATTAAACCCTAGATTAAACTATAATCACAAATTAAACCCTAAATTAATACATTATTAGAAATTAAACCCTAAATGAAACCCTATTTGAAAATTAAAAAATAATTAAATCATAATTACAAATTAAACCCTAATTGCAAATTTAACCCTAGCTTAAACTATAATTATAAATTAAACCCTAAATTAATACATTGTTATAAATTAAACCCTAAATGAAACCCTAATTGCAAATTAAGCAATAATCAAATTATTATTATAAATTAAATAATAAATTAAACCCTATTTGCAAATTAAACCCTAGACTAAACTATCATTACAAATTAAACCCTAAATTAATACATTATTAAAAATTAAACCCTAAATGAAACACTAATTGCAAATCAAACTCTAAATTAAACTAACAATACAAGTTAAACCCTAAATTAAGACATCATTATAAATTAAACCTTAAATTAATAAGTAAACCCCTAATTTAACTCAAACTATATACCAATACACTAATTAAAATATAAACTCATAATTAAAAACTAGTTCGAAAATTAACCTTAAATTATATAAAATAAATAAAAAAATCTGGAAATTTAACTTGAAGGTTGGCTGAAGGAGGCGTAGGCGGCGGTGGCAGCTTCAGGCGGAGTAGCGGCTTCAGCGGCGACGTCGGCTTCCGGTGAGCGGCGGCGAGTGAAGCGTGGCGACGACCGAAGAGTGGTGATTCTTGATTTTAGTTAGTATTTTAGTTCGTTTTTATTATTGTTTTCGGTGAAAGTTGGATAGATTGAGCATATTTTCGTATTTTCTTATCTCCAACTTGTTTTATCGTATTTTAATTATAATTAATTAATTTTATGTTTATTTTAGGTATTTTGAAGTATTTAAGTTTGGAAGTATTCAAAGGTGGGCGTACGAGTGGAGATTCAGCGAAAACGGGCCGCGATTTGAAGAATTTGAAGCTGTCGACTTTCTATAATGGTTTTCCATCTGAAACCGTTATAGTCGCCTCCCGACCAGCACTGCCGACCAGCCCTACCGAGCGCTGCGCACACCTGCCGACCGCACCTCCAGAATCGTGATTTTTAGGGTTTCTTACTGCCCAAGACTTCCCAAAACTATAAGTACCCTATGTATTTCATTTTTTAACAGACACAATCATAATCCTAGGGTTTCTAAGGCCTCTTAGGGGCAGACAACCCCAACGAGTGCCGTTTATTTTCTTAGTTACTTTTAAAATTTCTTAGTTTTAAATCTCTAACTTTTAGAATAGTTAAATTAGCTTTTAGATTAATTTAGATTCAAGAATTCTTCACCAAAACACTGCGGTTCGTCTAAGTTTAATAGTAAGTAATTATTCTCTTCGTCTTTTAATTTAGTGCATGTTTTCAGTTAGTTTAATTAATTATTGCTTCCATGACGAATCGTGATAGTGATTTTGTTGGGTTTATTATGTTGATTGTTTTTGGCTAGATCTTATGGGTCTAGAGCCTAGATTCGTTGTGAACCATCAATTGGGCTTTCCCAAGAGATCGTGGAGACGAATCGAAACTCTAGAACCCTAGTTTTATTAAATCGTTTTTAAAGTCTTTTAATTAATTTAAATGAATTCTAGATTTAATTGCTCTGAGATAATTTAATCTTAGTTTTAGATAATTTCTTTAAATAATATTAGACTTAATTAAATAGTTCATAGTTAGGATAATCCAGATTTCATTAGATTTAATTAACTTTAGTTCTTAAAACTCTCAAACAAAACCCCCCATTGTCCGCGTGTTTAGATTAGTTTTACTTTTTGTAACGCCCCGATTTAGATTTACATTTTAAATAATTTAAAGAATCTAGGCGTCACAAATAAATATCGAGTTTCATAACAATAATATTATAAAAATTCATAATTTCAAAATGATCAAGTTTACGCAGCGGAATATTTAAAACAATAAAAACAAATTGCTATCAGTGGAAAACGATAGCTAAAGTACTCTAGTTCCACATTCTTTCAAGAACATACAAAAACAAAACGGATAACGAGTATCCCTATTCCTTCCTCGTTTCCCATTCACTCGATATTCTCGTTTGTACCTGAAAGAAAAACATCGTTGATTTGGGATGAGTTCAACGTACTCAATAGTTACACTGACTTAACCAATGCAAAATCATACAACTCACAAATAGTACAATCGATCATAGAATTCATAGTTTTATCGTAGAAAATAAGTTGACTGCAGCTAAAACGCGCCGGGATATACCCGATGACCCTTTTCCCCGGTCACAGACACATTTGGTCTCTGGTTTTAATTCGTGGTTATAGCACGCCGGGATATACCCGATGACCCTTTTCCCCGGTCACAGACACATTTGGTCTACGGCTATATTAGTTTTTGGAAATATAGAATCGCATGATACACATAACACATAAATTTGAGTACATAAAATTTAACATAGGTAAGTCAGTGGTCCCTACCTCGAATGAAGTCGTGAAATAAATCGATTGAGTGCACGTGGTTGATTCCTATGTCCCGAGTTCCTCGTCACCTAATCATTTGAAAAATATACTTAATTAGTATATATATATATATATATATATATATATATATATATATATATATAATATATATATATATATATAATATATATATATATATATATATATATATATAATTGAATAGTTTTTAAAATATTAATATATAATATTTTTATTTGTGTAATTAAAATACAAATTAAAATACAACATATAATATTAAAATAACTAATAATAAACTCAATTGAAATTTAATAAGTTTTATTTGGTTGGATTGAAGTTTCGAAAAGTTGGAGGGTTGAAATTGAGGGTTTTTGATCAATTGAGGGCTCAATCGAAGGAATGGCAAAGTTAGGGGGTTCAATTGACATGATGGCAAAGGTTGGGGGTTCAATCTGCAATATTAGGAAAATGGGCTGGTATTAAAAGGGTTTTCAGCCCATTAACCCTAAATCATCCGCCCGTTTCCTTTTTCTTTTTCCTTTCTCTCCTTTCCTTTTTCCTTCTTTTCTCCTTCTTCACGCGGCCGCAGCAAAACAGCCGTCTCCTTCTTTCTTCCTCAATCGTCGCCGGCGACTGAACCATGGCGGCGGCTCGGCGTGGCGACTTGAGCGGCGCCTCTTCTCTTCCTCAATCCTCGCCGGTGGCTAATGGGCGGCGCGGGCTGGAAATGGCGAAGAAGGGCGGTGGCGAAGAAGAGGAGTTTTAGATTTGGGCCGGGTTACGGAGATGGTGATGTGGTTGCGACCGGCGAGGGCGGGCGACGGCGCAGATGTTCGTCGTGGGCTAGGCTCTGGGCGGAGGTGGTGACTGAAGTCCCGGGGCTGATATTGGCGTGGGTCGGCCGTGGGTTTTAGCAAGGTGGGGCTAAAACGGGGGTGGTTTCGGGTTTGTGACGGTGGTTTATTCGTGGTTTGGGGTTTCCGACAGGGTGGCTGTGGTGGAAGTTTGGCCGGAAAATGACAGTTGGTGGGGTTCCGGTCAGGAGGTTTTGGGGTGCGCCTGGTTGTAGGTTGAAACGGACGGCCGTGGTTTTGGCTCGGCAGCTGGCGGTGATGGTTTGGACGGACGGGAAAGAGGGGCCTCCGGTGGTCGTCTGGAGTGACGGTTGGGGGTTTTGGCACAGGGAAGGGCGGTGGTTTGGCCGGACAGGCTGGTGACGGTGGCTGGGTGGACTCGGCTGCGTGGGCTGGCGGTGGGTTGTGGATTTCGGGCCTGGAAACGGGCTCAGCAGTTTGGGGTTTGGCAGGTGGCGATATGGTGTGGATTTGTTGCAGAGATGATGTTTAAGAAATTGGCTGGGAGGAAGAAGAAAAATAAATTGAATGATGAATTGTTGCTTCTTTGAAAAAAGTTCTTACCGTAAGCAGAAAGCTGAAAGTTGGAAATGTGGGTTGAATTGTTTGTGGTGTAGAAACAATGTCAAGAAGAATGGGGATAAGGTTTCATCCTTGTACACCAAATGACAAAATAAATAAATGAATAGTAATAATAAATAAAATAAAATAAAATATTATTTTAAAGGTTAGGGTTGGTGGGCTTGGGCTTGTTTTAATGGGTTTGCTTGAAGTCTAAAACCGAAAATAATTAAAAGACAACCCAATAGTTTAATCGAATAATTTCATAGCCGACTCAATAGTAATTTAGATAAATGAATAAATTTTCAATAATTATAATAGTTTCTTAAAAGTTGAGAATTATAATTTAAGTAAATAAATACTAAATAATTATAATTATTTCTTTAAAGTTTTTAATATAATTTTTAATTGAAAACGAACTATATATTCGTTTTAAATAGAATTCTTAGATTCTTTAAAATTAAAATAGAAAATTCGTTTACTGGCGACGAGCTTGGGACTAGGATCATATTTCTAATGCACAATGATAAATAAATAAATATGAAAATATGCAATTGATGCATGGGTGTTACAACCTACCCTCCTTAGAAAAATTTTGTCCTCAAAATTCTGCACTTACCCGCAATGCCGAAATTTGGGTACTTCGACTTGAACTCCTCCTCTTGTTCCCAAGTGGCCTCATTCATCCCATGACGTCTCCATTGCACCTTGATCAAAGCTATTTCCTTGTTCCTCAATCGATGTATCTTGCGATCCAAAATCGCTTCTGGAGCTTCTTCATAAGTTAAATCCTTGTTAACCTCCAACTCTTCGTAGCTCACAATGTGGTGCGGATCGTAGACATACTTTCCTTAACATCGACACATGGAAGACGTTATGAATGCTCGATAAACTTGGTGGTAGCGCAAGCTCGTAGGCCAACTCTCCGATTCTCTTGAGAATTTCAAACGGCCCTATGAATCTTGGTTTCAACTTCCCTTTCTGACCAAATCTCACTACACCTCGGATTGGTGCTACCTTCAAAAACACTTTATCGCCCACTTCAAAATTTAGATCCTTTCTTCGACGGTCCGCATAAGATTTCTGCCGATCCTGCGCAGTTTTAATTCGATCTCGGATCGTGGCAATGTGTTTAACCGTCTCTTGTACTAGTTCAGGGCCCAAAATCTTTCTCTCACCTACTTCGTCCCAATAAAGAGGAGATCTACACTTTCTCCCGTACAGAGCCTCGTAGGGAGCCATACCAATAGTAGATTGATAACTGTTATTGTAAGCGAATTACACCAACGGTAGTAAAGCTTCCCACTGACTTCCCAAGTCGAGTATGCAGGTCCTCAACATATCCTCCATGATTTGGTTAGTCCTTTCAGTTTGACCGTCTGTTTGTGGGTGATAAGCTGTGCTGAACTTCAGTTTAGTGCCCAAAGCATTTTGCAAACTCTTCCAAAAGTTCGAAGTGAACCTCGTATCTCTATCTGACACAATCGAGACCGATACTCCGTGCAACTTAACGATTTCCTGAATATAGATTTGAGCATATTGTTCCATGTTGAACGTCATCTTGACCGGTAAAAAGTGGGCCGACTTGGTTAAACGATCTACTATCACCCACACCGCCTTGTTACCTCTCGTCGATGGCYGTAAACCTACWARYAAATCCATCGAGATATGCTCCCACTTCCATTCTAGAATCTCTAGTGGTCTTAGCAAACCCGACGGTCGTTGATGCTCGGCCTTAACTTGCTGACAAACTAAACACTTCCCCACAAAAGTGGCAATGTCTCTCTTCATGCTTCTCCACCAAAACACTGTCTTCAAATCCTTATACATCTTGGTGCCACCAAGATGTGCAGTGTAAGGAGTACAATGGGCTTCTTCCAAAATTTCTTTCCTTAGACCCTCGTCCTTTGGAACAAAAATCCTCCTTTCGTAAAACAAAACTCCATCGTCTGCTAAAGCAAAACCTTTGATGGTCCCTTTTCGCACTTTCTCCTTCATTTTGTTTATGAAACCATCCTGGATTTGAATTTCCTTGATCCTTTCTCTCAACGTTGGTTGCACCACTAAGGATGCTAAGATCGCCTTTGTATTCRTTGGAGGTATCACCATCTCGATCTTCATCTTGGCGAACTCCTCAACCAACTTATCTTTTTCAAAAGGTAAACTCATCAGTCCTCCTTTGCGACTCAACGCATCAGCTACCACGTTCGCCTTCCCTGGATGGTAGTTAATGGTGCAGTCATAGTCTTTAACCAATTCCAACCATCTTCTTTGACGCATATTCAACTCCTTCTGAGTGAATAAATATTTCAAGCTCTTATGGTCGGTGAAAATCTCACACTTGCCTCCATACAAGTAGTGCCTCCAGATCTTCAAAGCATGAACTACAGCTGCGAGTTCTAGATCATGCGTAGGGTAGTTCATCTCATGGGTTTTGAGTTGTCGTGACGCATAAGCCACTACTTTCCCATGTTGCATCTGGACGCAACCCAAACCTTGTTTCGACGCATCGCTATAAATAACGAAGTCCTTCGTTGGGTCGGGAATTGTCAAGACGGGTGCGGTAGCGAGCTTTTTCTTTAGTTCTTGAAAACTCTCCTCGCACTTCAAGCTCCAAACGAACTTCTCCCCTTTTCTCGTAAGTCGAGTCATCGGCACAGCTATCTTAGAAAATCCTTCAATAAATCTTCGATAGTAGCCTGCTAGACCCAGAAAACTGCGAACTTCACTCGCATTCGTGGGGGTGGCCCATCTATTAATAGCTTCAACCTTAGATGGATCCACTTCTATCCCTTGAGCAGTGACGATATGACCAAGGAACACTACTCGGTCCATCCAAAACTCACACTTACTAAACTTCGCATACAACTTCTCCTCACGAAGTGTTCCCAACATTATTCGTAAGTGTTCTTCATGCTCTTCTCGATTCTTCGAATAAATAAAGATGTCGCCGATGAAAACTATGACGAACTTATCCAAGTAGGGGTGGAAAACCCTATTCATCAAATCCATGAACACTGCTGGAGTATTGCTTAGCCCAAAAGGCATCACCACGAACTCGTAGTGTCCATATCTCGTTCTGAAAGCAGTCTTCGGAATGTCACTCTCTTTGATCTTCAACTGATGATACCCCGACCTTAAGTCGATCTTGGAGAAAACGCTTGCTCCTTTCAATTGATCGAATAAGTCTTAGATTCGAGATAACGGGTACTTGTTCTTTATTGTGAGTCGATTAAGTTCTCTATAATCGATACACATTCTCATTGACCCATCTTTCTTCTTAACAAAGAGGACTGGTGCTCCCCACAGTGACACGCTCGGTCGGACAAAACCTAAATCCAACAACTCTTAGATTTGTGCCTTTAGTTCTTGTAGCTCCTTCGGTGCCATCCTGTAAGGTGCCTTTGAGATAGGCGCTGCCCCTGGTGTCAAATCAATTGTGAACTCGACTTGACGACTGGGCGGTAATCCTGGTAACTCTTCTGGAAAGACGTCCTGAAAATCTCGAACGATGGGCACTTCGTGTGGCGTCACCTCTACCGCTGGATTGTTAACCAAATTCACTAGGAAACCTTGACATCTCTCTTTCTTCAACAGCTTCATGGCCTTCATTGCTGTTATTACTTGTGGCACCGTCTTGGTTTTGGCTCCATAGAACTTGATCTCTTCACCTTCTGTGAGTTTGAAAGTTATTTCTCTTTCTTGACATTGTATCTTTGCCTGATACTTCGTGAGCCAGTCCATTCCTAATATCAAGTCAAAATCTCTCATTTCGATCACATACAAGTCAGCCTCGAGATCCTTTCCTCCTACATCGATCTTCACTCCTTATCCATCAAGTTCGTGACCAAC
>BMAC01001040.1:71454-89002 GCA_014905375.1 Phtheirospermum japonicum | reverse complement strand
CAACCCAATAGTTTAATCGAATAATTTCATAGCCGACTCAATAGTAATTTAGATAAATGAATAAATTTTCAATAGTTATAATAGTTTCTTAAAAGTTGAGAATTATAATTTAAGTAAATAAATACTAAATAATTATAATTATTTCTTTAAAGTTTTTAATATAATTTTTAATTGAAAACGAACTATATATTCGTTTTAAATAGAATTCTTAGATTCTTTAAAATTAAAATAGAAAATTCGTTTACTGGCGACGAGCTTGGGACTAGGATCATATTTCTAACTCACAATGATAAATATAAATATAAATATGAAAATATGCAATTTATGCATGGGTGTTACATTTTTATTTTCTTATTCGTTAAATCAAACACAAAACGAACTTCCGAATCTAGTCTTCCTCGAGAGATCGACTCGGTTCAACTTACCAACCTACATGCGAACTCGTACTCTAGCGAGCGAGCTTTTGAATATTGACAAATATTTATAAAGTAGGAACACAAAAGTTCGAATCAAAATTTTGGCGCCGTTGCCGGGGAAGGCTAAAGGTTGTGATTTTCGTGTTTGCTCTTCGTAACCTTATCTATATTTTTACTTGTTTCGTTTATCTTTCGTATTTGTTTGTGATTTTTTTTTGTTCATTTTTATCTTTCGCTGGTACGTTTAATCTTGTGCGTTGAGTGTTGTGTATGTAAGGTACATCTCTCGACACCTAGGTTCAACGACCCAAAAAAATTTTGAAAAAAGAGAATGACTAATTACGATATAACGTCCAATTGGCGTGGCTTTCGACCGGCTATCCCATTGAGCTCCAAGATGCGAGATTACGATCTTGACTATTTCTACATAGAGCGAATCCCGATTATTTATGGACATCCGAGCGAGGATCCAGTGAAATTTTTCCAAGAATACGAGGACATTACCCGGATTTTCCCTCTTCTTGGCCTTACGAGAGACCAAGTGAGGATGCGACTCTTCCATTATGCTCTACAAGATCGGGCAAGAAAATGGTTAAATTATGCAGTGCCCGACTCCTTGCGAACATGGGATGAAGTATACGATAAATTCATGTGGAAGTTCTACGCACCTAAAGTAGTATGTGATCGTTATGGAGGCCGGGGGCATTTGGCGAATACATGCATAGTACCATTTGACGATAAGCCACAAGATCATGATATCGCCATCCAAAATTATACGAGTTATGCCTCCCCCGACTCGATTCCTTCATACCCGAGCTATGGAGAATACATCCCACCTATTCCAGATGATTCGGACGAGGAGATAAGGGCGTGGAAGCAAGACCTATCTAAGACTATGGAGAATTTCGAGACAATGTTTGGTCAAATAATGGCTTCTTTAGCAAAAAGGCCAGACGCTATGAACAAACCTCCAGGTCAACCAGAGATGCCAATTTTTGATGATATGGAGCCGAATTTGAAAGAGATGCATACGGAGGATGAAATTGGGGATATGGTGAAAATACCCCCTCTTGCGCTTTTTAATGATTTCATGGACGAAAACGAGGAGGTGTTGCCATTGGAGAACCTACACGACGTTGAAGATTCGAGCCTACACGAGCTCAATGAGAATGGAGGTGTTGCGTAGCCCAAGTTAGAAAAGGGTGAGGTTATTGAACCCCAATTCGTTCCACCCGGACCGTTGTGGAATCTTAATTTTGAAGCGATGGAAGAATTATTGGAGAGAGATGAGATTATTGAGCCTCATACTGTGCCACTTGATGCTTTGATCGATTCTGAGATGGAAATGGTGGTAGAGGCGATCGAGGAGAATACCGACCCGCCTCCCCTATGCCCGGAAATGACATTAAATGTTTTTCAAAACGTTGTAGGGGATATCAACAAAATGGTGGAATTTGGGGTGTTCGAGGGATTTGCCGTTTGTTTGACGGATTTCTTAATTTTTCCCGAGGTTGATGTTCGCCCTGTGCCCCAATTAATGTTTAATATGTTCGTGGTGATCAACTACTCACTTTTTCGACCTCCAAAGCGAGTTGAAGTTTTTAATTCTTTAACTCCATGACTTGCTTTCCGTGCTCGCCTTGGTGACTTAAATTACCTACGCTTACTCTTAGAGAACACTAAGGCGTGGCACGACCGTCATTTTTTTTTTTTGGATCTGGGATAGCATCGTTCATAGAAAGCGTCGAGCTTTCGACGTTAAACAAGCGCTTCTTGGGAGGCAACCCAAGCTATTTTTTTATTTTTTTATTTTTTTCTTCTATCCTTTATATTTCTTTTTAGTTTATTTCTCTTTTTCTATTTTACGTTTAGGTTATGTTTCTGAAACAGGAAGAAGTGTTATCGAGGATGGATTAATCATTAGAACGAAGAAATCGAAATGGTTGACGACGCACGGATCGCGTCGATCGACGCCAGCACCGATGCAGCATCGACGCCCACCACCGCCCACGTTGACCGACGCCCAGCCCATCTCGGCTTGCGAGTTTGAGCGGAATTCTCTTCGACCCGACAACGTTACTGCCTACGATGACTGCTTCCGCAAGTTTTAGATTTTTTTTCAAGATATTTTCAGTCACGCGTTTGGCGACGAAAGATGATTGCACAGTGCTTTTTGGAGAAACTCGACTATTTTTCAGGGACGTTTTCTTACCCCCTTTCCTCGTTTGATTTTTTTTATTTCTATTTATGACTATCAGGAGATTGTCGAGTTTTTATAGGGGGGATGGTCGAGTGGTAAATTATATTATGTTCTTAAAAGATGTGCAATTTTTAAAAATTTTACGTGATTATTTGCTATTTCTGCTCTGAATTGTGTTTGTCTGGCTTGCCTGTCAAAGTTAACTATGTATGATTTGAAGTTCATGTCTTTTGAGCGTGTATAAGTGCATAAATATTTCAAAATTGTTATTTATATATTGTAAAATGGTACTTGGACGCAATTGATTTCGCAAAACCCAAAAAGCAACGTCAATTCAAAAACGTTTTCATGCAAAAAGCCTGTGAGTAGTCTGAGTGATTATCATCATTGCATGTACTTGAATGGGTTTTGATTTGATATCTCTTTGAAACCTCTGTGTGTAGTTGACTTTGAAAATGACGTTAAGAATAAAACCCAATTCCGGTCGTATCCATATATTTTAGCCACTATAAATTCTGAATGAGCCCCTCATAGCCAAATAATCCATACCTATAGCCATGAGTAGTTTATTGAGTCGACCCCTACAACCCATTAAAAGCGTGGGGTAGGAGTTCGTTATTTTTATTATTTATTAGAGTTTTGGAATTTTTATTAGGAATTTATGGTTTTATGAATTTTTGTAATAAAAGACCACCATCCGAAAAAGAAAAAAAAAATGACCCCATAAAAAGAATAAAAGGGGGATAAAATTATAAATAAAAGGAAAAAAAGGGATGGTGAATCATGGTGAATCCCGTTGAGTCATTGCCTAACGCTTATAAAGGCTTGTGTTTATTATTTATTTTCTTGTGAAACCTAATGTTGAAAGGCAAGAGTTGTGTTTGAGAAGCATATTATAAGCTTCTATATTAAGTGATTCGAGCAAAAGTCAATTTTTAGTTTCGAATTGAGAAATAGCCTAAGTTTAAAGGCTATGTTATGAGTGTTTAGTGAGGTTTTTATTTTTGAACAAGGTGAAGCACATTACTTCGTGATTAGACTAGTTGAGTGAGTTATTGATCACGTTAGATCGTGAGTTAGCCACATGACTTATATATTTCATATTCGTCCAAAGAGCCTTACATTACAACCCGAAAAGACCTTTTCCGATTCTTAGTTCGATAACACACTTAATTTGCGATTGAAAAAGATTGATTTTCAGTTCTTATTTATTGTGCATGTATTTGTATGATTTGAGTGTATACACGTCCTATGCAGCGATACTTGAGTTCTTTTGAGTGAACACCCACATATATATTACCTTTTGAGAGGATGCATGAATTTGGTTTTGGAGCGACAATGTAATAAGGGTGGAGTGTTTGAAGTTGCGTTGCATCTATCTATATTTTCAAAGTTAATTATGTAGCACGACACGACTCATTGCTTGAGCGTATTTTCATTCTTGTTATACTTTGAAACTATCGTTTGTTCGAGGACAAACAAACCAATAAGCGTGGGGTATTTGATTAGCACTAATTTGTCTTGATCTTAGTTAGTATTTTAGTTCGTTTTTATTATTATTTTCGGTGAAAGTTGGATAGATTGAGCATATTATGTTTATATTAGGTATTTTGAAGTATTTAAGTTTAGAAGTAGTCAAGGGTGGGCGTACGAGTGGAGGTTCAGCGAAATTGGGCCGCGATTTGAAGAATTTGAAGCTGCCGACTTTCTATGACGGTTTTCCATCTGGAACCATTATAGTAGCCTCCCAACCAGCACTGCCGACCAGCCCTGCCGAGCGCTGCGCACACCTGCCGACCGCGCCTGCGTCAGTCCGCCCGCGTCGACTAGTTTACCTCGGTCGACGCAAGAACCGTTATAGTAGCCGTGATCGACGCCAATGCCCACGAACTCTTTGTTGCGTCGATCCTAAACGCGTCGGTCGATGCGACGACCCATAATCATGATTTTTAGGGTTTCTTAATGCCCAAGACTTCCCAAAACTATAAATACCCTATGTATTTCATTTTTTAACAGACACAATCATCCTAGGGTTTCTAAGGCCTCTTAGGGGCTGACAACCCCAACGAGTGCCGTTTATTTTCTTAGTTACTCTTCAAATTTCTTAGTTTTAAATCTTTAGCTTTTAGAATAGTTAAATTAGCTTTTACATTAATTTAGATTCAAGAATTCTTCACCAAAATGCTGCGAATCGTCTTAGTTTAATAGTAAGTAATTATTCTCTTCGTCTTTTAATTTAGTTGCATGTTTTCAATTAGTTTAATTAATTATTGCTTCCATGACGAATCGTGATTGTGATTTGTTGGGTTTATTATGTTGATTTTTTTTTTGATAGATCTTATGGGTCTAGAGCCTAGATTCGTTGTGAACTATCAATTGGGTTTTCCCAAGAGATCGTTGAGACGAATCGAAGCTCTAGAACCCTAGTTTTATTAAATCATTTTTAAAATCTTTTAATTAATTTAAATGAATTCTAGATTTAATTGCTCTTAGATAATTTAATCTTAGTTTTAGATAATTAATTCTTAGTTTAAATAATATTAGACTTAATTAATTAGTTCATAGTTAAGATAATCTAGATTTAATTAGATTTAATTAATTTTAGTTCTTAAAACTCTCAAACAAACCCACCCCTTGTCCGCGTGTTTAGATTAATTTTATTTTTATTTTCTTATTCGTTAAATCAAACACAAAATGAACTTCCGAATCTAGTCTTCCTCGAGAGATCGACTCGGTTCAACTTACCAACCTAAATGCGAACTCGTACTCTAGCGAGCGAGCTTTTGAATAATTGACAAATATTTATAAAGTAGGAACACAAAAGTTCGAATCAAGTGGCAGATTTTCTCAGATCTGTTTTTTATTTGTTCTTTTCTTCGAGTACATAGAGCAAGGAGTGTTGTTTTATTATATCGGACCGAGGGCAATATTACCCTCAAAAAGTCCTTCGGTAATACCGAAGGTAACTTTCTCCTCTCGGTATTTCCGAGGGGAAATGAACCTCTCAGTCTTTTTTCAATTTTTTTTATTTTTTTTATTTTCTTAATTCGAAAACACCGAGGGGCAGAACCATACCCTCGGTATTTCCGAGGGGAAATCACTCCCCTCGGTTTTCTTAATTCAAAAAATTGAAAAGAAAATAGAAAATGCGTATTTAACACTCAATACTCGATCCTCGTGGTTCCATGACATCGAGACGCACCCCGTGCCAACCCGTTCGTAAAATAATAGGATTTTTTATTTTTACTAATTTTCTATTTCTTTCGAATTTTTTTTTTTAAAATCAGAGAAAATAGAAATGCGTATTTACCGATCAACACCCGATCCTCGTGGTTCCATGACATTGAGACGCACCCCGTGCCACCTTCACAAAATTACAATGCTTCGTCGCTTTGCGTTTCCAACCGAATAAGTTGACTGATCGAACGTATCTTGTTTGTTGGTCGAATTACACGATACGTGTAAATATGCACATGCTCGTTGATATTTTTCAATCGAAATCGGGTGAAAATCACCCCACGTGCCTACAATGATAGGATTTATTTTATTTTTAAGATTTTTCTATTTTATTTATTTTTATTTAATTTCAAAAAAATGAGGGGATTATATTCCCCTCGATTTTTCCGAGGGGAATTTCTTCCCCTTCGTTTTTTCTTATTTAATTTTTTCCGATCTTTTTCTATTCTCAAAAAAATGAGGGGAATAAAATTCCTTTGGTTTTTCTGAGGGGATTTTCTTCCCCTCGGTGTTTTATTTTTTTTCTTTTTAATTTTTCTTATTCTAAAAAACCCGAGGGGAATACATTTCCCTCGATTTTTTCTTATTTATTCTTTTTTTCTCAAAAATACTGAGGGAACTAAATTCCCCCCGGTTTTTCTGAGGGGATATTTCTCCCCTTGGTATTTCTGAGGGGGATATTACTTCAGTAATGATACCCTGGAAAGCCTTCGGTATTGCCTTCGGTAATTATGATGGTAAGAATTGGCGCCGTGTTTCCGAGAGATATACCGAAAGGATTATTACCGAAGGTATAATCCTTCTGTAATTCCCTCGGTAATATGTACCCTCATTAATTCCCTCGAAAAATACATAGGGGAATATTTCCCTCGGTTTTCTCTCAGTCAAATAATTTTTTTTGTAGTGTTAATCTTTGCAACTTCAATGTCAAATTGTTCGTATTATTGAGTAGAATTCGATTATTTAATTATTTTAGCGAACTGATGTCGGAATAGCCAGAACAGGACCAAGAACCGCCTCTTGCCAATGACCTCCCATTTTGGTCGTTGGTTCATCAAAAAATTATAAGTTTATACTATTTGAAAGCCCTTTTCATGGGAAACGTATTATAAACTCGGGTTTTGATTTCGATAAGTGATTGCGACTGTGTGTGATATGTATGTGATGTTCCTACAATACTGAGAGTATGTATGTGTGTTTTTCATGGTGAGTTTTGTGTGTGTTTGAGGTGGCTACTGGTGGCAGGTGGTGCCGGAGAGATTAGTGGTTGTCAGAGAGAGAAGACAAAGGTGGTAATGATAATATACCGTTTTACGGTGAAAATGAAATGAGTTAGTTCATTGGTGGGGTTTTGAGAAATAGATAGAGTTTTAGACTTGATTGGAAGTTTTAAGAACTTTAGTTTGACCCCTCTAAGTTTCAGTTTAGTCCCTCAAATCAAGTGTTTGTTTATTACGAATTAATCAGAATCAAGAGGCACGAACATTCTTAATGTCGCGTATCGCGTTCAAACATATTTTTTCCCTCCAAAATATCCCCGATTTTTTTGAGAATCACTTATTACACGTAGTTATGCGTAGTATAATTATATTACTTTTTCAAACTTCTAAAATATAGACATATGTTATTAAGTTGTATGCATATTTTATTATTTTGTGGAAGTATTGTATGTTTATTATTCTATTTTACTTACTCATTAAATATTGTTTTGAATTAACCATACATGAGATTATATAATAATATTAATATATTGAGTATTTATAAATAATTTATCATTTTTGTTATTAGACGGATAAGTATAGCCAATAGTAAAATCTTAAGGTACCTTTTATTTTTAAGGGTATCATTCCTTCAATCTTGACCTAATGGTATTTTGTCACATATCTAGTAAGAATAGACATTGATGCATTAATTTTTTTCGAAGGTGTTTTTTTAACAATCATTGAACAAATGTTATAGACAATAACACGGTATATTCACTAAAAAAATATATATTTTTTAAAAAACTAAAGTTGTTCTAAAAATATCAAAAATTATTTTAAATTAGAAAGAAGATAAAATATGATTTTTTTTTTTAAATTATGGTTATTTAATAAGCTCTACATTTAAATTTGTTTTTTTATAGATAGTAAATAAGCTTTACATTTATATATTATTTATAATTTAATATATAACACTATAATATTGATCCATATGGATGTTTTGATGAATATTATAAATATAAATACTTTAGTACTTTCATTCACTTAAAATATATAGATTTTTAATTTTTCTGGGCATAAGGCATGCCCGACCTCCTGTCTGTTGGAAACACAATTAGCTTGTTTAATTATTTATTGTATTAATAATTATTAATACTAATTTGATATTATATTATTTAGTTAACGAAAAAATTAATAATCAAAATAAATCTAACTCAATATTTACTAAATTAATGTTCATTTTAGTTATTTTGTAAGTATTGATAATATTAGATTAATAGTATATTTTGTACTTAATAAAAAATTAATAATCAAAATTAATCTATGTAATATTTATAAGAAAATACTTAATTTAATAAATAAATAAGTATTTTATAAATCTAATCATATATATATATATATATAGTTCTCTTTATAATAACTCACGAATTCATTTGGGATAATATTTATTTTTGAAGTTTGTATCATTATGTTGTATGTATATTTAATTATATTTTGGAAAATTGTGTAAATATATAAATATTTTGAGTGTTTATAAATAATTTGTCATTTTTATTATTAGTCAAGATAATTATAATCCTATAAAAATAATAATAACTCTTCAATAGTTTTTAATTTTTTAATGGTAATAAATAAGCTCAATATTGATATATTATATATATAATTTGATAAATAATACTGTAATATTGAACCTGGTTGAAAGTTTAATAAAATTTATGACTAATAAATATATTATACTTTTTTAATTATATTATATATATATATATATATATATTTTTTTTTTTTTCAATTCACATATTATTCCCACCAAGTAAAATCTTTGAACAGAAAAGTATCATAAAATTATATGTCATATTGTGAAGTGTGTACAAATTATATTAATACATTTTATTGGAATTGTATAAGATTGTGAAATTTACTTTTGAAGAATCAATTAGTTTTTATCATTTGTTTATCATAAATTATGTTTTTATAAACTTTGTCTTTATAAATTTTGTCTTTTTATTGTTCTATGTTTAAATCTTTAATTATTTAAATCATGTCCGGCAGCCTTCCATCACCTTATTCGACCACAAGATTTTCGGACTAGGGAAAAAATTCATGCATTTGATAAAATAAATTAAAATTTGGGTATAAAGGGTGCCCGATTAATGAGATTTGAGTTATTTAATTATTTATGATATTTTTAATTATTGTTAATATTAATTTGATAGTATAATATGTAGTTAATGAAAGTTTTAATAAACAAAATAAATCTAACCCAATATTCATAAAAGAATTTTTTATTTTTAGTTAGTTTGTATTATTTTTAACATTAATCGATAGTATATTATGTAGTTAATGAAAAATTAAATAATCAAAATAAATCTAACATAATATATATTAAAAAAAACTGTTATTCTTAAAAATAAATACATATTTTTTTATATACAAACATCTACGGCCTCAATGTCACACGTATATGAGTGCATCCAAACACATATTTTATAAACTCAAATATCTTCATCATTTGAATGAAACAAAAATGTAAATATATATTATCCCACATAATATATAGTATGTGGAATTTAAAATAAAAAATCGCTATGGGTTGAAATATCATTATTTAAAATTTGTATTATTTTGTTATATGTATATTTAATTATTATTTTTAAATAAATTGCGGCGCTTTTATTAAAATGTATATTTAATTATTGTTTGGACATGTTATGTGTTGGTTTCTTTTATTACTTGCTTAGTAAATAATTCCCGGATTTACCAAATAGAAGATTATGTAAATCATATTAATATGTTGAGTATTTATAAATAATCTATCATTTTTGTTATTAGTCGGATAAGTATAAATCTATAAAATATAATTGTAACTCTTCAATAATTTTTAATTTCTTTTTAATGGTAATAGATAATATCAACATTGATATATTATATATAATTTGATAAACAATACTTTAATACTGATACATCTTGATGTTTGAGTTTTAAAAATAATAAATATATTGGTACTTTTATTTAAATATATAATATAGTTTTTCTTATTTTTCAGTTCACGTATAATTCAAATTATAGGTCATATAGTGAACTATAGAATTGTACATAAATTATATTAATACGTTTCATTTGAACTTTATTGGATTATTAAACTTATTTCTTGAAACTCAATTAGTTTGTATCCTTTTATTTATCATAAAATTGTATATTTAATATATTTTTTATTTTAATTTTTCTTATATTTACAATTTTATTATTTTAATCATATTTATTTATGTATTATAATTATTAAGAATATTTTTAATATATAATTTGTGAATCGCGCCATAGGATTGCTAGTAATACAAATAATAATAAAATTATTACTTGATCACAAAATTGTTGTTATGTATTTCTTACGTAATACAAAATGAAATCAAAAATCTCTTGCTAGTTGATTGAGATTTATTGGTGAAATAAAAAATTTTATTTGACGAGAATAATAGGAATTTCTTACCTGATAGTATAATTTTCATACTATATGATAAAAGGAATTTGGGTAGAGGAAGAGAAATCTGGGGCAAAAAAGGGGGGGCGGGGAGGGGGGTGCAGTCGGTCGCCAGTGACTTCGACTAGACAGTTGCCAGTGGGAGTGATGGCAATGGGGGTTACATCAAACACCAAATTCATTTCTACACACACATACATATCTTAATTTCAAGAAAAAGCGCTTTCAGTTTTCACACAAAAATAATCAAAACAATCTAGAAGTTCTAATCTAATAAGTAGGGAGGATGGAAATCTCAATGGAAATGGGATCATATGAAGGCAAACAATCTAAATATTTTTTTAATTAAAATTTTACCAAAATGTTGAATGGACCAGATTATCTCTCAACATATTAATATTTCTATTATTTTCACGAGCTAGTAATATCCTGATTATGAAATGGAGGAGGATGTTAGTAGCCAAAGTAGATGTGCAGAATATTATGAATAATATAGTTGTTATTGGTTTGAAATTAGCTAACGATGAGGCTATTTTCTTGTATCCATGCCCCACTGTATCATAATTAAGTCCAATAAAAACATGATTTTAGGCCCCCATGCACTTAGGTTCACCTTACCAGGTGCATTCTATAAAAACTTGTTATCATTCAGTTATACGTGATAATATATGACAGTTATACGTGATAATATATAGTAGTTATACAGGATGATATGTGATAAAAACTTAAAGTTTGGGGTTTACTTTTCGTTTTAGGGTTTACTTAGAGTTTATTTATCCATTTTTAGTGTTTAATTTTTCATTTTTTATTTAATTTTAGGGTCCCGACAAAAATCTATTATTCTACCAATTATATGTGATGATATGTATTAGTTATATGTGATGAAATGTGTCAGTTATATATGATGATATATGATAAAAATTTAAGGTTTAGAGTTTAATATTCAATTTTGGGGTTTAATTTTTATTTTAGGGTTTAGTTTTCCATTTTTAGAGTTTAGTATTTTGTTTTAAGTTTATTTTTTTCATTTTAGAATTTTAGATTTTAAATTTAGAATTTCAATTATTTGTGATGATATTTATCAGTTATATGTGATGATATTTAAAAGTTATATGTGATGATATACGTTAGTTATATGCTATGATAAATTAAATTATTGGGTGCACCTTCCAAGTTGCACCCAGGTGCATGGTATAATAACCCCTCTCCCTCATCAACCTCTTCCTCTTCCCACTCCAACCCCCCCTCCCTACGCTTGCCAGAAGTCCAACGTTGATTGGATTTCCCTCGCCTTTGGTACTCATTGTTAAAGATTGAATGTCAGACATTATTTTAAAGAATCTCGTGTTGCTCACTCCCCCAGGATCTAAAATGGTATTGAGTCACACTACAAAAAAAAATACAGTTTTCCAAGGAATTTTTCCCTCGGTTTTTGGAGAAACCGAGGGCAACGTCCCCTCGGTAAAAAATTTCGAGGAAAAAATTCCCTCGAAAAAATTTTCCGAGGGGAAAACCGAGGGTCAGTCCCCTCGGTTAAATCCAGAAGACGACCCTCGAAAAAATCGAGGGCAAAACCGAGGGTCCTATGACCTCGGAAAATCGAGGGTCATCGACCCTCGGAAAGCCGAGGGTCCAGTGCCCTCGGAAATTTAATTTGACATATCGCTGCTGGATCTGCTCGAGCTCTCTGACCTGCGTCCGATCAGACTGTGAGGAGGTGGAAGAAGAGCTGCCTCTGAGGAAACCTTTTGCAGCAGCGAACTCCTTCCCGAACGAGCTGGTGCCGTAGATCTTTCCCTTCTGCGACCCGACGACGTCGAAGAAAACGCGATTAGAGTCAACCTCGGTACTCGCATCCTGGGAAAACGCGCGTGCCCTCTCCAGGTTTCGCTCGTACTCCTCCTGAAATACAACTCGTTAGTAAATTTTACATTAAAAGCAAAAAACAAGTTAAGAATAACAAAGAGACTCACATTAACAGTACTGGATCTCGCATCGATCCACGAGCCATCGTCCTTCATGTGCGTACGTACAAAAACCTGGTGCTCCTTGGCCTTTTGACCCGTCTCCCGCTCCTGTATCGAAATAGAATTTTCAAATAATTAACATTAAAATTAAACAAATAAATAATATATTATATTATTCCAAGATTACTTATGATATCCAGAGCATAATCGATATTAGATCTAACTCCCCCCCTGTGCTTCGATATCCCGGTACCCGGCCCAGCACGCTAGCTCTTCCTGTTCCGGCTGCACTGCTCGGATCTGGCCTTATTCTCGGGCTTCTCCCACTCGACCGTCCAAGCCCTAGTTGAGAAGCATGGTATATAATGTGTTATAAATTATCTATTATAAGTAAAAAAAAATCTAATTCAATAAGAAAATATATAATAGAATCAATTATCTCCAGAGCTCCTCGTTAACGCTTCGATGCAGCTTACCAGGATAAGAATTTGCATACTGCTTATACTCGTTCAAAACCTTCCCGTACTTGTCCCCGATCATCGAAAAAAACACGTTCCGTATCTCATGAACACTATACTCCTCCGAGTCCCAATAACAAACCCCRTACAAAAGAAAATAATAATTACATTTCAATTGATACATATGATTGTGTAGTTACATTACAAATTAACAAATTACCTGAAACATCTCCCACTAGAACTCCTTAACTTCCAGAGGGACCGCCTTATAGCACCACCCGGCGGGATGGAGATCCTTCTCGAAGATCTCCCGGAGTATAGTAGTCACCTTATACCATGTCTGCTGTGTAGCCTTTATTCAATTTTTTTTTTTGTTACGAATATAATTTAATCATAACGATAATTAAAATTTTAAAATCATTAAATCATTGGATTACATAAATTTCAACCAAACTAATCACTTTCACTATTAAGGTTATCATCAAACTCATCTTCATCTGTGTCTTGATCTGTATCTTGATCGGTGAGTAACTCTTCTTCTGCATCATCATTTGTCTCGTCACCAAGTTCATCCACGTAAGAGTCATTGGGGTCGTGCAACTGGAAATCGACATCGTCGAGTTGAATCAGATTACGTGTATCTGCAGCTTCCTCTTGAAATGATTCTTCTGGTAGAGGTTCGATAAATCCAACATTTGATCTCGCCTTAATTTTACACGTTGCCCACCAATCAATCTTGTCTCGTCTCAAACTTGGGTACGCACAATAGTACACTTGTACAGCTTGAGAAGCAAGTATGAAAGGTTCATATCGATTGAACCTGCGCTTATGATTGATATAGACTAGCTTATAATTTGGATGAACTTTTGTGCCTGTAGGAGTTGGATCAAACCATTCGCACTTGAACAATAGCGTGTTTCTCTCCATCCGGCTGGTGGTGCTTCGTTTGCTTATGTGTCATCCGAGCCTAATATCTACCTAATTTAATACTTTTCTTTTTATTGTATCTTACCTAATTTAATTCTTTTATTATATTTCCTTATTCAATACTTTCCTTTGATTTTCCTAATATAAAAATATAAATAAGTCATATATAATTAGTAGATAAGATCTAAATTAGTTATTTTAATTAAAAAACAATCTACATATGAAATAATTTTAGTTACAAAAAAACTTTATTATGAAAATAATTAAATAAGTCATGAACACTATACTCCTCCGAGTCCCAATAACAACCCCCTACAAAAGAAAATAATAATTACATTTCAATTGATACATATGATTGTGTAGTTACATTACAAATTAACAAATTACCTGAAACATCTCCCACCAGAACTCCTTAGTCTCCAGAGGGACCGCCTTATAGCACCACCCGGCGGGATGGAGATCCTTCTCGAAGATCTCCCGGAGTATAGTAGTCACCTTACCATGTCTGCTGTGTAGCCTGTATTCAATTTTTTTTTTGTTACGAATATAATTTAATCATAACGATAATTAAAATTTAAAATCATTAAATCATTGGATTACATAAATTTCAACCAAACTAATCACTTTCACTATTAAGGTTATCATCAAACTCATCTTCATCTGTGTCTTGATCTGTATCTTGATCGGTGAGTAACTCTTCTTCTGCATCATCATTTGTCTCGTCACCAAGTTCATCCACGTAAGAGTCATTGGGGTCGTGCAACTGGAAATCGACATCGTCGAGTTGAATCAGATTACGTGTATCTGCAGCTTCCTCTTGAAATGATTCTTCTGGTAGAGGTTCGATAAATCCAACATTTGATCTCGCCTTAATTTTACACGTTGCCCACCAATCAATCTTGTCTCGTCTCAAACTTGGGTACGCACAATAGTACACTTGTACAGCTTGAGAAGCAAGTATGAAAGGTTCATATCGATTGAACCTGCGCTTATGATTGATATAGACTAGCTTATAATTTGGATGAACTTTTGTGCCTGTAGGAGTTGGATCAAACCATTCGCACTTGAACAATAGCGTGTTTCTCTCCATCCGGCTGGTGTATTCAAGCTGCACAATTTCTATGAGACGGCCGTAATAATCATACTCGGCTGCCCCATAATTTGACCCTTTAATGCATACTCCACTGCTCGATGTTGTTTTGCTAGATCCGTGCTCAATGTGTGAAATCTATAACCGTTTACCTTACATTCGGTATACGTTTTCACACATCTTGACGGACCCTCAGCTAAGCTCCTAATGTTCACGTCGATCACATTGTTCGAACGATCTCTAGCCTATGACATTGAATAATTATTTTTAATTTAAAAATATATTACGGTAATTATATGATATGCATCTCGGTATCGAACGTCTTACGTAATGTTTGAACCAATTGGCAAATTCATTTTTCAATTTTTCGTTGAGCCTATCATCGGTAATGTTTGGTTGGAGACGTTGAATGTTCTTCGTGAAAATACTACATAATTTGTTAGACCAATTGAGTAAAAAGGTATCAGTATATATATATATATATATCACCCCTATATATTAATGCAAAATTCTCCTAACCTATGTGTCTGCTTCGTATGCTTCGTTTGACAAATAAAAAATTATGGTGATTCGTATGCTTATGTGTCATCCGAGCCTAATATCTACCTAATTTAATACTTTTCTTTTTATTGTATCTTACCTAATTTAATTCTTTTATTATATTCCTTATTCAATACTTTCCTTTGATTTTCCTAATATAAAAATATAAATAAGTCATATATAATTAGTAGATAAGATCTAAATTAGTTATTTTAATTAAAAAACAATCTACATATGAAATAAGTTTAGTTACAAAAAAAACTTTATTATGAAAATAATTAAATAAGTTTTATTGATAATAGAATTTAAAATAGTTTTATTTTTGGAGTTTCAAATATTCTATATAGGTAAAATATGAGTTATTTACAATAATCTAAGTATGTAACTAAATATTAGTAATGTATTCAATCTAAACATAAAAATATTAAATTATATACTAATTATTAACAAACATTGATTAGACACAGTACAATGCGACACGGGTTGAGAGTATGACATCTTTTGAATATCTCAAAGTATGTAACTAATAATTATTAACAAATTTATTCTAATTATTAATATATAAAGATTTAATAATAATATTATTAATTAAGTAGATATTAGACACGGGTTTGGAATGTGACGCCTTTTGAATTTTTATAAGTATGTAACTACGATTATTAATAAATTTAATTTAAAAACAAAATTATTTAATATTTATAATAATTAATAAATAGATTAGACATGTACAAGGCACGAGTTGAGAATATATTATTTTAATTTTTTTATTTTAGATTTAAAATTCAGTAATTATCACAATATTTTTTATATTTATCTTTTGATAAGTCCCGTGTAATGCACGGGTGTTAAACAATTATATATTAATGCAAAATCCTCATAATCTATGTGTTTTTTTCGTGTGTTTCGCTTGGATAATAAAAATTTTGGTGTTTTGATTGTTCATGTGTCATCCGAGCCTAATATATACCTAATTTAATCATTTTTGTTATTGTATCTTGCCTAATTTAATATTTTCTTTTTATTATATTTAGCCTAACTTAATAATTTTATTTTATTATATTCTATCTAATTCAATAATCTTCTTTTATACTCCTAATATAAAAATATAAATAAGTCATATTTAATTAGTAGAAAAAAATCTAATCAATTATTTTAATTAAAAGTCAAACTACATATGAAATAATTTTAATTAAAAAAAGTTTATTTATGAAATAATTAAATAAAATGTATTTATAATAAAATTGAAATAATTTATTGTTGAAATTTTAAATATTCTGTATAGGTAACTTATGATACATTTACAATAATTGGATTGTGTAACTAAATATTAGTAATAAATTCAATACAAAATATAAAAAATAAAATTATATAATGATAATTAATTAATATTTATAGACAATGGCACGATGCGAGAAGGTTTGAGAGTATGACACCTTTTGAAAATTTTAAAGTATGTAACTATAATTATTAAGAAATTTAATCTAAATATAAAAATATAAAATGAATTAACAATAATTAATTTATATAGATTAGAGTCAGGTTGAAAATATGACATCTTTTAATTTTTATAAGTATGTAAATATAATTATTAATGAATTTAATCTAAATGTTAAATATAATATTAATCAATAGTTGTAATAATTAATAAATTGAATAGGGCACGGGTTGAAAACACATCCTTTCAATTATTTATTTTAAATTTACAACTTTGTAATTTTCACAAATATTTTTTATATTTAGCTTTTATAAATCCCGTGTAATACACGAGTGTTAAACTAGTATATACATATATACAATTACGGTGTAAATTGAAAAGAGTGAAGGCGTACCTAACATATTCTTGGACCTCCTCACAATTTAGCAACACGTATATCCTTGCGGCGTTGTATTCTGTCTCGCTTAGATATCTTTTTCCTTAGTACCAAACGTCTCTCCACATTTCTTAAACACTGAGGGAATTTCATCAGCGTCATCCACACAATTCTGACCGTCGTCATTTCTAGGCAAATTTGTTCTTTTGGTTAACACGTGATCCT
>BMAC01001040.1:38279-59302 GCA_014905375.1 Phtheirospermum japonicum | reverse complement strand
TTTTTTTTTTATTTTTTAAACAAACCGAGGGTCACTTTCCCCTCGAAAAAAAACCGAGGGGAGGCCAATACCCTCGGAAATTTCCGAGGGGAAAAGGACCCTCGGTTTCTTTCCGAGTTTTTATTTTATTTTTTTATTTTTTTTATTTTTTAAAAAAACCGAGGGTAAATGCTCTCCTCGGTTTTTTCGCAAATTATTTTAATTTTTTATTTTTTTATTATAAAAAAATCGAGGGTTGTCATTGACCCTCGTTTATTTCCGAGGGGATATTATTCCCCTCGGTTTTTCGATATTTTTTTTTTTTTTGAATTTCTTTACGTTTTAAAAACCGAGGGTATCTTCTGACCCTCGGAAAATACTCCCCTCAGAAATCCTTCGTTAATTATGGCGGTAAATATTGACGCCTGATTTCCGAGGGGTAACCCGAGGGTAATATATCCCCTCGGAAAAAACCGAGGGCTTTTCTTTCCCCTCGGTTCTTCCCTCGGTATTTTTCGAGTGGAAAACAGCTCTCGGTTTTCCCCTCGAAAAATTGCAGTTTTTTTGTAGTGTCAAGTGTTTTACTTGCATTATTGTGTGGGGTTTTTGGATCCGGGAGTATTTTTTATGCAGATATGTGGTTTCTCAGCGGAGTGCTTGGAAGGGGATATGCCTTAGGTACTGGTTTCAATTCGATGGCAGCGGCTATGACTCTAAAAGGTGGCAGCGAGTTATTTTGGTTGAAGTGATCGGAAGGGAGAAGGTCGATCCTAATTTAGGCAAGATTTCTTCCCTTTTGTTTTGGTGTTTGTTATTTTGTGTTGTCTTTCATGTTTTGTTTGTTTGTTTTGTTTGTGTGGTCTTTTTTTCATTTTTTGTGTTGTTTACCAGCTGAGGGGCTTGACTCGTAGACGAGCTAATAGTTACTAGTTAGTAGTTTGTGGTGGTTGTCAGGGACCAGTGTGTATTTGTGTGTTGGGTTTCTCCTTCGGGAGTGCCTTTTCTTCGTTATGGAGTGCCTTTTACTTCCTCAGGAGCGACTACTTATGTTCGGGTTTTTTCTTTTTTTCTTTTTGGACTTCAAACTCCTTCAGGAGTGCCGGCTTGCTCCTTGACGAGTTGTTGTGCAGGGAGTTGCTTTGATTTTTAGGCTTTTTTTTTTTTTCCTTTTTTGCATTGTTTCTTGAGTTTATAATATTACTATCGTTTAGAAAAACATGACTTTACCGTGGGCACATGAATGCAACTATTTTGTCAATTGTATTAGTGAAGAAATAAGATTGAAAATAAAGAAACATGATTGTATTATATTTCTTTAATGACAATCACATTATGAATTTCTATTTATATTAGTTGAGTGATAGAGGAGTCAATTCATAATAAGTAAAAATAGAAGAAACAAGATGACTTATTGACTAGAAATTGAGAAGCATATGTGACAATTGAATAAATACATATGACTAGTAATTTAAAGAGATGTTCACAGAATTTGGTTTACTCCAACGTTGCCTCGCGCGTAAACTAAATTTGTTTTGCATTCCAAAAGTTTCAACCTTTTTTTTTTTTTTGAGAAAACAGATCCTCCAAGTGGTTTTGTACAAACATCGACCAATCACTTTTGCATTGCTTGATATTCATTTTCCCCAATTAAAAAGTCCTCTGAAGCAATAGAATCTCAAGCAAATATGTTTTGTTATTTCATATAAAACAAGATCCCTTGAAACAGAAACGGTTGTCTGTTATCATAAAATATAACAGTTGGATCATTTTGTTTGAACTTACGATTTTTCAAAGTTCCTCGTAATAGGCGAAAGCCCAAAATAAGGGGCAGGGGCCTGTCATGTGAATGAGGTGAACCCCTGCCCTAAAAATGGGGTGACCTAAGGGGCCCCTTTAAAACCATACCAAGGCCTTCTACCGAGAAAGGCAAGAGAGACGATCCACGAACAACAAGTTGGTTTTCCCTAAAAAAGCACCTAGAAAACGAAAGCTGAATTAAAAAATCCACTAAAGTTAGAAACCAAGAAACACAACCTGAACTATGGCCGAAATTACAAGGGGGGGCTCAGCCACTCCATAGTAACAAGCTAAAATAAGGAGAAAATTGTATAAATGGAAGTGATACAGGAGGTTAATCCATATACTCATCTTTGGGTTTGGGAGATCTGACACCGTAACCGGTAACCCCCGATCCAAAAGAATGTCCAATTTAATACATGAGCATCATTTGGAGCAACAATCACTTTAGTGATCCTCTAGTTCCACATCCTCTAGTAGATCTCCTTGCGACTTTTCTCGGACATCAACTCATTATGAGCCATATCTAGACTCTCTGTGAGCGAAGAATGCCTGGGCTCCAAAGCCTCTTTGTCCTTCAAGAAAGAAACATACACATGGATCGACACCCTCTGCTCCTCAAGAACATGGATCCACTTCGAATTATAGACCTCCCTACTGAGCCGGTTGGTCCTCTCTTGGAGATCGCCCTTGAAGGAAGCTCTATTCTGGTGAAGATCTGACACAATACACTAGAGAGTATCACTCTTCCCTTAGAGGAAACAATTGTTGTCCTCTAGAGAAAGACAGTTCCCCCGTTGACCTTGTTTAGACGCCTCATTGCCTCATGATCTCGGAGAAACTTGTTATGGTACTTTTTCATATCATGGAACTAGAACTCCCAAATACCCGAAATAGACAGCCCTGACATCCTGCAATAAAAGCAAGAAAATGAGAAAATCGAGACAGACAAATATGCACAAAAAATGGCTGATAAAAAACAAAATCCCATCTCCATTTTATAGGGGTCTGAACCAGCATTAGTTACGCAAACCATAATAGCGAGGGCTCCAAAAAGTGCTAAAATAATTTCAAAAAAGAAAAATAAAAACTCTCCAACTGACCTTTAGCCTGGTCAAGGTTACAATCATCAGTCAGAATGTGCTAGCAGTAAACCTCCAGATCAACAAACCGAAAAGACAAGCGTGGAAAGAAAGAAACAAATTGTACAACCAAGGAATTTGAAATCAACACACTTCCTTAAAAATCAAAAGGGAACGAAATCAACACACCCCGAGAAGGGAGAACACAAGGATGGAAGCTAAAATAAGAAATGAAGACTACAAGCAAAGTACCATCAAACAGGATCCTAAACCATCCAGTTGCGGCCAAGATAATGGTTCTTTTAGTACTATTTATTCCGTCCAGCTTTCACCAGCCTCACCTCGAGCTCGTACTTCTCATAATGAAGCCCCACAACCTATGCTCGAAGCTCCATGGTCAGCCCACGGAAGCCTTTGATCTCCCTCTCGAGCTCCACGATGTTTCTATAGAACATTGGATTCTCACAGTTCTTCCAAAGAAGCTCGTACTTCTTCTTATCCGCACTCCGACACGAGTTGAACATCATTTGATAGTCATTCCTCAGCTCTTTTAGATCAGCTTCAAGATGGGAAACCTCCCTTATGAGGTTCTCATTCAACATGTTCTAATCATCTAGCATGTCCCCAGTTTTCATCAACAAGAGACGATCTCGCTCTCTAGAAAGCGGGCGAACAATTCATGTGCCCAAAGAATTGTTGGCTGAACTTGTCAGGGAATGAAGAAGCGTAAGAAAACTCAAGAGTTTTTAGAAACAAAAGGGAGAGAAAAGAGAAGAAGCACCCTCCCACTATTTATGAATAGAAAGAGTGAATCAGAAACGAAGACGGTCAAATCCAAAAAAAAAATGTGGGAACATGTACGTCCAAGAAATCGACTAAGGTGAAAAATTGAAGAAAAGCGCTAGGAGGTCGTTGACTCATTAAGGCAGGCTGATGATTATGCATTGAAGTAAAAGAAAACTAGAAGTTCATTGACCCACTAAGGCAGGCTGACGACCAGGCATCGAAGAATAAAAGCATTAGCAGGTTGTTGACCCACTAAGGCAGACTAACGACCAAGCGTTGAAGAAAAAACACGATAGATCGAAGACCCGCTAAGGCAGGCTGAAGACCAAATATTGAAGAAGAAAAGCGCTGGCGGGTTGTTGACCTAATAAAGAAGGCTGACAACCAAGCATTGAAGAAAAAGAATGTTGGCAGATCATCGACTTGCTAAGGAAAGATGATGACCAGGCATTGAGAAGTAAAAACGTTGGCTCGGCATCAACCCACTAAGGCAGGCTAACCACTCGATAATATATATGTATACACACACACACAAAGCAGCGTCCACTGAAATCCATATATCATCAAAACCTCAAGTAAAGGCAAAGACAAGCATTTTCATTATCAAAATAATGTTACAAAGGCCCTCAAGTCCCAACTCATGAAATTACAATAGAAACAAATAAAAAAAAATCCCACACACAGGATTACAAATGAAAAGAAAAGAAAGAAAAAAATAACCCACTAAATCTTAACGCACAAATGCCAACCACAAGTCCTTCTAAAAGATCTCCCAATCCTGATGGCGGACCACTACCTTGTGTAATTCATTGATCCTCTTCATAGTCAACGCCATATACTTCAAAGAAGAGGCAACAACCTTTAGGAGAAAAGCGCTCAGGTTAAAGCACTCTCACTCCTTAGTCAAGTTGGCCACCTCTTGGTGCAAAGATTCAATCCTCTCCCTCGCAGAACCAACCTCCACCTTGAGCTCGACCACCTTGGTTAAACATTAACCATGCTCAGACATTCTACCTATAAATAACTGACAAAATAGAGGAGAGAAAGCAATGAAACTCACATAAATTTAAGATTAAAGGTGATGAATAATGATGAGAAGGGTGTTATCCTATTTATGGCAAAGAACCGCTTGGGATCCAAAACTCACGCCTAAAATATATGAAAACATGCACCCATTGTCCCACAAATTACACGGGAGGGAACCACCTATAAATCAAAAGTAGCACAGATCATAATAGAGCCCATGCAAAGCTTCGAAAATAGTGCAATTGGCCCACCACTCCTTGAACCGAGGGAAAGACTCAGAACACCTGAATGAGAAAAACACCCCTGATGAACAAAGAGAGGCACAGGAAAGCAGGAATAACCATAGGCAAAAGAATATCAAACAATCATCTCAATATCTACTTAAAAACACTCCGGCTACTCAATAGGAAGGATGGGTAAATAAAAAAGAAGATGTGTGTGTTCAAACAAAGTCCACAATATAAAAACAATCCGAGGATGAGAGCAAGAGGTGATGAGCTATCAGGCTAATCGCTAGTTGGATCACCCGCCCCAGGGGATGATGAAGGGCCTACAAAAGGTTTGATCGAATAATTCGGCCGATCTGCCCAATCCTCAAATGTTGGAGGGAGCCCCCTAAAGGGATCCAAAGAGCTTGACCAAGCGTTGAAACCAGGGACTCCCTGGGGCCGTCCCGCAGGCCATCGAACCGTGTTCAACTTCACTAGTAGGGAGAGGGTATTAGACACAGACTCATAAAGCATCGTCACCACCGTCCAAGGGAGTAGAGGTCGATGGCTGGATGTAGCTGGAGACGAAGATGCCTCAGCCACCAAAATATTCCTCTTTTAATCTTTCTTCCTCTCGGAAGGCAAAAGAGAAGACTACAACACCACTTTTAGGCCGACACCAACTCTTCATTCATCACTCTTCAGTCAGTGCTGCTCGGCATTACTCGATGTGGGCTACTTGGTAGTTGGTGCAAGCGTGTTGGATGCTGATAGGAACCTTCCGGTGAGGTGGCTCAGCAGCCTAGGCACTGCTTGGCGACTTGTGTGGGCAAGTTGGGCTCAATGGGGAGAGGTATCCTGGCAGCCTCGGTGGCTCTCGGTAGGAGGTGCTTGACAATCTGAGAGCTTCTCAGCAGCTAATGCGGGCACATCGGGTGCTGCTCAGCAGGGTGGCTCGGCAGCCTGGCACTACTTAGAAACTAATATAGGTATATTGGGCACTGCTTGGTGGCTTATGGAACTACTCGGTAGAGTGTCTTGGTAGAGTGGCTCGGCAGCCTGGGCACTGCTCGACAGCTTATGTAGCACGTCCCGGATAGCTCGATCAATTGATGTGATGGGCTTTACTTTTGGGTTTCAATAATTTGACTTAATGGTTCATTTTTAGATATTATTTTAGCCCATAAATGGACTTGAATTTGGCCACGTGTCCACTTACTCGACACTATGGGCGGCACGCTTGGCGCAATAAGGCGAGGCAGCTCAGTTCTGTTCGGCGCAGGCTGCTCCGCACTACTCAACAGCATGGGCGGTGCGCCTAGCGTAGTGGGGCGAGGCAGGTCAGTGCTTTTCCATAGCATGGGTGGGCGCACTTGGAGCAGTGGGGCGGCAGCTTGGCGCTACTCGGAAACATGGATGATGTGTTTGGCACAGAGGGGCAAGGCAGCTCGGCGCTACTCAACACTTCTCGACATTACTTGGTAGTTAGTGCGGGTGCATTGGGCGCTGCTCAGTAGCTTTTGGCACCGCTTAGCAGGGTGGCTCAGCAGCCTGGGAACTACTCGGTGCCATGTGTAGGTGCATTGAGCGCAACAGGGCAAGGCATCCCAGTAGCCTCGGTAGCACTCGGCGATAGCTGCTCAGAAGCTAATGCGAGCGCATAGGTCCCTGCTTGACAGCTTTCAACATTACTCAGTGGGGTAGCTCGGTGGCCTGAGTGCTGCATGGCACCATGTGTGGGCGCGTTGGGCACAACAAGGCAAGCCATCCCAGTAGCCTCGGCGTCACTCAGCAGGAGTTGCTTGGCAGCAAATGCCGGCGCTACTCAGTGGCTTCAGGCACTCCTCGACGGAGTGGCTTGGCATGATAGGCACTGCTCAACAACTGGGCGCATCTGGCGCTGCTCGGTGGCTTCCAGCACTACTCGGTAGAGTGTCTCGGTAGCCTGGTGCTACTCGACAGCTGATGCGAGCAAATGAAATGCTGCTCGGCATGGTGGCTCGATAGCCTAGGTGCTGCTCGGCAGCTGATGCAGCACGTCTCGACTAGCTTGATCAATCGATGTGATGGGTTTTCTTTTGGGTTGGACTAATTTGACTTGGTGGTTCATTTTTAGATATTGTTTCAGCCCATACGTGGACCTGAAATCGATCACGTGTCCACCATTCGTCTATGTGGTCTTCAAGGTACGATCGAGTCGAGTTTCAACAGACGCTATTCAGGAAAAGGCAAAAAGACAAAGCTATGGAAAAAGATGTGGACAAGAATCAAAAGGGAGTCAAGAATAAAGGGCTCAATCTAGACTAACACAATCATTTGGAAAGGACACGAGGTTCTGAACAATCATGACTCCGAGTTCCCGCCTATGAAAAACGCTAGAGATCAAACATGAAACCTCTGTGGCATTTCAAATTCTGAGACAATGCGTGGAAGCTCGGCCTAGGAAAAGTGAGTCTAACTCGTCCTTTATCAAAAAAAAAAAAAAAGCTGCCCCCGGGGACCTTTGTTGGTGGTCATCCAATCTGGACCGCCCAGTAGGATCGGCCTCGCCAATGTGACTTGACATGTTAGCATCCTCTATCCATCCCTAAGATTGGGAAAAAGTAACCTATTTAAAATAGACAATGCTCCCCACCCGCAAAACACCCTGCCAAGGGGGGGACAATGCGTATGATCGACAACATACTACGAGGCGATAGCCCTAGCTTCCTAAAAAGGTAGTAGCCCCAGGAATAAGTTAGGTATGACAATCATGATTATAAATGAGAATTTACCAATAATTTAGCCACAGGTCCATGATAGAGAAGCGAAAGCTTTTTATATGATATAAGAAATGTAGAAGATAACGACTTGACCCCCAAGTTAAAGTCATCACTAATCGAGACGACATGTAGCGTGGTGTTAAACTAGATCACACCCATCATCACTAGTACAAATAAGACCTTTAAAGGTAAAGAGAGGGGACCAATCTTCTTCAGTATCAACAACGATACTAGGCTTGTACACTTAACAAACGTATTTATAAAAAATATCTAATAATACTAGTACTTGTATTGAGATAGGGCATTTTACTGAGCTTCACGAGAGAATCCTGCCAACTTAAAAAGAGTGAATTAGAGAGAGAAGAGTAAAGCTCTTAAATAAGACCACCCAAACCTCAAATAATCAATACAAACTTCTCTCATTCTCTCCACATGACTTCTTTAAGTATATTCTCCTCTACTTTTGCTTATGTGTTTATTTTTATTGGGTCTGAATTGTTGTCCAACGCTTTCGCATCAATAGGGAACAACCTATAAATCTTCATTCAAGGTGAAAAGGGATAAGAGTAAGAGAAAAGTTGACATTTTATATGTTAAAAGTGACACGCTCTTAAAAAAGATGACAATTTTTATTTAGATGCAAAGTAACGCTTTTCATAAAAAAAAAAAGTGACAATGTTAAAGCATAACGTGACACTTTTTAAAAACAAGAACAAGCATTTTTCATTTAAGATGTAGAGTGACAAATTTAATAGGCAGTAAATAATATATATTTGTACAGTATCTTAATGTATCTTGTATATTTTATATTTAGGGCTTTGCCTTGGATTTCAAGTCTTGTACTCTAAATATTGCATTTTACAATCTCAATAATCAGTTCACCAAATCGTTCATTGTATCTAGAGCTTAGGCCAATTTTTTCAACCTTGTTTCTTCTCGCACGTCTCCCTTTTTTTTTTTTTTTTCTGCGTCCTTCTTCAATGGCAGAATCCAATACCAACACCATTCTCTTGAACAACGGCAAGACCGGCCAACTTCAATTTCCCAACATCTCAATCAAACTTGATCGCTCTAATTTTTTTGCGTGGAAAAGTGTTATCTTTCGAACACTCGAAGCTTTCGAAGTTGACACATATGTCACTGCACCACCCTGCGCCATGCCCAAAAACGACGCCGATGCAGCCGTCCTTAAAGCCTACAATGCTTGGAAGAAAACCGACAGACTTGTTCTTGTCTGGATTCAATCAACCCTCTCCGACAAACTCGTCTCTTATGTTGCCCGTGCATCCACATCTCATGCTMCCTGGACTATGCTCGGGTCCATGTTTCGGTCTCAATCTCGTGCCCGTTCCATGCACTTGAAAAATCAGCTTCAAACCCTAGCCAAGGGTTCCTCCTCCATMATCGATTACATTGAGCAGAAGCGATCAATTATTGATGCCCTAGCCGAGTGCGGCTGTGATGTCAACGAKGAAGATGRTATTGCCTGTATTATCCATGGRTTGGACACCTCGTATGGKCCCTTCAYAACCATGATTAARTGTCGCAKCGACGACATCTCTTTAGATGATCTTACCGGACTCCTTCTTCAGGAGGAAGAAAAACTTGATGCTGAGTCCAAAGCAAACACCTCAGTCATTGCTTTAACAACGTCATCGCCCTCTCTGCCTTCTGCCAACGTTGCTCAGTCCGMCTCCAATGATCGCTACTCCTCCTCTCGTGGCCGCGGGCGCGGCACCTACAATCGTGGTCGCGGGCGCAGTTATGGACGGGGTCGCGGCAATGAAGACTCATCTTCTGGTGACTCTCCATATTCCTACACGAATCCGTCAGGTCCGAATCCTCCTTCAACTAGAATTTTTTGTCAAATATGTGAACGTCCTGGCCATCCAGCAAAGAATTGTTATAATCGATTCGATGTGAGTCATTTTCCACCGCAATATCCTCCTCAAAAACAAGTTAATCAAGTCTCTCCCTCCTCTATCATCGATCCCGCTTGGCATGTTGATTCTGGTGCTTCGCACCATGTCACAAACAATTTGAAGAATTTGTACCTCTACTCTGGTTATGATGGTACTGACCACCTAGCTCTCGGTGATGGTAAACCTGTTCCTATAAGTCATATTGGTTCAACACATATTAGTTCACGTTTGCAACTTAAAAATGTTCTAGTTGTTCCATCCATTCAAAAGAATTTATTAAGTGCTTCTACCCTTGCTAAAGACAATGACGTATTAATTGAACTTCACCCTTCTTGTTGTTTTGTGAAGGACAAACATGGACGCACTCTTCTGACGGGCACCGTTAGAGATGGACTATATCGCCTCACCAACACATCCTCCCCCTCCCCAACCGTCAACCTGGTCTCTATGGAAGTTTTGCATCGTCGCTTGGGTCATCCTCATCCCACCGTCCTTAGACGCTTAGTTTCTAGCTTTAATATTCCAGTCTCGAATAATAAATTGTCCCCTGTCTGTGGACCGTGTCAAATGGGAAAAAGTCATCGACTCCCCATTTCTTTTATTCATAAACCTAGTCAGTCCTCTTTTGATCTTATTTATGTTGATGTATGGGGCCCCGCCTCAACGCTATCCTTTTATGGTAATCGTTATTTTGTTCAATTTGTGGATGATCACTCCAAGTTTTGTTGGGTATATTTCTTTTCTCAAAAATCTCAAGTTCTTCCCACCTTCGTTAACTTCCATAACATGGTACAAACCCAATTTAATAAGTCCATCAAACAACTCCAAACCGATGGCGGTGGTGAATTTATCGCCCTTAAATCTTACCTTCAATCCCATGGTATTATCCATCGTATTTCATGCCCACACACTCCATCTCAAAACGGTGCCATTGAATGACGGCATCGTATCATTCAGGAAAAAGGACTTGCTCTTCTTGCCCAAGCCTCCCTACCTTTCCAATATTGGGAAAACACCTTTCACATGGCCGTTTATCTCTCTAATCGCACTATAACCCTCATTCTTAATTTTGTCTCCCCATACCAAGTACTTTATAACACACCACCAGACTACAGTCGTCTTCGGGTCTTTGGTTGCTTATGCTACCCTTATCTCCGCCCATATAACACCACAAAATTATCCTACCGTTCCCTTCCCTGCATCTTCATTGGATATACCTCCAAATATAAAGGGTACCTATGCCTCCATTTACCCACTGGTCGAACATATATTTTGGCTCATGTTATTTTCGATGAGATCAATTTCCCATATGCGACGATGCCAAAATCCAGCCCACTCCCCCCTAAAATTAATAGGCCCACCTCCTTGCCAACCCGTTTACTCTCAATGGCCCATCCACACTCTACTCCAACCGAGCCCACAGAACCTACACCAAATTCCCCTACTCCCACCGCTTCCTCACAACGCACAACCTCTAGCCATGTAGTCCCTATGCATGCCCCAAACTCCATGTCTCCCTCTTTATCCATCACAGCTGACAGCCAAAATCCTCCCTCGCCAACCTCAGATAGTTCACTCTCAACGTCTCAGTCAGTTGATGTGTCCCCCGTTGTCCCGACAACCACCACCGAAGCCTCGTTTTTACACCCTTCTGATGTTTCCAGCCACCCAATGGTGACTCGCGCTCAAACTGGGAATCTCAAGCCTCGAATACTTCAGGCTACAAAGCATACGGTTTCTCCCGTTACTAATGAGAAAGAGCCCACCACTTTTGTCTCAGCCAACAAACAACAGGTCTGGCGCGATGCTATGCTACTGGAGTTTCGTGCTCTCCTTGCTAATAACACCTGGTCTCTAGTTCCTCGACCACCTCGAGTTATTGTAGTTGGGAACAAATGGGTCTATCATATTAAGCGCAAAGCTGATGGCTCCATTGAACGCCACAAAGCACGTCTAGTTGCCAAGGGTTTTCATCAAGAAGAGGGTGTCGACTATTTTGACACATTTAGTCTGGTTGTCAAACCGACTACCATTCTGCTCATTCTATCTATTACGGTTTCAAAAGGTTGGCCTCTTCGCCAGCTCGACATCAATAATGCATTCCTCAATGGTGATTTACAAGAGACTGTCTACATGGAACAACCCAAAGGATTCGTTCACTCTTCCTTTCCAAATCATGTCTGCAAGTTACAGAAAGCTTTATATGGGCTCAAACAGGCACCTCGGGCTTGGTTCAATAAATTGCGGTTTTATTTGCTTCATCATGGCTTTCAGGCATGCAAATCAGACACTTCTCTGTTTGTTCGGTTATTGGGTTTGTCGGTCATATACTTACTAGTTTATGTTGATGATATCATCATTACTGGCTCCGATTATGAGTTTATTCGCACCTTCATCGAGCATCTTCATGGCACTTTCTCCTTGAAGGATTTGGGCCCTCTAAATTTTTTCTTGGTGTTGAGGTCTCGTATTCGCGCAACTCGACTATTCATCTTTCTCAAGAAAAATACTTACGCGATCTTCTTGATGACTGTGACATGCTTCAATCCAAGCCCATCTCTTCTCCTTCGGATCCTAGCTCGTGCCGTCAAAATCGCCAGCTTGATGCAGTTTTTTCTGATCCAACTGGTTATCGTCAGGTCGTCGGCACACTTCAATACGCCACAATCACCCGTCCTGAGCTCAGTTTCGCAATTAATCGTGCTTGCCAGCACATGCATCGCCCTCTTCAATCTCATTGGCGAGAGGTTAAACGCATACTTCGCTATATAAAGGGCACTCTTGCCCTTGGTGTCACCATTACGGCCTCCTCTCGTCATAATCTAGTTGCCTTCTCGGACTCTGGCTGGGCCACTGACCCCGTCGACCTTCGATCTCAACATGGCTTTGCGATATTCTATGGTGGAAATTTGATCAGCTGGTCGAGTCGTAAACAGAGAGTTGTTGCTCGTTCTAGCACGGAGGCTGAATATCGAGCCCTTTCTTTCACTACAGTTGAATTAATTTGGCTTACCCAACTTCTGCGCGAGCTACGACAGCACATTCACGGCACACCGGACTTGCTTTGTGATAACCTTTCCGCTACATTCTTAGCCAACAACCCGGKCATCACCAARAAATCRAAGCATATTCKGCTCGATTATCATTATGTTRMGGAAAAGGTGGACTTCAAAGAGCTCATTGTGRGTCATATTCRGGCCACGGATCAAATTGCTGACATATTTACAAAACCGTTAACTGGTCATCTGTTTGCTTCGCTTCGTTCCAAGCTGCTGGTCTCTACACGCCCATCACCTTGCGGGGGGGTAATAGGCAATAAATAACATATATTTGTAAAGTATCTTAATGTATCTTGTATATTTTATATTTAGGGCTTTGCCTTGGGCTCCAAGTCTTGTACTCTATATATTGCATTTTACAATCTCAATAAAATCAATCAGTTCACCAAATCGTTCAAAATTAAGGTCCAGAGTGACACGTTTGAGGCAAGATATGACACACATGAAAACATATGTCTAAATACAAAACAAACACCTGCGCATACACAAAATGACACACCACCGCTGTAACGACCCAACACCTATGTGAAAATATGAATCACGATGAAAGGAGTTAAAAGTTGGTTCACGATCGAAATCTGGTTAGTTGACTTATCGTATGTTTGAGGTCAAGACTAATGAGTTTGTAGTTTTGATCTTGGATTTACATCGACCGAAACATCAGATCGTAAATTCAACTTCAGATTTAGAGCCAATGTGATGAGATGCTTCAAATATCATATACTTTGTTAAATTCAGACTATTGTTGATGATGGTTGCCACAAACAGGTGTTGGGCAGAGTACGATGGTTTTCAACATGATGCTAGTGTCAATGAAGAAAGCAAATGGGAAAAAAGGGTGGGGGTGGGGGTTGAGGGGGATGAAGAAACTGGGTGAGTTAATGGTTCGAGTTGAATTTGTTGGATAAAACTTACCAATAGAACAGTCATATATGAGTTTTTTCCATAAAGCTATCCTCTATGTCATCGCCTCAACAACATGAAGTATGATTTAACTGCATCTTAGTGAGTCAATTGTATTGGTGCAATGATGTTTTCTTGTCATAATTCATTTTGATAACTTGGAGCCTGTTTATGGAGGTGTTCAAATTACTATACTTTGTTCTTATTATTATTATTATTATTATTATTATTATTATTATTATTATTATTATTATTATTATTTCTTTATGTCAACACTTTTTCTTTTCATTTTTTGGGTTTCTTATATAGTAGAATACAGAAGTTGTTCAAAATATTGGACAGTTGATAACTTAATATTTAAAAATTGGAACGAATTATTATTTTGAAGAGAAATGCCTCCACTGGTGTTCGGCGAACCTGAGTTGAACTAAAAAATACTGCAGAATTGCAAATAAAACTCGTGTTTATTCTAAAATGTAATTTCGTAGGTCTATGGTTTCGAAAATAAGTATCAGTAAAACGATGTTACTTTCGGTGTTACAATCACCGAAACTAACATCAAACAGTTTCAGAGTAATAAACAGCAGTTTTAGAAAATAGATGTTAAGAACGACGTTAACAACATCAAAACTAACATCAGACAAAGTTAAAAACGTACAGTGGAATAAATATAAAAAATAGTTTGAACACAGCAATTTAAATTCCATTCACAAGTAAAAGTACTTGTGAACTTGGGTGTACAAACCCGAAACCTATATTACTTTTCTTTGTTCAAGATCAATACAAAAAGATAAAAAGTAATATATGAAAACTAGAGTATCAAACATATGATACAAAATACTTATCTCCTAGATTTTGTCCGTTGGTCACGCAACTTCAAAGACCTTCTTGATCTCGGACAGTGGCTTCAAGTAGTTATCTTGCTTGTGTTCTTCCTTGCTGTTTGCGTCACCTTTTTTCCTCAATTCCGTGTGTCTTTGAAAGTATATCCAAGTCTTTGTCTTCTCTTGTCTTAAATAGACAATCCTAGAATTCTAGACTTAGTAAACAAGTAAAACAAATCCTAAACATGATTTAGGAAACTAAATAAAGTCCTAAATACAATCTAGGAAATAAAATCTAGAGTCCTGATTTATTTTGTGCCCAAGAAAGGCAAAAAACTAAAATAAGAATTATTGCTAGGAATAAATTTCCAACAATCTCCCCCTTCTACCTTTCTGGGAAAAATACTACGACGAAAAATAAGCTCAAACTAAAACATTAAGACTCCCCCTGAATTGGGAAACTCCCCCTAAATAAAATAACTAATGTTTAGAACAAATGAACTCCTTATCGCCATCCTCGTCCGCTCGCGTCGTCTACATCTTCTCCCACTTTTTGTTCTGAAATCAAAAGGATCTCAACAAATGAGTCCCGAAGCGCCTGCAAACGGTGTTAGAACTGGTGTTACCATCACCAGAACCAACACGAGAAGCATATTCTGAAAACAGCTCCTCAGCTTCAGTAGTCAAAAATTTCGTGGAGACTGGTTTCATGTCTTCAATCTCGACGTCTTGACACACAGCTTCATCAGAGTCATCAGAATTGGAGCTAGGAGATGAGATCGGAGCAGCTGTAGGTGATGTCAGGTTTGGTGACGAAACACCAGAACAACCATTGATTTTCTGGACAGCTTTAGAACTTTTCTTCTTGGACTTTGGGTGGATTTTTCTTATCAGCCAGACGCACTGACTGTTTATGGCGAGAAGTAGCTGACTTGGATAACCATGGCTTTGATGGGTGATGGAGAGTTCGACATCCTGCAAGAGATTGGAAGCAACCACAAACACAAAATCGAGTGCCGTAGGCAGTAAAGTTTGGAGAAAGAAATGTAAAAATCCTAACTTTACCAATATTGAAAACTCGTACGCAGTAGAAAAAAAAAAGGAAGGGGATGAAAAAGGTAAAGTGAATAAATAACCCCCCACTATTCCTACTAGTTCTTTTTAGACACAAGATTTTTCTTTCCTTAAAAACAAGCTTACTCTTTCTCAAAAAGACACACGATTTCACTTCCCAAAAACAGGTTACATGAACTCAAGGCTTAATTAAATCACTATCTCCTTTTTAAAATTAAAATCACAAATCCCAATTACATATAAAAATGAGATAGAGCTAGATTTTTTTAAAAACCATCACCATAGTCGAACAAAGCCTTTGCAAAGCAATTTTTCACTCGGCAAATCAACCTCTTATTACCTATCCAATCCTCCGATTTTAACACCACTGAAACACTTGGTTAGCAAGATTCAAAACAAGATTAAGAGAATTCAGGAAAGACACAAGCGCAAGCAACAGAACACACAACAATTAGGCAACTTCACAAAGTATGAATGTCCTAATTGATGCCTAAAAATCATGACCTAAAAAGGTTAAAAACACAATTTATGGTTTTGATGACTTGATCAGTGTTGCTTTTCATGACTGATGACATTATAACCAACATTGCTTTAGGTGAAGTCAATGAAAACAGACCCCTTCACTACTGCAAAAACAGCATTTCATGGCGCCTCATACACGGCGGTTCTGGAAAAACCGCCGTTAAATATGTTTTAACGGAGGTTTTCCAGAAAACCGATGTTAAATATATAATATAACTGCGGTTCTCTTAAAACCGCCGTAGACTCCTACATTTTATGGCGGTTGTCTTAGAACCGACGTTAAATCTGAACTAATTCACGGCGATTTTGAAGAACCGCCATAAATTAACAAGTATTCACGGCGGTTCCTTGGAAACCGCCGTGAATGTGATGACATTTACGACGGTTCCTTGGAAACCGCCGTGAATGTGATGACATTTACGACGGTTTCTTGTGAACCGACGTTAAAGCCATCGGATTTTAATATATTAAAATAGTCCCCACCCATCTCACGCCTTCATATCCCCTCTCTTTCTTTTTCTTTTTATTATTTCTTTTTCCAACCCCAAAAATTCTCGGTTCCCCCCTTCGCCGAGTGTACGATGCCGGCCACCAATCATCCCCTTTTCTCTCTCTTTTTCCCAAACCACAGCCGCAAGCTTCCCCTCCCTCTCCACCTAACCTCTCTGCAGCTTCCTCCTCTTCCAACAACCACCAATCAAAACCCTAATCCCACCAATCAAAACCCTAATCCCAAACTACTAGGTGGAAAATCAAACCCAATTCTTAGGTAAAACCCCCAATACGTGTGTGTGTGAGAGAGGAACCTTGCTGAATTTTGACGCCGGCGAGGTTAGGGTTTCGGGATTTAGGGCTGAGAACTGCACGATGGTTAATGGGTGTTTTCCGGTGGATCTACCAGTGGCTGTGGGCTGAGAGTCACGTTTGGTGCGAGTTTAAGGCCAAACAAGGAGATCTGAGAGGGCATCTCTTGTACCCCATCCTTTGTTTGTGTTTGTTGCAGCTTCTTGCTACTGCTTCTAAGGATAAGATGGTATTTTTCTTCTACACACTTCCCCTAGATTTCTTTCGATGTATTGTTTTTCCCCCTTCCCATCTGAATTTCATGTAATTTTGCCGAGACATGCCTAGAGGTAAATTGATTTACGCTTTTTTTTCACCATTCTTGGCATCTCAGAAAATTGAGATTATTCAGAATCACTAATTTAAAACGAGACTGTTATTTTTTGATTTTTTTTTTCTTCAACGTCAGATTATGGGAGTAGCAGTACCAAGCCCACGTATACGCAGATCCTTGTAGCCTCGTCCATCGGATTAATCATAGCATCGGCAATGCCTTTTCATCTCAAGAAAATACGAGATCAGAGGATCGTGCCCCGGATCAAAGTTTCTGAAATCGGCCAAGTTTTGGACATCGAAAGATTCTCTCACTATGTAGGTAAGTTGTCTACCTCAGATCCTTCTTGATAATATATAGATAATGAGATCTGAATTATGTGAATATGTAATTATGATAGCTTATGTGATATAAAAATATTAAAAAACTGTAATTAATATATGACAAGTGATTAATAATAATGTGATTTTCAAAAAAAAAAGGAATTAATGAAATTGCTTGATTTGATTTTTTTTAATGATGAATGAATATGATTATGAACATTGTGCGAGTGTGTGTGTGTGTGTGTTTGAGCAGCCAGGCAGTGGGGTTCAGAGATATAAGAGAATGTCCAAACCTATGCAAGTTGGCTTCTGATTACATTGGAAAAGCATAAGGGTGTGAAGAAGAAATGTATGCATTTTTTGCGAGCGAACCGGATGTCGATTCACTATTCATTAAACTGGTGGAAGAGTTAGAGAGATGTATTCTCAACTAATTTGCATTCCATTGGATACATGCTTCTTACATGCTCAGCCAGGCAATTTATCTTTTCTTTTCCTTTTTTTTTTTTTGTAAGTCTCTCAAAAGCTTTACTTGAATGATCTGTCCTATTTAGACATCCTTGTAGTTTCAGGTGCTGAGTGATGAAGCTGAGCCGAAAAAGAAGCTTAAACACATTGTAATGGCAGCCACTAGGTATTAATTAACAGATTCAGATATGCTAAGCATCCAAATAGACAATTTTGCAGTAACGAAATTTTGTAATGGGTCGGGCCTGGACCACCGGACCAGGTCCTAAAATCGGGCCAGCCCAAAATTCCTTCGGATCACCATTTCGGAGGCCCGAGACCAAGACCCATCCACAGATAAGAAATGTGTGTATATTGAGTTCGGGTTACAGATCAATCGAGCTCAAGTCCTCCACTATTTATGTTGTTTATACTTTTCTCTTTCACCGGCTTTTGCTTTTCTGGTTGTTTCAGATTCTGTTTCAACAGAATTTATTTTCTATTTTCTGCTTTTGGAAATAAATGGTTATTAGAGCACTTAATTTGATTTGCTAAGTATTTCCAGGGAAATTACTGAAAATTCGCAGCATTTTGATTGGGGCTCATATTTTACGAAGATCAAGAACTTCGCATTTTATTTTACTTTCTTAATTTACAAACATGACTCTGCTAAAACTTTGCATTTTATTTTACTTTCTTTATAAAACTTTTCATTTTATTTTTGGGACTTTTTTTTTTTTGCGTAGTAGTAACTTTATATTTAGATTTTTTTTTCAAATCTATTCTTTGCATGGTTCTCACAATTATATGCTATAATTGAGGACAAACTCTATTATCTTGGAATATTTTAATCGGAGCTTGTACCCAGAATGGTGATTATAAAGATGTTTTCGAACTTTTTGATCACATGTACATATCACAAATCTGTCCGGACAGTTGTACATTGCTAGCCTCTTTAGTGTATGTGTTTTAATATTAATTCTTCTTTTTTTTTCTCACAATATTATTAATTCTTCCTTTTTTTTCTTTTTTCTTTTTTGGAGTAATGGCTGTAATTTTGCACATAATGTTGGGTTTATTAGATTTTCGTGTGTTCTTTTTTTTTGTTTTTATTATTTATTTGTTTCTCTGCTTGCAGGTATCTTTGTCGGTGCAACAAAGTGGTCCATTTTACCCGCACCAAAGCCTTGTCCAGCGACGAAACACACGACCAAACTGAACCACAATGCCCAACGTCGCCTGACTGTTGTCTCTGGCAGCCCAACAGTGTCGTCGTCCTCTCCTTGAATAAGTATCCCAAACATAGTTCAGAGGTAATGTAGGGATTGATTTAAGATACAGGAAAATGAGCCATGTGCATAGTTTGGTACTAATTTCATAATTCAGAATTCTGTGGTTGTGTGGTATCATGAGTATTATTTTAATAATAAGAGAAAACTGAAACATTTTGATGGTTCCATGAACATTTGAGCAATGTTTGATGTAAAAATTGGTTTAAATTCTAGTCTAAGTTTGAACTCAAACATAAAATCACTTTTAAACTCTTCAATTCATAGGCTTTAAACTGGGAAAACTAAGGGATATCGTTGCTGCTCAACTCGCTTGTGAGGCGCAAGAAACTCGCGCTTACTTCTAAGAAGCCAGTTATCAAATAGTTTGTGTGCCCGCGTGTGTGTTGCATTGAAATGATCAAGATTTTGAAGAACTTATTAACTTTCCTTTTCTTTGCTTGTACTATTTTATACACTTTAAAAGGGTATAAATTCATACAACGATTCTTGAAAAACCTAATATGAAAAACTTCTACTAATTTTAACAAAGATAGCAGTAGAATTTACTCGACCTTCCGCTTGTTATTTGCAGGGATCGAGCTGCTGCCTATTGTTACGACAACTATTCATAAGGAGCCGGTCCTTTTTCTAGATGCTTCATCAGATAGCACCAACAAGGCTCTGTCTTTGGATCAAAGTAAACCTAACCAAAGCCTTGTGGATGGCCAGGTGTGCCATCTCATATGGTGCTAATAGTGTGAAATCATATCTCTTCATTTAATCATATTCCTTGTTTATGAATTTAAAAAAACTACTTTGTTTGACATTTTTTAAATTAAATAAAAATAAAAAATATCAAAATTACCCCTGGGATTTTCTTTTGTCCTACATTTACCCCTTCATAAGCAAAAAGCATTCAAACCACCCCCCACCAAAACACAGACATCGATTAGCCTTTAATTTGAACACTAAAACAAATATCGGGGTTTTTTGTTTTGAAAGTTGGTTGAGTTTTGTTTGGTTATTATCTGTAAAAGATTTCTTTGAAGTCAGCATACAGACTTGACTTAACAGATCAAACAATTGAACATTTGAGCCCATATATTTGACATATTTCACAAAAAAAACAAAAAACCAAGTAACTTTCAAAAATATTATAATTACCCCGAGCTTCTCATTTATTTTACATTTACCCCTCCATAAGCAGAAAAAGTTTCAACCCCCTCTACATTTATAAATATATTACGGCTAGCATTTAATTTGAACACTTGAATAATATTTATTTATTTATTTTTGAGTGTTTATTTTCTTTTCGGGTCTACAAGATTTCTTTGAAGTCAGCATCCAGCTGGTTTGACATAACAGATCAACCATTGAACTTTTCAGCCCATATATGTTTAGCCTTATTTTAAATTGTTTTATATTCACCTCTGCAATCCAAGGTTTTGTTAGATTCTTTAGTAACCTGAATTAATGCAGAGAAGTATAAACCAAGTGGAGAGAATGAATGGTACTTTTTTACATGGAGACAAAAGAAGTATAAAAATGGGTTGAGGCCGGACCGGTCTGCCGGGGATGGATTTTGGAGAGCAAGTGGGACCGGCAAATCTATCCAATACAAGGGCGATGGTAAAATCGGGTACAAGAGGTCATTGTCTTATTTGAGGAATAAAAAGGGTACCAAATCGGGCGTTACCAAGACCGATTGGCTTATGATCGAATACCGAGTCAAAAATGCACCCTCCCCTGTCCAAACCCAATGAAACACAATGAGGGTACAAATATATTTATATATGCAAACTCTTAGTAAATTTTTTGAAATAAGTTAACTACTCCCTGTGTATATATGTGCTTTGTATTTCTACTTAAAAATTAACTGTTCCTTAATTATTATTATTTCTATTTTATTTGCAGCTGGAC
>BMAC01001040.1:6445-37664 GCA_014905375.1 Phtheirospermum japonicum | reverse complement strand
TAGAATATTGACTGTGCTCTACGATAATTCCAGTGCCACTGATATCTCGAAAAATCCAGTCCAGCACTCACGAATCAAACACATTGATATAAGGTGCCACTTTATTCGTGACTTGGTTGAGAGGAAGATAGTAAGTCTTGAGAATATAAGAACAGACAATCAGCTTGCTGACATCTTCACAAATGCATTAGATTTAGAGACCTTCTCTCGTTTGAGAAGAGATCTCGGTATGTGCATTGTTTAAGTCAATGTTGGTTTTGATGTTGTCACACTCCAAACTGACATCAGTCACAACATCTGTATACTTTTGCATGCATTTTTATTTTCTTTTTCATACATAATCTGAATGCATTGAGTCTGGTTGAAAGTGCAATAAGGTCATGTGTTGTAATAAAAATGGTGGCAAAAAGACTAACCTCTTCAATTAGGTGATTGTGAAGCTTTCCTGCAAAAACTGATTTTCTCCCAGGTCCAAAAACAAGAGGTGTTAAGAACAATTGCCGAAGATAAGATATTTCTCTTCAAATCTATAAAAGGATGAAGAACTATGTAGATCGTAGTCCTCTATCATTTGGTTCATCCACAATAACTGTGTACAAGCACTTCCAACTGCAATATACTCGGCTTTAAGAGCATCCTCTACACGCTTGGGATCTGTTTTGGAAAGAAACAAAGATTTTCGAATTTGAGAACAATTAGTAGACAAGCAAACAAACTTTACCATCTCTTTAAAGTTTATTTGTCGCTTTCTTGTACTTCTTTCATCGAGATCTCCAATGATTTGGCTCATAGGATGATTCTTCTGAGTTCTTGAGGGAATAAATTTCTGATGTAAGTCAATCGGTTCAGAATCTGATTCTGGGGCAGCTTGAGTATATGTTGGGTTTGATGTTATGTTCTTAGAACCATCACCAAAACCAACATCATCAGTTCTTCCAGTTTCAACACCTGCATCTTCATCTACACCAACCGTAACATTTTCCTGAGGATTTTGATCATAAACCAGATCTCATCCTCAGCCGGTCTAAAACCACTAATCATATCATCAAACTTGACATTTACTGACTCAATCAAGCAACACGTTCTAAGATTAAACAATCTATATGCATGACTATTTCGAGAGTATCGCACGAAAACACATTTATCACTCTTTGAGTCAAGTTTTGCAAGATGATTCCTACCATTTAGCACATAACAAATGTACCCAAAAATATGAAAATAACTCAAATTTGGCTTTTTGACCATCAACAATTCATAAGGAGTAACACAAGACCCTGGTCTAAAATGCACCCTATTAATTATATAGCATGCAGTGTTCATTGCTTCTGCCCAAAAACGTTTAGCAACCCCATTTGAAATAAGTATAGTCCTAGTCATTTCTATAAAAGATCTATTTTTACGTTCGACTATTTCATTTTGTTTGGGGGTGATGGATGAGGAAAATTCATGAGTTATACCAGCTTTGAAACAATAATTTGAAAAGGATGCATTCTTAAATTCTTTCACATGGTCTGACCTGATTATACCTATACTCACACCGAGACGAACACTTAATTTTTTCGCAAGTTTTTTAAAAGTTTCGAAAGCCTCAGATAATTATTTTAAAAATTCAACCCATGTAAAATGAGAAAAATCATCAACAATCACAAGTACATACCTTTTACCAACAAGGCTCTTGATTTCAAGTGGTCTCATAAGGTCCATATGAAGAAGTTCAAAATAATATGAGGTTGTGAGACTTTGTACTGCTAGATGTGGCACCCTGACTTGCTTCCCTTTCTGACATGCCTCGCAAACCAGAATATTTTTAGTGTTGAGCTTAGGTAGTCCATTCACAGCATCCTTCTTGATCAATCTCTCCATCATCTTGTAAGTGACATGTTCGAGCTTTTGATGCCACACCTCGGCATCACTTAGTTGAGATATCTTGCAGAACGTCGCCATTAACTTGGTAGTAGTTGTCGGAGGTCTTGTGACCAGTAAGGATGCAAGTGTTGCTCACTACAAAAAAAATCGAAATTTTCGAGGGATTTTTCCCTCAGTTTTAAGGGAAAATCCCTCGATTTTGGACAAACCGAGGGAAAATTTCCCTCGGACAAACACTCCTCGAAATTTTGTTCCGAGGGAAATTTTCCCTCGGAAATATGAAACCGAGGGAATTCCGAGGGATATTTTCCCTCGGAAACATCTCCGTGCAATCCCTCGGAATTCCGAGGGAATGTTTCCCTCGGAAAACCGAGGGATTTGTTGCCCCTCGAATTTTTCTATTTACGAGGGAATATCCCCTCTTTTTTTTTGTTTTTTTTATATTTTTAAGTTTCCGAGGGATGTTTCCCTCGGATTTAATTTTTTTTATTAATTTTTAATTTTAATGCCTGTTCAATTATTAAAATTCTCAAAAATTTGAAAAAAGTAATTAAAAAAAAGACAAATAAATAAACCAATCATTATAAAAAATATTTGAAAATTTAAGAATAATTACATGCGTTCAATCGACACAGTGACAAAGTTTATATGAACTGTAAAAATGTTCTATGGATGGGGAGGAGGGTACTGCTGCTGCTGCTGAACACGAGCATACATCTCAGCCATCTGTGTCATCTAGGCAGCCATGCGCGCCTAAGATTCCTCCTACTGTCGGCGCTCCTCCGCACGTTGTCGCCTTTCCTCGGCTGCCTCCTCTGCACGTTGTCGCCTCTCCTCGCCTGCCTGCTGCTACAACGCCTCGAGCTGCGCCCTCTGAGCCTCGACCTGCTCCTCGAGCTCTCTCATGTGGCTCCTATCAGCCTGGGAGTAGGTGGAAGAGCCGCCCTTCAATAAACCCTTCGTAGCATCCACCATCTTCCCATACGCGCCGGTGCCGTAAAACCGTCCCTTTCTCAACCCAGCGACGCCGAGGAAAACCTGGTCCTGGTCAACCTCGTTACTCTCCTCCTGGGAAGATGCACGTTCCTATTCCTGGGTCAGATGTCGCTTGTACTCCTCCTGAAATACAACTCGTTATTAAAATTTTACGTTAAAATTAAAGAATAAGTTAAAAATAAGAAAGAGACTCACATTAATATTAGTAGATCTCCTATCGACCCACGCACCGTCTTTCTTTTGGTGCGTACGTTTAAAAAGATCGTAGCACGTAGCCGGCGCACCTGTCTCCCGCTCCTGTATTCAAATACAATTTTCAAATAATTAACATTAAAATTAAACAAATAAATATTATATTATTATATTCTAAAATCTCTTACTATATCCAAAGCATGGTCGATAGTAGATCTAGCACCCCCCGTGTGCTTCAACATCTCAGTCCCCGGCCCAGCGGGCTCGCTCCTCCTGTTCTTGCTGCACTACTCGGATTTGGCCTTGTTCTCGGGCTTATCCCACTCAACCTTCCAAGCGCTAGTTGAAATGGATGATATATAAGATACGATATACTTTATATGCTATAAATAAAAAATTCTAATTTAATAAGAAAACACATAACAGAATCATTTACCTCAGAACCTCCTCGGTCAGGCACTCCGGCCGACCACCACCGTGGGAGGCAATATGCTGCTTATACTCGTTAAGCTTCTTCCCGTAAAGGTCCCCGATCATCGAAAAAAATACCTTCCGTATGTCTTTCTCACTGTACTCCTCCGGGTCCCAATAACAAACCTCCTGCAAAATAAAACAATAATTACAATTCAATTGAAACATATGATTGTGTTTTTACGGTAAATACTAACAAATTTGGACACAAAATAATAATTACCTTAAACATCTCCCACCAGAACGTCTTAGTCTCCTTAGGGACCGCCTTATAGCACCACCCGTCGGGATGGAGATCCCTCTCAAATATCGTACGGAGTATAGTGGCCACCCTCCCCCCTGTGTTGTGCAGCCTGTATTCAATTGTGTTTTTATTTTTTGACGAATAAAATTTAATCATAATGATAATTAAAAATCATTAATTTACTTATTTCGCCCCTGCAATATAAACCTGAACCATACCCCTCTGCGGTGCGACCAACTGTCGTCGGGTCCGTGATGTACCCGCGTCGGACGGGGTCTGTGATGGTGTACGCGATGTCGGTGTCTGCATCGGGGTCTGCGTCGCCGGATGATCACTACCGAGACCCATGTAGTCGGTGTCGAAATCAACTAAACGATTAGCCGATCCCATATCTGATCGACCTACGCTACCGGATCCTCGACACAACGGCATCTGATAAAATTATTAGATAATAATACGAGTATTTTACATAATACCAGTATACAAAAAAAGTAGTTATAAAAAAGTGTGTTTTGCAATAAGAATAAATTACATATATTTCAACCAAACTAATCACTTTCGCTATTAAATGTATCATCAAACTCATCTTCATCCGTATCTTGATCTGTATCTTGATCGGTAAGTAACTCTTCTTCTGTATCATCATTTGTCTCGTTATTACCAAACTCCTCCACGTAATTATCATTGAGGTCGTGCAACTGAAAATCGACATCGTCGAGTTGAATCGGGCTACATGTATCTATAGCTTCCTCTTGAAATGATTCTTCTGGTAGAGGCTCAATAAACTCAACATTTGATCTCGCCTTGATTTTACACGTTGCCCACCAGTCCAATTTGTCTCGTCTCAAACTTGGGTATGCACAGTAGTATACTTGTGCAGCTTGGGAAACAAGTACAAAAGGTTCATATCGATTGAACCTACGCTTATGATTAATATCGACAATCTTATAATTTGGATGGACTTTTGTGCCTGCACTTGTTGGATCGAACCATTAGCAATTGAACAATAGTATATTTTTCTTCATTCGGCCGGTGTATTCGAGCTGCAGAATTTCTATGAGACAGCCGTAATAATCATATTCGGTGGCCCCAATAGTTGACCCTTTAATACATACTCCACTGCTCAATGTTGCTTTGTTAGATCCGTGCTCCAATGTGTGAAATCTATAACCATTAATCTTACATCCGGTATACGTTTTCACACATCTTGATGGACCCTCAACTAGAGTCCTAATGTTCTCGTCGATCACATTGTTCGAACGATCTCTAGCCTATGACATTGACAAATTATTTTTAATTTTGGAAATATATTATATAAATAGATACCATAATTATATGATATGCATCTCGGTATCGAACGTCTTACATAATGTTTGAACCAGTTTGCAAATTCATTTTCCAATTGTTCGTTGATCCGATCTTCATTAATGTTTGGGTGGATACGTTGAATGCTCTTCATGTAAATACTACATCTAACGTTACACAATTTAGGAAAAAAGTATTATTACATTTATATATATGTATAAATTGACATTATAAATTGGAATGAGTATTCATACCTAACATATTCTTCGACCTCCACACAATTTAACAACACGTAGATCCTTGCGGCGTTGTATTCTTTTTCGCTTAGAAATCTTTTTCCCTTTGTACCAAACGTTTCTCCACATTTATTAAACACAGAGGGCATTTCATCACCGCCATCGACACAATTCTGACCGTCGTCATTTCTAGGCATATTTGTTCTTTTAGTTGAAATGTGATCTTCAAAATAGTACGAACTAAAATTTGAAGCCTCGTCGACCAGATATGCGTTTGCTATCGACCCTTCGACACTCGCCTTATTTTTCACGTTGTTCTTTAGTTTGCGAAGATACCTCTCGAACGGGTACATCCATCTATACTGTACTGTGCCAGCAATTCTCGCTTCATACGCAAGATGAATGGGCAGATGCTCCATCGAGTCAAAAAAACTTGGAGGGAAGATCAGTTCCATTTTGCACAATATTAACGGAATGTCACGCTCAAGTCGAATCATATCTTCGGTGCGAATGAATATTGATGTGAGATCTTTGAAAAACAAACTCAATTCGGTTAGAGCCTTCCACACGTTCGGAGGAAGCAGTTCACGAAATGCTATTGGTATCAACCTCTGCATGAATACATGGCAATCATGACTCTTCATCCCGATCAAACGAGATTCCTTCTTGTCGACGCAACGCCCCAAATTTGATGCGTACCCATCTGGAAATCGAAGAGATTTCACCAATCACAAAATGCGGCTTTCGACGGCTTTTCAAGTGTGTAACAGGCTTTAGGACACTTTCCTGATCCATCTGGCGCCAACTCTGGGCGATTACAATACTCATTCAACTCTTCCCTAGATTTAAGCGTGTCCTTGGTCTTCCCTTTGATATTCATCACCGTATTGAAAACATTGTCAAACACATTCTTTTCGATGTGCATAACATCTAAATTGTGACGAATTAGATTTGTCCTCCAATATGGCAAATCCCAGAAAATGCTTCGTTTTCTCCAACCAGATGTTCGGGATATTTACGCATTAACTCGTGCTGCATCCAGTTCAGTGACTTTCAGAAACCCCAATCTTTCTATTTCTGCCAAAACTTCTATCCCTGAGCGCACTTCCGGCGGTGGAGTCTCGACAGATCTTCTTTTTCAAAATCGTCGTTTATCTTTTCGAAAACGGTGATCATACTCAAGGAATTTTCGGTGATTGTCGAACCACGGTTTCTTCCCACTGCACTTAAAAGTGAAGGCGTCCGACCGTTCCATACAGTAAGGACAAGCTTTTTGACCGGCCGTACTCCATCCGGACAACATAGAATACGCAGGGAAATCACTGATTGTCCACATAAGGGCTGCTCGTAATTGAGAATTTTGTTTCTTATATATATCGTACGAGGGAGTCCCAACCGTCCACAACTGATTCAATTCGTGGATTAGGGGTTGCAGAAACACATCAAGTTTATCTTTTGGATTCTTTGGCCCCGGTACAAGAACGCTCAGGAACATGAACTGTTCTTTCATGCACATCCAAGGAGGCAAGTTGTAGGGTGTACAAAGACCCAGTCTCACGTTTCGACTTTCAGCCGCAAAGCTTGGATTAGTGTCGTTGAAATGTTTTCAAGCTTCTGAGTCGGATGTGTGGCGCATAACATTGTCTTCAATCACGTGTTCAGCATGCCATCTCATATCTTTCGTTGTGGCATTAGATGCGTACAACCTCTGTAGACGAGGAGTTAATGGAAATTAGTACATCTTCTTGTACGCGACACGAGCCTTCTGTCGTTTTGTTTTTCCATGAGGAACAGGTTTAAACCAAGGTTCGTTGCAGAATTTGTAACTTGTCAAATCAGAATCGTCTCCCCAGTAGATCATACAATTATCGTTGCAGCAATCTATCTTCTCGACCGGTAAGCCCATACCCCTCAACAACTTCTTACTGTTGTAGAAGTTATCGGGTACGAGATTGTCTTTCGGTACAATCTCCTTGATTAATTCACTCAATTGCTCATAACACTTTTGAGACATGTGATTCTCTGATTTCAAATTCATGAGACGGGAAACTAATGACAACTGAGTATGTGCTTCGCTCCCCTAATATAATGGCTGATTTCCATCTTTCAACATGTCGTAAAATTTTTGAGCCTCAGCTTTCGGCGACTCTTCCACATCGGCCACCACGTCAAAATCGGGACCAGCTGCATCTTGAACCATATTAATGTACGCGTTTGATGATTCTTCAGAAGGGATGTAAGAGGGCCCTCCGGCATGAAAATCCTGATGATGTCCAGAGGTGGCGATTCGGGTTTCTCCGTGGTAAATCCATCTATAGTAATTCGGCACGAACCCATGTTTCGCCAGGTGGTACTTAATCTCATCGACGTCCAGGTAGATTTTATTTCTACATCTGCTACGATTACAAGGACATTTCAGTCTCTGTCCGTCCTTGTGAGCGGAATTCGCTTGCGCAAATTTAATAAAACTCTCAAGTCCATCCGTGAATTTTGAGGATAAATAGCCGTCTTCGATTCGCTCGTACATCCAACTACGATCGGAACTCATCCTAATATTGCACGATTGTCAGATTTTTGAGACTTAAGCGTGTTCTAGAAATCCAAAAATATTCTGTTTCTATATCCAACTACGATCATTTACCATCCTAAGATTTTTGAGTGTTAAGCGTGTTTTAGAATTAAAGAAGGTGGAAGAATTTCGGCAGAATTACGAGAAGAATGGGGAATTCGAGTTATAATTGGTAAGGTTTCTATCCCATTCAAGAACGTGACATTTTAGTAGTATGTATTATCTTAACATATGTATTTTTCTTAGATTCAAAATTTCGGCAGCATCTCCCCCCAGTTCTCGTAGTGCACATATATTTCAGTGCACCCGAGAACAATTAGAGAGATGCAGAAACCGAAATTTCAAAACAAGAAAAAAAAACATACACATAAGATAACCGTACTACAAGTCACGTTCTCAAACTGTCCAAAAATGGGACAGTTCAAAATTTATTATCAAACTCTATATTTGATACTAAATCTCAAACGGGTCTAAGGAATATTGGAATAATTCGAAAATTAGTTTCAAATTTATCTATATGATATTAATTCTAAAACATGTGATTTATATGCATCGCGTCACTTCGCCAAGGTTTCGAATAAGCAATTACCACTGTCACATTTTCTTAAAAATATTTTGAAAACTTAAATAAAATCCTGTGACACCCTATCACGTTTTTAAAAATAAGATTCGGAAACCCGCTATTGGAGGGACAAAACCTCCCGACCGGCGCCGTAACCCACGTCAACATCCGACGGTATACAACCAACAACACCAATGACAATATTATATATAAACAAAATTAAACCCCGGCCGATCACCACGGCCTCCCATGCATGAACAATATATACAATATAATTATTACTAAATTGGCCTCTAATTAATTGATTATTCCTAAACTGACCCATAATTATGTAATTATTACTGAATTGGCCCCTAATTATGTAACTATTACTAAATTAGCCCCTAATTAATTGATTATTCCTAAATTGATCCCTAATTAGCCAATTATTACTAAATTGGCTCCTAATTAATTGACTATTCCTAAATTGACCCCTAATTATGTAATTATTACTAAATTGGCCCCTAATTAATTGATTATTCCTAAATTGACCCCTAATTATGTAATTATTACTAAATTGGCCCCTAATTATGTAATTATTACTAAATTGAGCCCTAATTAATTGATTATTCCTAAATTGACCCCTAATTATGTAATTATTACTAAATTGGCCCCTAATTAATTGATTATTCCTAAATTGATCCCTAATTATGTAATTATTACTAAATTGGCCCCTAATTAATTGATTATTCCTAAATTGACCCCTAATTATGTAATTATTACTAAATTGAGCCCTAATTAATTGATTATTCCTAAATTGGACCCCTAATTAATTGATTATTACTAAATTAACCCTAATTAATTGATTATTAACCCTAATTATAAATTAACCCTAAAGTTAATTCTAAAACTAACCCTAAATTGAACCCTAATTCCTAAATTAGCCATAAAACATAAATTAAAACCCTAAATTGATCTATAATTACAAATTAAACTGAAATAATATATAAAAAAAACTAAAAAACAAACTAAAAAAAATTACATTGTTTTGGGGCTGTGGACGGGCGGCGACGGGCGGTCTCAGGGCTGCGACGGGCGGCTTCGGGCGGTCGGGCGACGGGCTGCGGACGGCGAGTGGCGGTCTCCGGGCGGCGAGTGGGCTGCGACGGGCGGCTTCGGGCGGTCGGCGATGGGCTGGCGGGGCGGCGAGTGGCGATGGGCCTACGAGCGGCAAGCGGCGAGTGGGCTGCTGCGACGAGCGGAGAGTAGGCTGCGACGGGCGGCTTCGGGCGGTCGGCGACGGGCTGCGGATGGCGAAGAAGGCGGCGGCTGGCGACAGGCTGTGGACGGTGACTCGGCGGCGGCAGGGGCTCGGCGATGGGTGGCGGCTGTAGCGGGCGAAGGCTGTGGAGGGTGGCTCAGCGGCTGAAGCGGGCGGCGGCTGTGGACGGTGGCTCGGCGGTTGCAGGGGCTCGGTGGTGCTCTTTCTTTTCTTCTCTCTTCTTCTTTCTTTTCTTCTCTCTTCTTCTTTCTTTTCTTCTTAGTTTTCTTTCTTTTCTGAAACAGCGGGCGGCCAGCCCGCTGATAAATTAGGTCAAACATTCCGAGGGAATCAAAAATCCCTCGGAATTTCGAGGAAATATAGTAATCCCTCGGTTTTCCAAGGGAAATAATCCCTCGGAAAACCGAGGGATTAGTATATTCCCTCGGAATTCCTAGGGATTTTTGATTCCCTCAGAAATTTCAAAAAAAAAAAAATCGTAAAAATAGAAAAAAGATAGAAAAAATTGGGAAAAAAAAATGATTTATTTCTGGGATGCCGAGGCGCACCCCTCCCCGCCCCGGTCGTAATTTCTCGGGTCTTCTTACTATTTTTTCTATTTTTTCGGGTTTTTTTCCATTATTCATCTAAAATCGAAAAAAATTAGAAAACGCGTGCGGAACGATCGATGCCCGACGCCTGTGGTTCCACGACGCCGGGGCGCACCCTCCCCCGCCCCGGTCGTGAAATGATGGGATTTGTTTCTATTTTCTACTAATTCTTCTATTTTTTTCAGGTTTTTTTTCCATTTTTTCATTTAAAATCGGAAAAAAATAGAAAATGCATCCTAAACGATCGACGCCCGACCCTCGTGGTTCCACGATGAAGAGACGCACCCCTCCTCCAATATGGAAAAATCACGACGCTACGTCGCTTCGCGTTTCCAACTTAAGGAGTTCATCGATCGATCGTATCTTGTTGTTGGTCGAATCACACGACATGTGTGGACACGCACGTGATCGTTGGTATTTTTCGATCGAATTTGGAGTCAAAACCACCCCACGTGCCTAAGATGATAGGATCGATTTCGTTTTTATGATTTTTCTATTTTTTTCTATTTTTACGATTTTTTTTATTTTTTGAGATTTTCGAGGGAATCAAAAATCCCTCGAAATTCCGAGGAATTTTTGATTCCCTCAAAAATTTCAAAAAATAAAAAAAAAGTCGTAAAAATAGAATAAAAATATAAAAAATTGGAAAAAAAAAATGATTTGTTTCCGGGACGCCGAGGCGCACCCCTCCCCTCCCCCATCGTAATTTCTCGGGTCTTCTTACTATTTTTTACTATTTTTTCTATATTTTCGGGTTTTTTTTTTCCATTATTCATCTAAAATCGAGAAAAATTAGAAAACACCTGCAAAACGATCGACGCCCGTGATTCCACGACGCCGGGGCGCAGCCTTCCCCGCCCCGGTCGTGAAATGAGGGGATTCGTTTCTATTTTTTACTAATTCTTCTATTTTTTCGGGTTTTTTTCTATTTTTTCATTTAAAATCGGTAAAAGATAGAAAATGCGTCCTAAACAATCGACGCCCGACCCCCGTGGTTCCACGATGACGAGACGCACCCCTCCTCCAATATGGACAAATACGACGCTACGTCGCTTCGCGTTTCCAACCGAAGTAGTTCACCGATCGATCGTATCTTGTTGTTGGTCYAATCCCAAGACACGTGTGGAAACGCACGTGCTCGTTGGTATTTTTCGATCGAATTTGAGGTCAAAACCTCCCTACGTGTCTAAGATGATAGGATCGGTTTCGTTTTTTCGATTTTTCTATTTTTTTCGATTTTTTCTGATTTTTTTTTTATTTTTTGAAAATTCCGAGGGAATCAGAAATCCCTCGGAATTCCGAGTCCGAGGGATTTCTGATTCCTTCGGAATTTCCAAAAAATAGAAAATATTAGGAAAAAAATAGGGTTTATTTCCGGGACGCCGAGGCGCACCCCTCCCCGCCCCGGTCGTAATTTCTCGAGTCTTCTTACTATTTTTTCTATTTTTTCGGGTTTTTTTTCATTATTCATCTAAAATTGAAAAAAACTAGAAAACGCGTGCGGAACGATCGACGATCGACGCCCGACGCCCGTGGTTCCACCACGTCGGGGCGCACCCCTCCCCGCCCCGGTCGTGAAATGATGGGATTCGTTTCTATCTTTTTACTAATTCTTCTATTTTTTTCGGGGTTTTTTTTTTCATTTTTCATTTAAAATCGAAAAAAAAATAGAAAACGCGTCCTAAACGCACGTGCTCGTTTTTATCTCTAGACGATCGGATAGTTAATCTCAACAGCAGACTTATCAAATATGACGACATTAAACTCTGACTTCCCATTGTATTCAAACACTAAGAAGTATCCGAAGCCTATTGAGTGACGCTCTCTAAATTCCTTCCATCCTTTCTGTAGCATTAATGTTTTACCGTCAGACCAAACCAATTCAACCTCCATTGCCACCGGTCCAGTCGGAACCTTTAGAAAAACACGGCTAGGCATATTGTGCCCCATTCTTTTCGTAAACTCGGGCGAGATTCTCTGCATGTTGCGAACAAAATATCAAATTCATTACAATTAGTTCCATAAATATTGCTGAATTACAGCAAAATAATGATGGAAATGGGAAAATCCCGGGAGACAAAAGAAACTATATATATATAATATTTTTTTCATTCTTGTCTACAAGAAAGCAGTTGCACATACAAGAAATAAAGATTGATTTCTAGAGACGACTCTGGATAAATTAACAAGATGCAGAAATATAACTGAATTAGCACATAATTTATATGAAAACATACTAGGCTGTCTAATTTAGGGTCCACTATAACGTTGAAAAACTTGCCGTCATTGCTACGGTGAATAGGGGTGATTTTGGTTATTTTTGAATTTGTTGGAGAAAATCTGAGTAATAGATGCACCCCGTGGTTCCATGACGACGAGACGCACCCCTCCTATTTTTTTATTTTTTTAAAATATTAATTAAAATTTCGAGGGAATTCAATTTCCCTCAGAATTATTCCGAGGGAAACCATAATCCCTCGGAATAATTCCGAGGTAAATTTAATTCCCTCGAAATTTTAATTAATATTTTAAAAAAAAATAAACCGAGGGAGTTTGGATTCCCTCGGTTTCATTCTGAGGGATTTCGTATTCCCTCGGAAGCTTTTCAATTTTAAAAAAAAATATAAAATAATAACATTCCGAGGGAAATGCATTTCCCTCGGTTTTCCGAGGGATTTATTCCCTCGGAATAAAGTCCCTCGCAAATCCGTCGATTTTTTTCCTCAAAAATCATGGCGGGAAAGAATGGCGCCAGAATTCCGAGGGTCATTCCGAGGGAATCGCCTTCCCTCGGAAAATATCGAGGGAATTTTGGTTTCCTTGGTTTTTCCCACGGAAAATTCCGAGGGAAGTCAATTCCCTCGGTTTTTCCCTCGAAAAACTGCTGTTTTTTTGTAGTGGCTCTCGTCATAAACTTCACATTTTTCATGAGTGAAACTAACACTGAAACCACCATCGCACAGTTGGCTAATGCTTATCAAGTTCGCCGTTAAACCTTCAACAAGTAACATGTTCTCGAGTTTTGCAATACCGGGGACATGAAGGGTTCTTTGGCCAATGATTTGGCCATTTGCACCTCTACCATACTTAACCTTTCCTCCATGAAATTTGACAATATTCCAGAGGAGATCTTCCGAGCCGGTCATATGCTTAGAGAATCCACTATCAAAATACCAAGCTCCAAGGATGTGAGACTTCAGAGTGGAATAAATCATGTTGCATTTGATCTCATTCTTTTTGACCCAGACCTGCTTGACTCTGATGTTAGTTTTGGTGTTGGGAACACAGAAACCGTCACGGAAACCATCACGGAACTCAGTAGTCAGCTTCAACCTTTTAAAATGAGTTTGCTTGCCAACGAGATTCCAGCAGTATGGTCTTATGTGACCTGGTTCACCACAGTGATGGCACACGTATTGTCTTCTTCTCCTCTTATGGCGTTTGGTCGACTTCACATTTTGACTTGAATCTGGCTTTTGAACATGTTGTATCCAATCCCGTGTTTTGAAGAATCCGGGATACTCAGTTCCAAATTTTCATCAAGCTTTGTCTTACCCTTGTTGAGTTTTGAGAGGGCTTCTTGGACTTTTTTTAAATCGGTCTTCACTCGTTCTACCTCATCATCCTTTTTGGTGAGGGATGACTCCAATCGGGCAATTATATTCAGTTGGTCATCCTTTTCCTGAGTCAGTTTGTCCACCTCGATCTTAAGGTCCCTGACTTTGAATACTTGTTTTCCCAAACTAACAAATAATTATTTATACTCAATGCTCAACTTCTCGTACTCGTCAAGAGATTCATCATCCTCTGCATCCATAGTACCTATAAAATAAGGATCGATATACTTAGTACGTCAAGTAACCCGCTCTAGATGTCAATTATAATTTCGTAGGTCTATGGTTTTGAAAATAAGTATCAGTAAAATGATATTGCTTTCGGTGTTACAATCACCGAAACTAATATCAAACAGTTTCAGAGTAATAAACAGCAGTTTTAGAAAACAGATGTTAAGAACGACGTTAACAACATCAAAACTAACATCAGACAAAGTTAAAAACGTGCATCGGAATAAATATAAAAAATAGTTTGAACACAGCAATTTAAATTCCGTTCACAAGTAAAAGTACTTGTGAACTTGGGTGTACAAACCCGAAAACTATATTACTTTTCTTTGTTCAAGATCAATACAAAAATATAAGAAGTAATATATGAAAACTAGAGTATCAAACATATGATGCTAAATACTTGTCACCTAGATGAACGATCTTCTCCGTTAGTCACGCAACTTCGAATATCTTCTTGATCTCGGACAGTGACTCCAAGTAGTTATCTTGCTTGTGTTCTTCCTTACTGTTTGCGTCGCCCTTTTTTCTCAATTCCGTGCGTCTCTGAAAGTGTATCCAAGTCTTTGTCTTCTCTTGTCTTAAATAGACAATCCTAAAATCCTACACTCGATAAACAAGTAAAACAAATTCTAAACATAATATAGGAAACTAAATAAAGTTCTAATACAATTTTAGAAACAAATCTAGATACTAATTTATTTTGTAACCAAGAAAAACAAACAACTAAAATAAGAATATTGACAAGAATAAATTCCAACGTAAAAGAATTAACATGATTTTCACCCCTAAACCCCTTATATTGTTTCTTTGTAAATAAAAATCCACCAGAAATTGAAAATCTATCTATGTAGGTGTTCTTTCTCGAGTTTAAATTGCAAAAATGCACAAATTCGGATTAGAGCATTTTTATACCCGTCTCGCACAATACAGACACCGCACAATTTTCACCTTTTTCTTTATTTTATTTTAGGAAGAACCTCATATTCTTGTACCACAGCATGCCTAAATTTTAGGGTCAATATCTCAAAGTTTACTAAATATTGAGTTCAGTACCGTAACTTTAAGTTTGGTATCAACTCTGGCGTTATCTTTTTGTTAAAAACTAATTGAGGCAACTAACTTGGAGTGAAAATTAACCATGCTTAATGTGTATAATTGATGTAAAAAGATACAGTGGGATATTTGAAGCCCGTCTCTCTTCGTCTCTTTACATATCAAGTTGCTCTCTTCTCTAAAAACTCCACCACCACCACACACACCTGCGTTGCCGCCACTGACATCTCCACCACCATCGTCAGTCCTTCACGACATGACTACTGATAGCTATTCATGGGACGACCACCTACAATCCTAGGTCACTCCACTTTAAATCTGGCCAGCACCACCACCACCATCACCAGTTACTATTTGTCGTATTTTGTTTTTGTTTCTTAATTGTGCTGAAACTCTCATCGTTTCTTTTTAATTGGGTTGGAAAATTGGGGGATATTTTATGGATGCTGATTGGGTAAGCTGCAAGATTTTGCCCCCTTTTGGTTAATTTTACTTGAATATGATGGACTATACTTATTTTTTTTTTTTTTAGTCTTGTTCATCATTTGGGAGGTTGAGTTGGTTCAGTTGTATGAATGCACCATTTGTTAGTGTGTAATATTTTTGATTTTTTTGTTTATTGTTCTTGAGTCAACTTTTGTTCTTTATTTGTTGTCAAGTTCATACATAGACTTATGTTGTTAGGTAAAATTAGGATAAAAAAATGTTTCACATGCTGCTGGGAGTATATAAGCAGTTTTTTAGCGCCAATTGAGCCCATTTTTCCTTAGAAATTTGTTGTCCCCATTAATTTTTAACGGAAATATAAGGTTGGATATGAAATTTGGTACCAAACTTAAAATTAGGATACTGAACTTGATATTTAGTAAACTTGAGGTACTGACCTTGAAATTTCAGTACGAGATGAAAATTCTTCTTTAATAAGAAATAACTTCACGGGGGTACGAGATAAATATTTCTAGTATTTTGATGGATTAATGTATTTAATTATTTATATAAGACATTAGATTAAAAAGAGGTTTAAGTATGCTAAAAATAATCAATCCTTGCTCCAATGATTATAATCATATTGTATAATTGCTCCATTCTCATAACAAATAATTTCTTATGTTGGATTTTAACTATTTCTTAAGAAAAAAAACTATATATTAATGTATTTAGTTATTTATATAAGACGTTGGATTAAGAAAATGGATATAAGTATACTAAAAATAATTTTTGTAATTATATTGTATAATCGCTGCATTCTCGTAACCAAATAAGCCAAAACTGTAAAATACCCAGTGATATGGGGTCATCATAAGCTTGTAACAAAATAATTAGCCTTTTAGAATAAATTATATTTTCTTTCTCATTTTATTACTAATCCCATCCCAAAATAAATTATACATTTGATCTCATATCATTCCTATTTAGATTTTTCGAATTGGTAATATTTTAATATTACTATTCAAACGTGGCAGCAAATTTATTGGTAATATTTTAATATTACTATTCAAACGTGGCAGCAAATTTATATCGTAAATTACAAAAAATAATAATTTAACCCCAAATTTTGACGATTTTTTTTTTTTCCGCCAGAGTTTTTCATTTCGGCGAAAATTGATGATTAGGATCAATTTTGACTCTTTTAGCCTAGCCAATACTGATGTAGCAGATATATAAATATAAAGAGTTAAAAAGTTTAATCGAACAATGTTTATCAATATGTAAGAAAATTATTCAAAATATAAAATTGAAAATATTTTATAATATTTGAAATTATTTTAAATATGTATTTTTAATTAAAATAGAAAAATAAAAACAAAATCAAGAAGTTTATTAATTAAAAATATTTTATTAAATTTGAAGTTAATTTAAATTTATAATAAATATTTAAATAAAAGCTTTTTTTTTTTGACAATGTTGAACGAAAAGCTGTTCACAAGTAATTTTATAATTAAAACACAATTTACACGTAAAATACCTTAAAATGTGTATGAATATAAAACATGTCCAAAAAACAAAAAATTACATTTCAAAACTTGAAAATGTTAGAACTTTTATTAATAAGTTATGAAAAAATTGACTTTTACAACACGACTTACGAAATTAATTATATTTCTTAGGTAATTTTAAATCTCAAAATGATTTATATATAATTTTTCTACTAGCTATCATATATTTAGTTGACTTATCATATTTTGGCTAAACATATAACCTTGTTTACTTTAATTTTATATTTAAAATTGTGTTTTTATTTAATTAATATTCATATTAAAAAAATATTCTCCTTTATAATAAATTTATGGATTTTAAGAAGATCCGTATATTCTTACATATTTTCCAATATTTTCAAATAACATTTAATTTTCCAAACAGTATTTTTTGTTAAGACGATTTCCTATTTCAAAACTTTGTCCAGATTTTTTTTATATTTAAAATACCTCTTTTTTAGTATTTAAAACAACTTCCAGATTTCTAAAATTATGTTTTCCATTTAATATTAAACTTATTTGCATATTTAGATTTCTTGGAATTTCTAGTTTTTTTTTCATTTTTTAATTTTATATTTTAAATATTAAAAAAACAATATTCAAAACAATTTTTTTTTAATTTTTGAAGTAAGTTTTTTCTTTTTTATTTTTTTTAATTATTATCACCACGTCAACATTGATTAGGCCAAATAAAGGTCAAAATTGACCAAAATCATTAATTGTCACCAGATATTGAAAAATTCCGGCGAAAGTTAGGTTAAATTGCTATTTTTTATAAATTTGTGAGTAAATTTTTGTACCACGTATAAATAATGGTATGAAAATGTCACACTCCTATATTCCTGGAGTATTTGCAATTTTGTCTAAAAAATAATTTCTTATGTTGGATTTAACTGTTTGTTAAGAGAAAAAAAAAACTATAAGTTATAAATAAATAACTAAATAAAATATTTGAATGCTATTGTTTTAAATATAAACTCTTTTTTAAATATATTTAGAATAATTAATATTATAAATTTAAAATGAAGTAGTACAATATAAGTAATATGAATTGGGATTAAAATTATACTAAATTTGATTTTTTAGAATTCTTATTTTTAATAAGATTTGTTATAACAAACAAAACAATAAATGAACATTCTTGTTAGGACTAACGGATTATACACTATACTACAAAAATCAATATATCATAGCACAAGTTAGAGATTTATGAAAAAATACTTTCGAATACAAAACAAATATATCATAATACAAAATTAAATACATTATAGTATTGGTTCAGATAATCTAACGGGTCATAACCCATCAATCTGACCTAACATAAGTGTTTGCTAACAATAAATGAAAAGGAAAACAAACAGTAATAATAAAATGAAAAGGAAAAAAGAGTAAAAAAGGAGAATCAATATTAAGATGACACATGTCATCTTTTTTTTTTTTCCTAACTCACCTCCACTTTCCCATTGAGTAGTAACTAGTGTAGAATTATTAAGAAAATCATAAAAATATAATATTTATTTTAAGAATAAATTCAAAAGGTAGACATTAAATACAAAGTGAAAAAATAATATTCACTTTAAATTTTGAAAACATAATTTGTACACGATATTATTAATATGCAGATATCGAGAAATAATTTATCAAGTTCAAAAGTTGAATTATTATTCACTTTAAATCTTGAGAAAAACTCGTTGTATACCACATTTACTATTTTATTTTATATTTTACATTGAAACAAATAATCTTGAACCATTTACGTCTCTTCATTCTCAATAAGTGCAAATGAGCTCAATTAGACATTAAATTTGTTAATGTCTATATACCAAACCAACATGTTTATTGAAATGAAAATGACTCTATTTTTCAAACAAAGAGAAACAAATAGTTTAGACAAAATATTATAAACATTTCACATATATATATATATATAAGATTATATTATATATGTATATGGATACTATAATATTTATAAGATTACGTAGATTGTGTGAAATAATTTACAGTTATTATATATTTACATTTAAGCAATATATATTCAAACCATCATATTATTTTAAAATCTAGAATATTATTAAAAAAACGTTGAACATGGTTCATAAAAAGATTACTATTCGTTGAAATGTAGTTTACAAATTATAAAATACATAGTTGTACAAAATATTCACACGCTATTCTCCAGCCTGCAGTAAAATAAAATAATAAGATGTGAGAGCATAACAGTTATGTACTATTAATTCAAATATATAAAAATAATTGAGAATCAAAAAAAATAGTATATCTATTAAAAAATAATATTACGAAAGGCAACTTAAATGCTTTTTATTGAGATTAGATATAATATTAATTGCACTTTATTGTTATATATATCTTCTCATTAACTTGATTTTTTATTTTATATAAAAATAATTTGTACCTAAATTAATCTATAATTATTTCGAAACAAACATGATTATTTAATTAAAATTATTAATTGAAATTAAAAGAACATGATTATTCATCTCTCCATCAAATATAAAAGTCTAAATGAATAATAAATATTTTTTAAAATTAGTAATTGTAATTAAAAACAGTGTTTTAATACATCTCCCTACTATAAAACATTTAAATATAAAAAAATAAACATGATAAAACTTGAATATTAAATTAAATTAACAAAAAAGTTAAATGAATATATACTTGTTTTGATAAAAAATTTAAACCAAATGGTAATAACATTGTATGAATTGATTGAATATAATCATTTGTATTATAAATAATTCATAAATTATGAAAAGTTGACTTTATATAGTTAGTTTTTGTAAGGTGTAAACACAATTAGGGTGGATAACATAACTAAGAAATTTGATTGATTATAATAATCAATTTTAATTTTTACTAGGATGACTTTAATTATTAAGATTTGAGAAATAACTCGGTTAATCTTAACACTCATAGTTGACTTTCTATTTTGAAATATTGATCTATAAACCTACTATAGGATATTTTTAAAATCAAAATAATCAATATTAAATCTCATTAGGAATGGTTTAATCATTCACATTATAAAATTATATTCCTTAATTGCAGTGAAATTGACTTTAATTGTCATTTGAAAAAATGAAATTTTCAAAATTACATTTATATGTATAAATCAAGTCTAATACTGAGATTCGTCTTGATTGAATAATTAATTTGACAAATAATTAAATAATAAGAAAACGTATTTTGTTTGTAATTTGATTGATTGGTTACCATACATACAATATATATTTATTGCACCTAATAAAAGGAGAAAATTATGGTTGTAAGGTGAAGATTTATTTTGATAAATATGTATTTCTATTACATTTTACAGTAGAATTCGTTTGGTCAAACTTATTAAAAATCTCGTTTACAATTTAATTAGTAATTAGAGTAGTATCTTCTATTAGACATTACATATTTTTAGGTGCATGGCAAATAATTTTTAGATAGATATCTATTTTATTTTTAATTTATATTTTTATAAGTAAAATAATATATTCGTGTTCTTAAAAATAGGGAATATTTCAACCGAGAATTGTATGATGGACTCTAAGAAACTTTTTCCATATCATTTGATTGATTCGTTTATATCCATTAGATATTTATAAAGCTGTATAAAGAACAATAGAAATAGAAATCCTTATAATATGGAGATTTTGGTAAGCAAAGTATCTAAAGAGAGATGGCAAATACTTAGGTGAGACCGGTCTCATTCTATGAGACCACTTTTTACCATGCCCATTTGTTCAACCCACCCGCTATCCAACCCGCCCGTCCACCCACCCATCCCCTAACCCTAGATATAAAAACGAAAAACAAGAAAACCTGCTGTCATTCCCAATTCCCAGCCGCCCCATATTCACCGTTTCTCTCTAACCGCCGGCTACCGTCATCCGGACGGTCTCTATTTTTCGGCGACCAAAAAAAATAAAAATTATACCATTTGAATCATATTGACGCTCTCATTCTAAATCTGAAATTAGATTTACGATTTGATGTCCCGATCTTTGTAGATCTGAGGTCAAACTTTATGAATTGTTAACTTTGACCTCAGATCTACGATGATTTATCGGGCCAATTTCAGATCGAAAATCACCGTTCAACTCCTCACGTTGCAATCTACGATTTTATCAATTTATATTTTCAAATCGGTGAGCACCGACGAAGGTAGGTTTTTTTTTTCTTTCTCTTTTCTCTTTTCTTCTTTTCTTTCGTCTCGATTTCTCACACTCTCTCTCTCTCTCTCAATAATTATGATTTTGGGCGTATGTGTGTCGCCGATGATGTGGTGTGTGCAGGTGTTGAGATAATATTAAATTTATTTTGTATTAATGTGGCTTTTGAAAATGATTTTATCAATATGCATATGTTATATGCAGATTTTGGATGGTGATGTGTTGGAGTATCACAAAAAGTTGTTCAAGTATCAGAAAAAACAGTTGAAGTATCACATAATTCTAGATATTTGATTTCTATAATTACGTATGTTTTTTTTTAAATAAGTAATTCAAAGTATTACAAATGTAATTAAAAGTATTAGAAAAAGGTATTAAAGTATCACAAAACACACTTTTTTTTAATCACAAAATAGTATGAATTTTTACAATATCTGATCAAGTATCACAAAATATATTAAAAGTATCAGAAAAGATATTAAACGTATCACAGAACACATTTATTTTTATTTTTGTATCACAAAGGTAGTTTGAATTTTTACAATATTTGATCAAAGTATCACAAAATATATTAAAAGTATCAGAAAAGATATTAAAAGTATCACAGAACACACTTATTTTTGTATCATATAAATAGTATGAATTTTTACAATATCTGATCAAGTATCACAAAATATATTAAAAGTATCAGAAAAAATATTAAAAGTATCACAGAACACACTAATTTTTGTATCACATAAATAGTATGAGTTTTTACAATATCTGATCAAGTATCACAAAATATATTAAAAGTATCAGAAAAGATATTAAAAGTATCACAGAATACATTTATTACAAAATATAGTAAAATATACAAGTATTAAAAAATATGCGATACTTTTAATATATTTTGTGATACGCGATCTTTTTTTTAATAATTTTAATTATTTAAATTTAATAGGCACATATATAAGTAAAAGAAATGAGATTATTGAATATATAATATTTTAATGATATTTCGCAAACACCATTTTTATGATACTTTTGTAAAAAAAAAAAAAAAAAGATGTAAAAATATAAAATATAACATGTTTTGGTTTTGTGATACTTTTACTTGAATCTGTGATACTTTTAGCTACTTTTGTAATACTTAAAACTGGGCAGATTCTATTTTTTTTTCGGCGACGTTTTTTTTTTTTGATTGAATTTGCAGTTTTGTAGAGTGGATCGATACAATTACTCGATTATGTGATACGTTTTGTTTAATCGAAGTTTCGACCGGTGAATCGTTGTAAATTAGAGGTTAAAATTGATGAATTTGTGACTTTGTGCTTCAGATCTATTGTGATTGGAGCATTAAATTATAAATTCAGCTGCGAATTTGGAACGAGGGAGACGAGACGATTACAACGATATAAGATTTGTAAAAAAATATCGCCGATAAATAATGGAGGTGGCGGCCGGCGGCGGCCGGAGGTGGTGGCCGCCGCCGGGGGTGGCGACCGGGGTTGGGGGGTCTGGTTCTTGAGACCGGGGTGTGTTTTGGATCTGGGGTGTGGGATGGGGGGTTTGTTTATGGGTTTGGGTCTGAGTCTGGGTTTGGGTGAGGATCCGGATCAAATTAATAAAATGGTAAAAAGTGGTCTCATTCTATGAGACCGGTGTCACCCAAGACCTACTCAAGAGAGATTTATTTATATAAAGAGATTTATCTAATTATAGATATGTAGATTTAGTTTCATATAATTATGATTTTCCATAAACGATATTTTTCATACAATTATTTTTTCCAACAATGGAATCTGTTTTTTAATCTATTAATAATAAGTTACAAATTTAAAATTAAGGAAAAACTTAATACCTTAATTAAGGAAAAAACGAATTGGTGTTGTATCTCATTTTCCTTAAAATAAATTATAAGGAATTGCCAATTATTTTTTCCAACAATGAATCTGTTTTTAATCTATTAATAATAAGTTACAAATTTAAAATTAAGGAAAAACTTAATACCTTAATTAAGGAAAAAACGAATTGGTGTTGTATCTCATTTTCCTTAAAATAAATTATAAGGAATTGCCTTTTTCAAGTCATTTGATTGAATGGTTACGTATAATAATAATTATATGTAATAAAAGGAAAATTGCCTTTACAAATCAAGGGAGTTATAATTAATTTTTTGATGTTATATCAAAAATATATTAAAAGCTTAGAATTAGAAGATGACTGTTATTATCTAAGATATAATGATTATAATAATTCAACCTTTAATGTTTATAAATTATATAAGGTACAGAAGATTTAGTTTATCATGGAAAGATTGGAAATTATTTTATAAATATAGAATGTCAAGATCAATATTTAATTAGGGGTTTTATTCTACATTAATGTTATTTTGTACAAAAATAGATAATTTTATTTGGTAGTATGTATTAACCAATTATAAAAGATATTGGTACTATATTGTTCAAAGGTTAGAAAGCATTTGAAGTTCAATTTTTCAATTCTTTGATATATTTTTACGTATAAAACATTCAAGTAATAATTAAAGAATTTATACAAAGCAGATCACCCCCTATATATTAATGCAAAATCCTCCTAACATATGTGTCTGCTTCGTATGCTTCGTTTGACAAATAAAAGATTCTGATACTTCGTTTGCTTATGTGTCATCCAAGCCTAATATTTACCTAATTTAATAATTTTCTTTTTAATGTATCTTACCTAATTTAATTCTTTTATTATATATTTCCTTATTCAATACTTTCCTTTGATCCTCCTAATATAAAAATATAAATAAGTCATAAATAATTAGTAGATAAGATCTAAATTAGCCTAATTGAATATTTTCTTTTATTATATTTAGCCTAGTTTAATAGTTTTATTTTATTATATTTTGTCTAATTCAATAATTTTCTTTTATACTTCTAATATAAAAATATAAATAATTTATATATAATTAGTATAAAAAAACCTAAGTTAATTATTTAATTAAAAGACAAATTACATATGAAGTAGTTTTAACTAGAAAAAACTTATTTATGAAAATAGTTAAATAAATTGTATTTATAATAAAAGTTAAAATAATTTATTCTTGAAATTTTAAATCTCCCCTATGTATTAATGCAAAATCCTCCTATCCTATGTGTCTATTTTTTATGCTTCGTTAGCCTTGAAAAAAAAATCGGTGCTTCGGTGTCATCCGAGCCTAATATTACTAATTTAGTATTTTCTCTTTTTATATATTTACCTACTTTAATACTTTCCTAATATTATATTTTGCCTAATTCAATATTTTTCTTTTATTACATCTTACCTACTATAATACTTTCTTTAATATATTTTATCTAATTCAATATCTTACTTTTATTCTTCTAATATAAAAATATAAAAAAAACTATATCTAATTAGAAAAAATATATATAAGTTGAATTAATTTTTATTTACAATAAAAATTGAAATAATTTTATTATAATTCTAAATATTGATATAAGAAAAATATGAGTTATATAAACTTATTACAAAAGGGAAATAAATATAAAAATATAAACTTAAAGTTTTTTTTTTATCTAACCCCAATATAATAAATTGGAATAATATTAAAAATATATATGAAAAACTATTGTTACACCAAACAAAAAACAAAAACAAAGTGAAACAAAAAAGATAACGTAATACTAATAATAAATTATTATACCTAGAAAAATAAATATTAAATATATTATAAATCTTTTTATCTAATTCAAATATAATGCATTGATACATATATATTATATACCTGCACGAACAAATTAGTATCTTACGCAGAAAAAAAAAAAGAAATGAAAATAATATTATATATACTACAAGTTAGATGCACGACATTTTTTCAATAGAATTATCAGTGTCTTATAAATTTAATATTTTATATCACATATTCACATATAACACGTGGGTGTTGTATATTTTACATTTATATTCTAAATCTTTTTATCTAGTTCAAATACAATGCATTGATACATATATATATATATATATATATATATATATATATATATATATATATATATATATTATATATTTGCACGAACAAATTAGTATCTTACGCAGAAAAAAAAATAAAATAAAATAATATTACATATACTACAAGTTAGATGCACGATAATTTTTCAATAGAATTATCAGTGTACAAGGCAAGAGTTGAGAATACATCATTTGAATTTCTCATTTTACATAAAAATTTATAAATATCGCAAATATTTTTTATATTTATCTTTTAATAAACCCCGTGTAATACACGGGTATTAAATTAGTAAGTATATATAATGATGGTGATCATCTGAATGTGGACATTTATAATAATTTTGGATACAATTGATATAAAGGAAACCAATATAATATCTCGTAATCACCTAGTTTGCATATAATTGTACCGTTGTATAAACATGGAAAATAAATTCTACAATCAAAAGGCACGGGATTATTGCAGAATTTAATTTTGGGTTACAAAAGTAACAAAAAACATAGAGAAAAGAGTGGATTTTATTGCGAAACACGCGGAATTGGCATTTGGTAGGATTTAATTCAAGTATGTATTGTTGTACAAACAAAGAATTAAATTCAAATTCAAGACCAGGGATGCTAAAAATTTAATAGAAGATATTTACATACCTGTTACCTATATTATTATTCATTGTTTTTATTCTATAAAATTAAAGATACACTCTCAAATTACAATGAAAGAATAGGAAAATTATTTAAAGTTTTCTACACAAACCAGGAATAAAATAACAATTCAAACTCAAATTAACAATCATATATGATTCCTATAAGAAAGACCTTGACTTTGACCATAATCAAAACGACCTTCCACAATTTCCAAAAAAGCCGAATTAATGGCAGTATCCGTAATTAAGTCTAAATATAACACCCTTTCCATATCCCATTGCAAGTGTTATAACTAATTGAAAGCTTTGAGGTTGCAAACAATTCTGTTGACAAATCTTCGAAGATCTGCGTAGGATTAAACAAAGTATAAACATAATCCTATTTTCATCAACTAATTTGAATAAATAATAATTAATTAATAGATCGTAAAAAAAATTGAATTAGATCACAAAACATATTATTTGAAGATCTGCATAAGATCAAACATAGAATTAAAAACATAAAATTATTCTGTAAGAACAATTTGAAGAAATAATACTAAAAAAAAAAAAGAATTGAATCGGATTACACACCTTATTATTTTTACTCCGGATTCGTACAAATCCTTGAAGATCTGCATAAGATTAGACAAATAATCAGAAACAATCATAAATTTGCTGAAGGATTATAGAATGAATTGAAAAAAAATTCATAAATTCGATAAAATAAACAATCATAAATTGGAAAAAGAAAATTGAAAAAGATCGAACAAAAATTTGCCTCGTCAATATAGAAAAATTTGCTGAAGGATGATAGAATGTTTTTTTATTCTGGATGGGGAGAGAGGGAGGAATAAAATGAGATGAAAAATGTATGAATGAAAAATCATGAAAAAAAGTACTTATTTATATACAGTGACACCTAGGTTAAGTTGTCAGTAACATTAATAAATAGGTGGATGTATAAATTTATTTTAATTTGTTTTTGAATAAGAGTATAATGGTACAATAATAGGGTGTTACTAGTAGAAATTAATCATTTTTGTAGTTTCTTGGGGTGTTTTTAGACATTTGAGTGCATTTAGAAATTGGGTATTTAATAGTAGAAATTAATCATCGAAAATTCTTGAGAAAATTTAAAGCCCGAGACGAGTATCGAAATTGGGCAAAATTAGACCCAAAAGAAAGAGGGAATTACAATTACCTGTTGATTCCATCTTCATCGTACCAACAGTGTCTCTCAGCCTCAGCCCTACTACAAAGGCAACTGCCCAAAGGTATTCGAACAAATCCCAGATTTCTTGCTAAGAACACAAACCCTTCACACACGCACGCTGTAAATTGTGCCGAGGCATGTGTGAGCATTCATTTCTAGCATATCTTTAGATTTCAATCATGACATGAAATGGGATTTTTTTATTATTTGTACTGGGGCTCGACGTGATGGCACGGCTTTGATGTAAGTAATCGATTTAGGGTGGCGCCAATGAGCTAGTTGCCTGCAGACAACCTGTTCGATGAAATGCCTAGACTAAGAAAATGCGGTTATTTGTGTCCGTTGTACTCTTTTTATTCGGAATTGATTTTGCCTCTCTTTTCTGCTGTTCTGTGTAGGTTTCTTTATGATGTTGAGATTGTCATATCGCAAATTATGCACACATTTTAATGGAGGAGGTGAAATCAGATCATTATCACAAATTACTAGTTTTCACTCTGGTCAGGTAAGCTTTTTAATTTTCACATTTGTCACTATGGTTCAATCTATTGTAACATTAGATTTCATTTCCTGTATAAAAATTAAAAAAAAAGAAGAAGCCCATATTATCAATAATTACAATCTCACGCGTGACTCTTTGTGCTTGATTTTGTGAGATTTATTATTTTTTCTCAATTTTTTATTTCATGTTCTCACAGAGTTCTTTGGCATCAAGAAGCTTTTCGAGCAATTTATTTATTTTTATAATCTTATTAAATAATTTGGTGTATTGGGTATTTATTTTTCTTAGGAAAAGTCAACTATATTTGATGTATATTTATTGTTAATGTTTTTTTAAAAACTGAAATAATTTTCTATTTGTTATAAAATAATATGTTTATATATTTAATACGTTTGCATAACGTATTCCATATACATCTAACATATACGCGTGGCTCATGTTTGATTTTGTTAGATTTATTATTTTTCATTTTATTTTTGCATATCTCAAGARTTCTTTGGCCCCAAGAAGCTTTTTCGGCGTCGAAGATTTTCTCGACGACAATAATAYCCGGCCATACACTTACCAAAAGGAGAAAAAGTCAAAGACTCCAAACAAACACATCTCATTCAAGCAACGCACGGTCGCTTACATGGAGCCGTTCACGCTCGACGTTTTCATTTCGAAACGTTTCGTCTCTGCCTCGATAACCCACAGAGTGACGTGTAAGCAGGTTGCAGTTGCTGGTACAAACTCCAAAGACATCAAGGCTGCGCTCAAGTCGCGATCAGATATACCCGCGTGTTTGMCCGTGGGCCGGATCTTGTCAGATAGGGCCCGTGAAGCTGATGTGTTTACAGCTTCCTATACGCCTCGGGAAAGGGATAAGTTTGAAGGGAAAATTAGAGCGGTTGTTCAYTCGCTTATCGATAATGGGATTGATGTCAAAATATATCTCGATTGATCGGTTTATTTAATGTCTTTTTGATCGGCGAAGCTATTTTAGTGTGCCTTTCGAATAAGGAGACTTGGCTGTAACCTTGAATGTAAAACAAACTACTGTGTTGGAGTTGTTTTTTTGTTTCATTTTTATTTTCAACTGGAGTCATATTCACATGTAGGAGTAATGTCTGTGCTTCTACTTGAAATTATTATTATTATTATTAAGGTTGGGTTGGGCTAGTTGGTGCAAAATATGGTTATCGCACTGAAAACTTGAGTTTAGTAAACCATTACTTATGCACAATTGCAACAAACAAAATGAGATTTTAAGTCTTAAAACCGTAGTCTCGACTTGCTCTGGACTTTTCATTAAAGCTATTAGACTTGTTTTGTAAATTTTGTTTGAAACTTCATTTCCTTGGTATTAACGGGAAAATTATTTTTGTAATTTGAAATATAAGCATTTTTTTCTATTTGTAATCTAATATGTATACGCGTACACGCAGAGCGAGTGCAGGAGAGTGTTGTACGTCACCGCGTTAGGCTTCATCCCGCGCGAGATGAGACTAAGCACAATCAGAGTGGCGTCGTCGTAATTTCCTTTTTTACAAGCGGCATTGATCATCGAATTGTAAGTTATCAAATCGGGTAGCAACCCTCGACGGCCATATCCTCCATTATCTCGAGAACGCGTTTAACCCCGAAATGCTCGGATATCAGCTCGATGAGGATTGTGTAGGTGATTACATAAGGCGGGCAACCTTTCCTCAGCTGGTCTTTCCAAAACCGGACGGCCTCGTCAAACCTACCTTGACCACAGAAAGCTCGGATGATCGTGTTGTACGTGATGATATCAGGCGGGCAACCGCTCGAGCTCATCCCCTCCAAGACATCGATAGCGACGTTCAGGCGTTGTTTTCGGCAAAAGCCTCCGATCAACATGTTGTAAGTGATCACGTCGGGGGTCCCACCGGTCATGACCATTAGTTGGAGGATCGTGGCAGCTTTTTCGATCCGATCATCGTTGATGAGACCTCTGATCAATTTTACGCAGGACGGAAAATCAGGAATTTGGTTCCTACGGGTCATTAAGTCGATTATTTTGGCCGCGTCAAGTAGTTTCCCATTACTGCAGAAGCTTTGGAGCATTTTGTTGTTGGTTTTCTCATCATTTTCGATGACGGGCCCGTTTTGAGAGAGCTTCGAAGGGTAATACACGTGTTTTACTTGGATGGCTGTTGGTTTTGAGAAAAACGCCGGTTTGATTTTGTTGACACATTAGAACACTCCTCTCCGGATCGGATTTGTTTCTGGAACCGACGAGGGAAATAGCGAAATGGGACGAGGGCCCGTTTATGCGAATAATCTACCAGGCTGGACTTATGCATACTGTGAACCTCAATCATTGATTTCTGTGGTAGAACTGTGTAGGCCATTATTGTTCGGAGAATTAAATAAGAAACGATAAATCTCTACGGCATAGCTTCTCACACCCTGTCATTTGTCAAAAAACAGACATAAATAGGATTGGGACAATCAATTTCCTGTAAAAATTCAAAGTTCAAACCAAGGTTACAACGTAATAAAGCAATCAAGACCGAAACTCAGAAAAAACTCAATTTTAGTTCACTAGAAAATCAGAGAGCAGGTAAAACAAGATAAAGAAATAATTGGGCTACACCACCACCCACCATATTGAATATTGAAGGAAGGGGGGAAATGTCCAGTAGCTACTTGAGTCCAAAAACCAGGTGAAAATCAAAAAATAAAAACAAAACTGAGAAATGAAAAAACAGATGACAAAGAGCTTTATAATGATACATTGCGAATCACCATCACAATCTTAGCATATTACTGCGGTACTATATGAACATTTTTTAGTTAACAAAAACGAAGGAAAAGGAAAAGGAGAAACCAAACCTTGAAATCACGGGTAACAGGAGCGATGGAAGAAAAGTGGACGAGAATATCAAAACAATAAAAATAAAAGGAAAAATAAAGAGAGAATCAAACGATGAAAACAAGGGGCGTGATGACCAAAGAGGGGGGAGAGGGGGTTAGGGTTTAAACAAGGAGCATGAGTAACTGTTGATTATTAGTTTATTATTTTCTTTGCTTGAGTTTTTTGTCTTCAATTTTGATAATATCGAATGTAATGGATGTATTTATCTTTGGATAATTCCCAAATAATACAATAAGGTAAACTAAAATTCTCATATAATACAATAATATTATTATTTTCATTAAATTTTGTTTATCTTATTAAATCATAAATTACACTTGAAATATCTAAATACCCATTGCACAAAAATAAATAAATTAAAAAAACTCTAATATATATCTCATTCATATGGTCTAGACATGTAAAAACTGTTAAAATCGGTCGGTTAGGCCTTTTAATTAACTGGCGGTTAAATTAGTCAGTTGACTCTTAACCGTAACCGAACTATCGGTGAACCGGTTAAGATTACGGTTAAAGTTGGTTAACCGAAAAATCGGTTGAATAAAATTTGAATAATTGAGATGAATTAGAAACTTAAATGGAATTAGAATGAGATAATTAGATGAGAACTAAAAAAAAAATGGAATAATTGAATTTTAAAGTAAAAAGTATAAAAATAATAATTTTTTTTAA
>BMAC01001039.1:238557-275929 GCA_014905375.1 Phtheirospermum japonicum | reverse complement strand
CTATGGATGGGGAGGGGAAACTGCTGCTGCTGCTGATAGGGAGCGGGGAACTGCTGCTGGAAACGAGCGTACATCTCAGCCATCTGGGCGTTCGTCCGCGCCTGAAATTCCTCCTGCTGCCGGCGCTCCTCCGCACGCTGTCGCCTTTCCTCGGCTGCCTGCTGCTGCAACGCCTCAAGCTGCGCCCTCTGAGCCTCGACCTGCGCCTCGAGCTCTCTGATCTGTCGTCTATCAGCCTGGGATGAGGAGGAGGTGGAAGAGTCGCCCCTTCAGTAAACCCTTCGCAGCAGCCACTATCTTCCCATACGCGCCGGTGCCGTAAAGCCGTCCCTTATTCACACCGGCGACGCCGAGAAAAACCTGGTCCTGGTCAACCTCGTTACTCTCCTCCTGGGAAGACGCACGCTCCTGCTCCTGGGTCAGATGTCTCTCGTACTCCTCCTGAAATACAACTCGTTATTAAAATTTTACGTTAAAATCAAAGAATAAGTTAAAAATAAAAAAGAGACTAACGTTAATATTAGCAGATCTCGTGTCGATCCACGCGCCGTCTTTCTTCTGGTGCGTACGTTTAAAAAGATCGTAGCACGTAGCCGGCGAACCCGTCTCCCGCTCCTGTATTCAAATAGAATTTTCAAATAATTAACATTAAAACACTTTTAATGTAATAAACTTTGTTACTGTTTCGATTGAACGCATGTAATTCATAAATTTTCAAATATTTTTTTTATTATAATTGATTTATTTCTTTGACTTTTCTTTAATTGCTTTTTTCAATTTTTTGGRAATTTTAATAATTAAACAAGAATTAAAATTAAAATTAAAAATTAAAAATTAATAAAAAAAATTAAAAAATTAAAAATACCGAGGGAAATATTTTCCCTCGGAATTTTTTAATTTCCGAGGGAATAAAATCCCTCGGAATTCCGAGGGAACCATTCCCTCGGAATTCCGAGGGATCTTATTCCCAGGAAATTGAAAAATTCCGAGGGAGATGTTCCCTCGGATTTCCCTCGGATTTCCGAGGGATTGTCCGGCAATGGTTCCGAGGGAAAAAATCCCTCGGAAATCCCTCGGTTTTGTAATTCCGAGGAATTTATTTCCCTCGGAACCGATTTTCGAGGAGGGTTTTTTCGAGGGAATTTTTCCCTCGATTTAACCAAAATCGAGGGATTTTTGCTTATTTTCGAAGAAAAATCCCTCGGAAATTTTGATTTTTTTTGTAGTGACGGCTTAGTTGGACGAACTCAATATATAAAGAACATTCACTTGAACTCAGCGAATTATAACCTTTATACAAAACTCTGGTGAAATTCCTTTCATTCCGAGTCACTCGATTAAACTTAAGATTTATCCAAGTGTCTATCTCAATGGCTTAATCAATTTATCTAATCTTTATTAGTCGAGAACTAGACAATACTTCAATAACTATATTGAATATGTCTCTTGCATTTGCCAATGACTTTAGTCGACCTAATATAGAGATTATGAGTGATCTCTCTCGAAATTCCAATCGAGGAATAAATCCTTTCTTGGCTCAACTACCACCTTCATTTACATCATGGTGCACCCAACACAAGCCGTATCTACCCCAAAAGGAGTGCAAGCGTTGGTCATGGTCAAAGTACACCACTCAGCAAATAAGGTTCGTATTGACCTCAAGTCGAAGGACTATCACACGCTTTATACACTGATAAGTTTATAGACATACAATAAATAACTTATCAGTAGGGTTTACCAATACTCTCCAAAGTATCCATGTGTCCATCACGAATAACTATTATTTGTCTTTTTTGGGCACAACACAAAATAAGTTAGGGAACTAGATTTAGGACTTTATTTGTTTCCTAGTTGATATACAAGACTTTATTTAGTTTTTTAGATTGTGTTTAGGATTTGTTTTACTTGTTTACCAAATTTAGGATTCTAGGATTGTCTATTTAAGATAAGATAATCCTAAAGTTTGGTACAACTTTTGACGCACGGATCTTTGAGAGAGAAGACGCAACGCAAGACGCACAACAACGAGAAGAAGTGAAGACTACTTTGAGCCATTTTTTCTAGATTATCAAGTTTTTTGAAATTGCGTAACCAACGGAGAAGATCTTGTCATCACGGCGACAAGTATTTAGTATCAAATTTTTGATATTTTAGTTTTGATATATTACTTCATATTTTTGTAATTAATCATGAACAAGAAAGTAATATAGTTTTCGGGTTTGTACACCCAAGTTCACAAGTACTTTTACTTGTGAACTGAATTTAATTTGTTGTGTTCTTAAGTTTTATTTCCGCTGCATAATTTTCGATTAACTCTGATTGATGTTGTTAACCAGTGTTGGCTAACATTGATAAACAACGTCACAAACTGATACTTATTTTCAAAATCATAGACCTTCAAATTTTACACATATGTAAGTCAATGGCGACCCTTTACGGCGGATTAGTCCACGACGGATATTTAAATATTTGTTTAGCACCATCTGCGACGAATCGACTGGATCGTCTAGATCATCAATCGAAAAATGTATTCCTAAAAAAAAGTGTATAACATTTAAATTTGATGAAATTGAGTTGTCTTGCTGCTGCACCTTTTTCTTTTCCGGACAGTACCTCCCAACAAGATTGATCCTTTGGATCTTGGTCCATGATGCCTTTTTATTGATTTTGACGATTGAATCTCTCTACGAATGGAAAAGGGGTGCTTCGAATCGGGAGGCGAGGATCGGCCAGTGGAAACAGTTGCAAATGGTGAAATTTGTGTAGACTCAATTTAAGTCACGGGCTTAATAGTAAAGGTGACTTGAGTTTGGGCATTGTCATATACTGTTGGGCCCAGTTAAAAAGAAAACATTGGGTCCAGTTGGAAAAAAAAATTACCATAATTCTTCTTATGAAAAAGAGAGGCAAATTGCAAAAGGCCTTTGTTTGGGCCAGAAGTGATGGGGCCAATTGCTGAAAAAAGAGAGAGAGAGAGAGAATATGTTAATCATCGTGTGAACAAGCAAGTGAAATTGCAAAGGCCTTTATTTCGGGCCTTAAAATATTGAGCTCAATTTGTTAATTAAAAGATTGAAATTAAATTTGAGCTTTGATTTGGGCCAACTATTAGTTTTGTTTGGAATCAATAATTAAATGATTAAATCAAGTTTAATCTTGGGTTAGATAATAAATTTTGGTCTTAATTTGTGATTTTGGTTTTGAAATTTATTAAAAAAAATTATAAATTTATACTTATTGTTTGGGTAATATTTATAAAATCTAATATGAATTAAATTTGAATTTAAAATAAGAATTAGGTCTTGAAATTTAATTGTTAGCTTCTCATATCACTTAAGTTTTCGGTTGAGGAAAATATGACCTTGTTGGTCAAATAAAGTGGATAGTGAGATAAGATAGCTAACACGAGATAGATGATCTCATAAGATAAGATGAGTATTAAATTTTCTATATTCAAGTGAAGTTCGAAAAGTCAAATGAAAATTACAAAAAGTCATAATTATTGGAACTACGTTCTTAATTGGAAAGTTCAATAATTTCGATTAGTGGTATTGGAAGATATTATTCTAATTGACCACTTTGAACCTAAGCATAGTTATTGACTAATGATCTTGTAAGTTGAATGGGGAAGGATAAGATGAAATTCGAAGGCATATAAGATGCTAATTTCTTATTTAGAAATTATGTCATGGGTATGTCGTTGTAATGGAATGTTAAAACGAAAGAGTTTGACAATTTAAATTCTCTGTAATGGTTGTTGAACCAAAAGTTAATAAATCGATAAATTTCTCAATTAACTTATTTGAGACTGGTTAATTATAATACTCTATGATATTAATTAAGTTGAATTATATATTAAAATTGCATGGAGACAAATGTGAGACTTAGGTTGAAACTATTGAGAAATACTGAACCGCTTTATTTAATTCACTTATGGGTGTGATTTAAATATATGGTGGAAATGTGGGGGTCTCTTGCTAAAGTTGCAATACTTACACCCAAGAAGTTAAAATGTTTGATTTCAAGGTTATACTTATAATTATAAGCAATGAGAAGCCCTTGATCACATTTAGACACCTACTCTCTATTAATGTTATCGTTGTTGACTAAACGGATCTATTATCCAAACAGTTAAATTGAGAGGTAGTTGTAATTAAGCATTTGAAAAATGAGTTGATATACAATAGAAACCCAACGTAATTGACTGGAGATCTCAAAATCTTGGTTCAAAAGGACAACTTTAATTATATAAACACTCGTAGCATCACTATGGTGGGGTGGGTGGGTGGGGGTTATTCCTTATCCAATTTTTAAATAGTGATATTTGTGGATAGAAGATAAGCATTGGCTTTTAATAATTCTTACGTCGGAGAGCCGAGTGTAGTAGTGTCACCTACTTATAATTTTGGTAACTCGCGTATTACGCGAGCATTGCGAAGAAAAATATAAAAGCGCATAATTTATCAATAAAACTAACTATTTCTAATCACAAATATACAAATGAATTAAGGAAAACGTATTTCTTGTCCTGAATATACAATTTCATAAAAATCTACCAATACATCAATAGAAACTAAATAAACTCCCTAAAACAATTGCTCACTTTTCTTTTGATAAAAAATCAAAAACTTTTCTATAATATCAACTATGGTTTTTCAACAAAATTGGAGAATTCGTCAACAAAATTGAAATAATCAATAGAAATATTGTTAATAAATTTACTAAAGCAAATGATTAGTAAAATACGAAAAAGAAAAAAAAAACCAAAATACTAATGCAGCACCCTCTCCTTTGAGAATTTTTTCTTGATTGCATCCTTCTGATGCAGCAATGCGGCAAAACCTAAAGAGAGCTCCGTGCCTAATACGAAGGTTAAGTGATAACGTGTGTGTGTGTGTGTATATATATATATATATAAAAGAAGGTTAAGTGATAATGAGTGTTGTACAAGGGGTGAAACGATATCATCAATGCTTTGAAATTTCTCCACGCGAATCTTGAATTGTCAATGGAAAATCTGCAAAATCATGAAAAGCACAATTTCAAGAAAATGAAAAGTCTATAAAATCAATATGCATGCACCAATATTTCGACAACCTTCGGAAAATTAGCATATATAGAAAGAAAAACTTGGACTCCTGTCCATAATAACCTACCAAACATCATATATTCATATGATGGGTTATAACTTGATCATACCCATTCTCTCTTCTCTTCTCATGATCCCAACCGCTTTTCCTAACACTTACCCTACCTACAACTGCTCAACTAGCCTCCTTAACAACACTCGTAGCATTAAGCATCTCTTGATCAATCTGGCTAACCATACAGGCTCAAATGATGGGTGGTGGATTGGGTCATCGGACCACGGCTCTAATATGGTTTACGGCTTCTCCCTTTGCAGTGACGGCATCTCACCCGAGGACTGTAGGGCCTGTGTCGTCAATGCCAGGTCGGTGACCCGTATATGCCCCAACGCGTCAGCAGCAATCATTTGGTACGAGGATTGTTTCTTGAAATACTCAAACTACAGTTTCTTCGGACAAATCGACACTCAAATCAAAGTTATCCATCAGGGCCAGCAAGTGAAAAATGCCACGGCGCCGGCATTTAATGTGACGGCTTTAGCATTATTCAGTAGGCTATCCAATTTGGCTAGTGATACCACTAATAAGTTTATGAATACCAGTGGGTTTCAAAGAGTTGGGCCAGTACCAAGAAACGTGTCGATATACGTATATGCGACGGCCCAATGCAGTAGAGATCTTTTCCACTCTGATTGCAAAAAATGTCTTGACGGTGCTGTGGAAAAACTTGATCCAGCTAAGAGTGTGAGAGGGGCATTTCTCAGTGGGAGTTGCCTCCTAAGATATAACGGAACTACTTTTTAAACAATTAATATGCATATGTATATACTCTTTTGTTTGTCAATAAGGCCAAGGGTTTAACGTATCATCCAATAATTTTATCACCATCTATCTATGAGCATGAATACGTTCCAAATTGAGTTTAATAAAGCGGGTCTTGACCTTACTTTGTTGACCAATTATATCATTTAAGTGATTGTTCATGAGAAATGATAAATAATTTGTTGGGGGAAATAAATCAAATAGTTAACTATCTTCTAATATAGATTTGTAAAAAAAAAAAGGCCCGAATCAATCATGTAATTGATAAATGATAATGACACGAATAACGTGCGCCTAACAAATTTTCTCAAGTCAGAGTTATTTCATACTGCAGACGTATATTTCATAAGATAAAAAAATAAAATAAAATAACCATTAAAAAGAAGAAGAAGAAGAAGAAGAAGAGGAGGAGGAGGAGGAAGAAAAAAAAAACAAAATGAAAAGGAAAAGAAATTACTATAAAAGAGTTAATAAATCAACGAGAAAGTCAATACACCTATTTCAGTCAACTATGCGGCTGAGAAGGGCAATTGGTGCGAGAAGACAAAGGGCACACATGCCACCTCGACACGCCCAGGCACGGGTCAGCAGGCCACGCGGCACCTATCTCGGCAGGCGCAGCAGCAGTTTGGCAGTGTTTCTCGGCCATGAGCCAGTCAACGCGGCACATCACAAACCACATCGGCATTTGCATTCCCCCCATGCCCGATGCCTGCGTTCCCTTACCTGGCCACACCATCGCAACCCACCCAGTTGACCCGTTTTGCACTCTTGGCCTATAAAATTGTTCTTTGTTGGCATTTGGCAATTTTGAGAGCACTACGAAAATTGAGACTAAAATGATAAAATTAGCCTGACATTTATGTTGTGCCTGAAGAGAAGGCATGTCCGTCGGAGAATTATAAAGAAAATTATTTTTTTTTTATAAATTTTATCAAAATGGTATTTGAATAATTTTATAAAAATTAAGACTTGTAACTCCTAAATTAATGGAGGTGATGGTGGAGTGTAACAATCAATTCAATGTGTATTGAATTGTATTACTCTCCCATCATGTTTTAATTTTGAAATTTGAACAATTGTTAGCCTGTATATAGATGCTAAGAGTCCAATAGTTTAACACAAGTCCACATATTTGAATAAGTACAAGTCACTTTATGCATGACTATTAGTTCGTCGGAGACTAAAGACAATCCACTTTATCTGTATTATCCTGAGAAACAAACGTCCGCAATAAGGGACGAATCTGTTTTAGAAAACACGTATTGAACACGTGGTTCAGATTTTATATATATGTTTCGATTTTGATTTTTACACTGTAAAGATGATTGAGGATTTGTATTATAAAATATTTCTATTCGATGATTATTATTATTATTATTATTATTATTATTATTATTATTTTGTTGATCTTTATTCGACAATCTTAAAATAGATTTCAATTATCTTCTAACTTAAAAAATGCAATTAACACCACCTCAGAAAGAGACTATATAGGACCGCTGAAACGGAGTCGGCGATTATGGTAGTCAGGTTTTAGTGGGTACGCCTTTAACAGCAAAGCGCGTGGATCTGCTGCTTTCGGTTGATCTAAGGGAGCAGCCACCATTAATCGCCGGATCTACGGTCAGATGTGGGCGGGAATAATGGTGGTTCCGCCCACTCAGGATAGGCACAAGTTTTGAACGATGCGTTTTTGGCGGCAAAGTCTGCATCTAGTCAGACAAGTAATTGGCCAGTTGAAACAGCTGCAAATGGTGAAATTTGTGGCTGGCATCGCCTGCTTCTTCATGTTGTTGTTATTTAGCAAGTTAAATGTGATTTTATTGAAAGCCAAAATACTCAAATGTATTTTTGTAATCATCTCATGTGTAAATCTAAACAAGAAGATGCTTTGTTGTTGCTATATTTTCCTGCCAGAATATGAAGTGGGTAATAAGCATTGGTTGTTAACATCAGAACCGATGCTTAAAGCATGTTAATAGCATCGATTGTTAAACTTAGAATCGATGCATAAAGTATGTCAATAGAATCGGTTTGTATATAGACAACCGATGCATATACTATTAGCACAGCGCGGGGTTCGAACCCAGGACCTTTTTTGGCCAAATAATTCAAGATATTTTCGCGCGCTTTTCTTACACCGGCGGGCGATTATGCATTGGCTCTTGGTCAACAACCGATGCTTAACTCTAATTTATTCACGATAAACCTTTTAGAATTTTCTCACCCACACACCTCTGCTCTCTTTCACCGAGGACTTAGAAAAAACAAAACAAAAAAAAAAGCACTGAAAATCTCCCGAACTTGCAACATTGAAAATTATCTTCTCGCACAGATTTGAAGCTTCTCTACCAGATTTATAATGACTTTAATTACAGCATTCACAAAGACCATCCTCATGCCCAATTCACGTTTTATGGTATATGTGATTATTTTTTTATTCTAATAATCCGTGTTTTCTTTTCTCTTCTGGTATATATTTTTTGATTATTATTTGTTTGTATTATGATTTTTTGTAATTATGAATAATCCTTATCGATACGATTGCAGTATATACCTAAGAAAATCGTGAAATTTTTTGCAGATCTTGAAAGTAACGATTTTACTTTGCGTATTCCCATTGGGCATACTTGGGATGCGACTGTCGAGTTTCTTGGTGAAGACGGTGACGAGGTTTGTTCTCTCCATATCTAATTCAATTTTGTGGATGAACAATTTTAAAGAACCCGTATTCGATTTGTGTTATTTGTGTTATTTTGTTCATAATGGTGTTACTATTATTATAAAGAAAAACTGGAAAAAAGTATGATTGAGAGTTAATAATTCTGAATTGTATAATTCTTTGTATGAATAATGTCATTTTTGATGTGTTGTTTACGTTTTTGCAAACTGGATATGACTGAGAGATTTACTTCTATCTTGAATAGCTATGCATGTTGTGAATCCTTATTCTATTGGTGTTGATTGCATTATACTCTTTTTTTTATTGTTTATTGTTTATTGTAGGCCAGGTTTACAGGCGAGTGGTTTGATTTGGTAGATGACAACAACATCGGAGAAGATTTTCTTGTCGTGTTCATTAATAATGAGCATTATCTTTTTGATGTAATCATTTTCGATGGTAAAGGTGTTGCATGCCATGACTATTTTGGTGCAAAAGAGATTGACGAGTTCATGAATAATGAACCTTCTTTCGAAGTAAAAATATCAAAAACTGCTCTTGATCGTGGACGAACTATAAGTTGAAGATATTCTAAATTATCACAACTAATGCACTTTCCATCAATTATTGATATGACATTAACAACTTCTAATCATACGAGCTTTTTATAGGCTATTCCAAAGGACTTCTGGACTGCTCATGTGGTTTCAAGAGATAATGGTCATCAGAAGAAGGCTACAATTCTAAGGCCGAGAGATCAACATTGGGTTGTTGATGTAATGAAATGGGCATCAAATGGTCGCCATGTCTTTACTGGATGCAAGGAGATGATTGAAGACTTATGTTTGCTACTCGACTCAACCGTCGTCCTTAAATTTCAGAATGTCCCATCTTTAATTTTTGGTCCGTGGATATAGCAAGTTGTTGTTTAAGAACATAATGCAATTTTTATGTTTATCTTTGGCATGTCAATTAGATGTAAAGGGAATTTAGATGTGTTTTGACTATGTTTTGGCAGGCTTATGTAAAAACTTTTATGTGTGGATGTTTTCAGAATGGGTTTGGTTTGTGCCACACTATTGGCTAATACTTGGTTGGATGAAATGGTATTGTCTATTTTAGAAAGCTTATGTTGTCCGCTTATGTAATGAAATGGCATTGACTTATGTAATTGTCCACTTTTGTGATAAAATGGTATTGACTTATTTAATTGTACACTTTTCTAGTGAAATGGTATTGTGTGGAATTTTTTTATGTTATTTTTCTTATATTTTTGGTCCCTACACACAAGTATATTATTTGTTGATATAGCAAGTCATTGTTTAAGAACATACTGCAGTTTTTATGTTTCTGCCCTACACTTGTTGTTTTATGAAAATTAAAGTTTTAGGGAACTACAATCCAACTGCCATGGTTGCTTTACAAGCTCACGATAATTGTAACATTCATGGCATCAAATACACATTTTTATATTTTTATTTATCATTTTTCGTTAAAAATATAATTTTAGTCCCAAATTCGTCACCACAAACGATATCTATTTTTATTTTAAATAATCTATGAACTCTATTTGAACGGATTAATAGTTCATTTATCAAATAAATTATATTTCTCGACTTTTAAAACTTTTATAATTATTCAGCATTTTAGTTATTCATTTATTTTATTGGGTCGTCTATAAAATTTGCCCAATTGAAACTTAAGGAGGTCTTTTAATCAATTTTATTTCAAACTTCAAATCTAAAGCCTACTGACATGTAAAAAATTAATTTCAACACTTTCAATCTTAACGGAATAAAATAAAGTAGCAAAAAATTAGGAACTCAGAATAAAATAGTAAAAAATTGTTTTGGACTTTTTTTAATTTATTTTTTGGTCAAATTTATTTATATTTTATATATATTTTTATTTTATTATTAAAAAAATAAATGCCACACACAAAATTATTGATATTGACTTTATACATGGGAGATAAATTTTAAAATCAATATTTATTTTTTAACATTTATCTCAAGTGAATAGATATTCTATTAGTTGAGTTAAGGTTAAAAGACTTGAATTGGGATGTATGCAGCGCAAGCAATCAGCTAAACATAGTTATTGTTTTTCCTAAAGCTTATCAAACCAAAGTTTTCATCAAATTTTCCTCCGGGCCGTTTCCACCACAACCACCTTTTCCTCAACCTAGCGCCACCACCAGCAGCGGCTTGCCTCCACCGTGAACCATCCGGGCGACTGTTAATCCGCAACCCATCGCAAAATCAAACCCCAAACCCAAACCCGAAACCAACCAAAACTATTGATTTCCATTTCGGCCCCGATCGAAACACTCACCACCTCCTACAGCCATCGAAAACTGACCGCTCACTGAATCTCAGTCACCTCTCCGCCTCGGAGCCAAGCCATGAAACTCCGGGCCCGTAGCAGCCGCCAAGAATAGCCATGATGACAAAATCACCCGGAGTCCCTCAGCCATGACACGGCCCGACCCATGAGGACCATCCAGATCGCCACCCCAACCGTCGTTCTTCAGCCGCTGACGAAGAAAAGTCAGCAAACTCACAAGAACACCGCCACTGCCTGCTTGAGTCGGAGCCCCGCCGTTTTCGCTGCCGCCGTTCGCCGGAATTGAAGGAGATGGGCCGGCCGATTTCTGAAATTTGGGGAAGAAAACCTGTCACCCTTGGCCGTCTCCGTCTGCCGCTGCGGGTAATCGCCGGAAACCACCACTCGGAGCCGCTACAGGTCGCCGCCGCGCGTCCTTGCCGGAGTGCTGCGCCATTTCTGAATTTGGAGAAGAAAAGGGAAAGGAGAAACGGGACAGAGGCAAGGGCTGGGAAATCCCATTTTATACCCAGCCCAGTTTCCCGAAAACTTCAGATTTACCCCAAAGGTTTGGCCTCCCTTCGATTTAAACCCCAGCTTTTGTTATCCTTTCATTTTAACCCCCATCTTACCAACAACCCTAGATTTAGCCCTCCAACTTATGAAAAACTTCGATCCAGCCCCAAGAAAACTCATTAAACTTCAATTCAGTCCAGTATTATTTATTTTAATATTATTTGTTATATTATTATGTATTTTGAAAATATGTATATATTAATATTTCAAAATTTATTTATATATATATATTAATTAAGTATACTTTTAAAATGATTAGGTGAGGAGCACTACATTACATAGGATTCAATTACGTGCATTTCACTCAACTTTTCACGACTTTATTTACGAGGTAGGGACCACCGACTTATCTTGTACTAAATTCTATTTCTCAATTTTTGTGCTATGTGTATCATGTATTCTCGAGTACAACTTATTTCTAAAATCGACTTATATAGCCAAAGGGTTCAACCCAGCGTACTATTCATGAATTAAAACCGGTGACCACAAAAGTTATCATCACGTTTTAGTTGCAGTCAAAGTATTTCTAAAATATCCATGAATTAAAATCGGTGGCTGCAAAAGTTGTCATCGCGTTTTAGCTGCGCAGTCAAAGTCGATATCCTTCTAAAATATTCATGAATTAGAAACGGTGGCCGCAAAAGTTGTCATCGCGTTCTAGCTGCAGTCAATGTCTACGTTTTTCCAAATTGCTATACTATGAATTATATGGCTCAATGTGCTATTTTTGAGTTTTATGATTTACGTGAGATATGTCGGTATATCTACTGAGCTAGTGGAAAGCTCACCCTACCATTAACAGGTTTTAGGTTAAGGAGACCGAGCAACGAATGACGTTGGAGGTGGATGATTCACTAGGTAGAATTTCAATAGCTTTAAATCTATATCAATTTGACTTCTAGTTCGATATTTTAGTTTGAATTATACATAGTTCGATTTATCAATTGTCTACGTATTATTTTAAAAGGTTATATATCAAAATAGCGCAGCGAAAGTATGGGCGAAAGTTTATAAATGTTGATATCCTTACTTTACTTTTTAAATGATGTGTTTATACTTTGAATATCTCTATTTACATACTACTTTCGATTTATTTATTTGTTTTTGAAATGGGCCTAAAAGTTTTATTTTAAAAAAGGGGGCCTAGAAGTTATGATTTCGAGGTGTTTTTCTTAAAATTATTTTTAAATAGTAAAGTCCATATTATATTTTATTTTATTTTACCATTTAAAGGTGGGTCGTTGCAAAGTGATTTAAACCTGAGATGATTCGAGATGATTCTACCTTAAACTATCAATTTAAAACTGATAGAAATTGTATTATTTTCTTATTACTATTTACGTTGCGTAACTCAAGGTTTTATAAAATTCTCTATTTCTTTTGATTTTACAATTAGATATGTACGTAACGTCAAGCCTACTTTATTATATTTTAAAATACAAACTATATATTTGTTTTAACAAAAATCGGGGCGTTACAAATAATGTTTCCGTCTTCTTTGATGACATTTGATTTTCTGATTTTGGTGCCAAAATCATGTCCAATCTCAATACAACTTCTGAATATCAAAGAACAACACTGCAAACATGGGAAAGGGAACATGTTTGTCCATTACTCATATGTTGGTCATTCCTTAGTAGTATTAATCCTTTAGTTTTCAACTTAAGAACTTATTGGTTGTTCCTACTATTAAAAAAAGTCCTAATGAGTGTCTTACAATTTGCTAGAGAAACACTGAGAGGGGCTCTTAAAGATGAACCACCTGCTACATTTTTAGGTGTGCACTCTTAATAGCTCAAGTTAATGTTTCCATTGTTAATCAAGGTCTAGATGTTGTTACCTAGAACCAGAGATTAATTAGGATAATTGTGATACCACCCATTTTCTGAGTTCCCACCTCAAGGGAAGCTATTCGGAGATTGATTGGAAGAGTAGACAGCCCTAATGTACTCATGGTATCATTATGAATATACAAACCAAAACTGTGAAAGCCCARAAATATACATGCCCATTTGAGATGTTATATGATTGCATCATCAGCCAAAAATTGTAAGAAAATACAGCATCAAGGGATTTTCTTAAGTAATGTAAAAGGTCCATTGATTTCAGTAAAGATCAATTATGATTGTGGGACATGTTGCATGTCAAAAGCTCATAGATTACCTTTTCTTGACTCTAATACTTTTTACTTCTGCTTTCAAGTTATTACAATGTGATCTGTGGGGTCCTTCTCATGTAAATTAGTTTTAGCGAGAACTCTCGATTTACCCTTTAGGCGATAACTCTCGATTTTGAACTCGATTATTTATGAAACTTTAAACATAAGTCCATTAAAACAATCTCATCCCCTAAACCAAAATTTTTAGTTTTATTACAAACAGTTTTAGGAATTTGCAAACTAACCCCTAAAATTTATAAAATTTATGACTTTGGCCTTAAATTTCTAAAATTCGTAATTACTCAATCAAAACGTGAGATCAGTATAAGAACATAATAATTTCCAGTTCTTTGGTCCTTATCCAATATTTCATCAATATTTTTGCAAGCAGATCCTCTAATTTTTATTTATTATTCAAATACTCTCAATATTTCTCAAGATTTTTGCAAGAAAGTCCTCAATATTCTTATAAGAAAATGTACATGATAGAAAAAGTGTCAACTTCACATAAGCCACCAAGCAGCTACGACAACAAAACAACGAGAAAACGACCTCCAAAACTACCCCCATAAATTTATTTAGAACCCTAGAAAAGCAAAAAACAAACATCATACAACACACCCCATATTGATTCCCAACAATAAACCAAATACACCCCAGAGAGATTTTCAACTGTTCTTGATTCAGATAATAAATCAAGAAATCAAAAGCGTCGTGCACAACCAACGTTCCCGATTTCGCTTCTTTTTCACATATTCTTCAAGCTTACAGTTTTCAGCTGCAAGTGCTTTCAGGTTTGTTTCATGCTTCTTCACATCTAATTCAAGTCTCTTAACGTCAGCCTCCAACACTTGAACTTCAACTTCAAGTTTATTTGCTCGTCTTAAAAGTCCGGTAATAATTTGACTAGCTCTTGAGCACAGTGGGCCCTCAAACCATTTGAAAACTTCGTAACCTCCAGGATTCTACAATATTATTTACTCGAATCAAAATCAATGCAAACAAGCCCTTTAACTACGAGAAATGAAGAATATTTACATCAAGCAAATGCACAATAGACCCACAAAATCTCGACAACAGTGATTTAAACTACAATCAATCGAACCCATGTTAACATCTGATACAACCCCCCAAACCCCCAAATCATTATTAGCCCTAATTTCTGAAATAGGAAAGAGATTCAAGCATTAGGCTTTCAAATCAAAACTTACACGAAATCTTGGACAACTTATATATCTCCTCCCGTGATTGAGGTCGGTCCATGATGTCCTAAAAACGACATCATCATCACAACTGCATTTTCATCTTCCCATAGTGAACTCAGACGTTTGCATCCACGCCATTTCCAAAAGTTGTCAAAAATATGTGGAACTGGGCATCCCAGAACGCGGGCTAATTTTTTTTAAAATTATTTACAATTATAGGCATCAATTATTCTTAACAATCGATTTTAATTGTCCAATAAAACTTATGAGCATTGGATGTTTGTATACAACCGATGCATATACTATAAAATTTGGCAACGTAAAATGTCTATTTTGCCCATGAGTACACGAAATAGGTTTTGAAATAATTCAGTCCAAAATTTTCAGATTTCCCACTCCAAAACCCGCCAAGTTTTCAAAAGTAATATTTTGGAGAGGAGACGATTGGGATTTTCTCCAAACAGGGTTTGTTCATTGAGTTAGAAATTGCGCAAGAATCCCCGAAACCCTACTTCTTTCCCCGTCGCCTGCTATTTGCCGTGGACCATCTTTTCCTGTCGCCTGGTGTTTCACTGTTGCCTGCTACAAATTGCGCAAGAATACCCGAGGGCTTGAGGATTTTATTTACGGCATATGTATGTTTTAGTACTTAATGTGTTTAGTTCTTTAACATGTTGGCAGTAATTGGTGTTGGAATTAAGAACGTACCATTTACCACAAGCATTTCCAATGGCCATGCCCTGTTTATGACATGTTTTAATTATCATTATTAAATTAGTTGCTGCTCAAGCAAAATACAAGAAATTAATTCACACACCTGAATATCACCAGTAAATGTACTTTGAGGTTTATGAAGAGCCCATATACTGATTATTGATTATGGTTGCTGACATTTATTGACGATTAATATTGTTGATTGTCGTATTTTGGACATCCTGTTCACAAGCCATTTTAACCCTCTTGAACTATATGTTATGTGGTAAGTACCTTCACAAAAGTTGTAGATATGCTTCTTAGATGTCTGTAGCTGCTAGAATCACCCATGTATCTGTTTTCACTCTTGTAATCTGATTAAGGCTTTTGGTGTCTTCATAGTAGTTGTAGAGTGATTTTTTAGCTTTTATCGCTGTATAAACTATATTTTTATCTAATGTTTTAAGAATTTTATCAACTAATGTAACAAAGTCATGACTGATTCTTCGAGCACCCAATGTGAATAAGAGTCTGTGAAAAGAAGATCAAGAGGATCAACAACATGCATAAAGATGAAAAACAAGCCGTCAGAGCAAAAACATATCGAATTGACGATACAAATAAACCCATCGGAAATATGCTGCCAATTTAGAAATTACCTAGGGCCTTTAGTTCCGATCACATGTAGATATTAACATCGACGAGTGGAAACACGTGGAGAGTGGCATTAAAGATGTGATTTGGGAAGATTTGCAAGTATACAACAATCTTCTTTTTATAGATCTATTAATGAAAACATGTGTTAATATGTGTGTTTCTTATTTATTCAGAAAGAGTTCAATATTGAAGGTGATGAAAAGAAAGAACTTTCTAAAGGCTGCGGGAGTGAGGTTGACTGCTTTCAAGACGAGGTTAGTGCTTGACTTCATCAAGAAGAAACACCCAAAATATGATCATCCATCCTAGTTATATCATTCCATTATAGATGAGCAGTGGAAGAGATTCGTATCTGATCATCAGTGTGAAGAATTAAAGGCATGTACAGTGTATTACCTTCTTAAAAAACAAATCACCAAATATATATATATATATATAATATATATATATATATATATATATATATATATATTATTTTCCTAAAATCTTTATACTAGGAAAAAAGTAGGAAGCTCGGGAGAGCCAGTCTCACAACCAGCATTCGCACATTCATGGACCTGGTGGATATGCTCATGCGAAAGCAAAGTGGGTAGTAGGGCTGTAAACGAGCCGAGTTGAGCCGAGTTTAGAGAGTTTAGGTTTGCTCGTTTATTATCGAGCTCGAGCTCGAGCTTTTTTTAACGAATATATCGATGGCTCGCGAGCTTTTTCGAGTTTAATAGAGCCTAAACGAGTTCAAAAGATATTAATTATTAATTACACTATTCTTTACTTTATTAAAAAAATAAAATAACATATTTTTTAAAGTATATAATACACCTACTAAGATACGTAAACAAATAAGTTTATATATATATTTCTATATTTTTCATATGAACTAGTATAAAAATTATAATTAAAACTAAATTATTAGTTTAATTTATACGAGTTTAATAACAAAATCACTCTAGAACTCACTAACGAACTCGCTCACGAGCTAACGAGCCGAATACCATGAATCTAGAGTCTGCTCATTTATTAAACGAGCTTTTTAAACGAGCTCGAGCGAGCTTTTATCGAGTCGGGTAGCAAATAGCTCACGAACTGTTTGGCTCATTTACACCCCTAGTGGGTAGTATCAGACCCTCTCTCGTCTTCATCTTCATGTGTTTCACTCAGCTCAAGTATTGTTGCGGATGATCGCAACTTGGATTGGGTTCGAGCAAGAATTAAGAAAGACGAAAAGGAAAATTATGATATCCCGAATAAGCAAACGAAGGGGGTGGTTGATAAAATTGTAATTATTTTTTTTAAGAAAATATTTTGGAAGTACTTACTTAACGGCATGGGAAAAGTGTATTGAATTATGTTTATAATTTCTTGAGACAGGTAGAGAAGGCTCAAGAAGTTAGTCAAGGGACGTTTCTACCGCAAAGGCATAATTACATATTGAATGCATCTCTAGGGAAGAAGGAGCACCCGGGTCGGGTACAAGGTGTAAGTAGCCACGTGAATGTGAGGGCTGTTTTTGGTCAACCGAGTCAGACAAGTAGGAGATCGAGTGGAGTGGTGTCAGTCGATGAGGTTGGGGCGGTTCTGACACAAGAAATCACGCAACAGGTGTAGAGCAAGTTTGATGCTCTACAAGCTCAATTCAACCTGTTGTATGAGCAAGTGAAGAACCAAGGTCCGCAGACTCCGTTGACAAACCACCATGTGCCATCAAAAGTCGATGAGGGGGCTGACTTCAACACGCCTTCGCACTCACATTTGCAAGGTCCACGTAATAGTTGCCACTCGGTTGGTGAGACTCCATTTTCTATGGTTGAGGTAAAGATTAGATAATACGTAGTGTATTTTCACAAGCCTACTCATTTAAGCACCTTGGTAGTTGATAAATAATTAATTCTTAGACAAGATTCATTTGATTTATCCTTTTCAGAGTCGTCTTTTTATTATTCATGTATTAGAAAATACGAAGTCTCATTTATTGCTTTGACTTTCATTAGAGAGTTGTTCTAATTCTTTCCTGTTAATGGCATCGTATCGTATTATTTCCACAAACAAATTTTTATAATTAAAACACATTTGAACTTTTAACCTTGGTTAGAAAATTTATCTTCTTGTATCCTACTCTAAACTTTTTGGTGGATTTTATAGTTGTGAATATTGAGTCTTACGTAGTGCTACTTCTTGCTTCTCTTGGTGTCAATGGAGAATATTGTAAACCCAATTCATTTATCTTTGGACAAAGTTTTGGATTTTTTTTTTTTAATTTCAATTTAGAGAATCTTCTTGCAAAGAAACTATGATATTATTGGTATAGTTGAAAGTCTTATATATAATGGGAGAAATATTTTTACAAATTATTTGTATGAGATTTTTGCATTTGTACATGTATCAAGAATGTGAATACAAGACTAAAGGGTCTAAAAGTAATTAAGTTTGTTATATATAAAATACACTCAGGCCATTACGGTCAGGGGATCTTTGCATTTTTGCATTGTCAATACCTGCATATACTCAGGCCATTACGGTATATAACCTATAAAACTCAAACTCGTTATCATCAAGTTTAAGTTTGTAATCATCATTAGAATATAATTATTTTATCCATACCATTAACTTTAGTCATTACTTTGTGTAATAGAGTCCGACTCATTGCCGTCTGGCCCTGTCAATTTTGGGGATATAAATGATGTTGCCAATGGGACCATTTACCCAACCAACGAGGACACTACAGTACATCATCGGAAGTTGTCACCCGGTCATGTGAAGGTTTCAGTAGATGAAGTTGTTGAGGGCGCAGCACAACTTCCTCTACCAGTGAAAGCTCATCCAGAATTGAAGTACTTGGGTGAAGTTTTAGGTAGCTTTTTGCAGTGGCCTGTCAGCTTAGTTCAGGCAAGAGAGGTAATAATATATGTTTTCATTTTACTAATTATTGAATTACTTTTAGTAAGCTTAAAATTGACCATATGTACAGGAACTTACAAGGCCAAATTCGAAATACAGAAAAGAAGTCAAATGGAGACAAGTGGTGAGCAATCTGCATCCAAATCAAGGTCACCTCTTGTTGATGATGTTGTCTTGGAGACTTTGGGAGAGAATTGCAAAGAGCTACACTCGTTGATTCTATCGATGCCCATGCATGTGGACTACGTCTCATTGGACCTAGAGCGCACCGTCTTCCATCATGAAAAAGCAAAGAAAATTCATGTGCTAATTGTTGATATTTGGAGCTTGTTTAAAATGGAGTGGCTTAGTATTGCTGTTGTGCAAGTATATATGCAGTAAGAGAGCTGTCTTTTTTATTATCATTAGTTCAATATTTAGCTTAAATTTATTTAGCTTTGAATGTGTACTAAAATAATGAACTTATATGTATCTTAGTGGGTTGTCCGAGAATTATTGCACCAACTCCGTCGGATTTATTTGTCCTACACAGATCTCAAAAAAGAAATTTTGAGTGATTTTACTGCTGTGATGTCGTACTTAGTTGATGCCTTCGATGTAATGTCTAATAGGACATTCATTATAGCACCATACCTAGACGAGTAAGAGAGACTATTTTTTTGTTATTGATTTCCTTTACTCCTTTACAATTTTTTTTGCTTATGAAAATGTGTAGTGACCACTGGGTGCTACTAGTAATATGTCTTCGGACGAATATGGTTTATGTGTTAGATCCAAAGGCATATAAAAGGAAGTTGGATATCAAGACACATATTAATATGTAAGTAATGTTCCCCCTCTATTTTGTGTCTATTTTTTTGAAATGGTAACTTACTTATCTTTTTTTGAAAAAAGTCATAAAAACCATTTCACCTGCAGGCATTTATAATCAATATAGTTATGTCTCTTCACTTCAAGAAAAGCTTAATTATGGGTAGTGTTTTAGTAATAGTATTACATCTCAGTGCCCTGCTCGTGTTTAAATTTTGTGTGCAATTCATGGTCAAGTTGTTTCATATCATTATGTAATTTTGATATTTTCATTTCCACATCCTGATTCTTTGTATAGCCTAGTGTGTGTGTTTCCATTCATATAACTTCTTCGCATTTTTCATGTTGGATGTAATATAAAATTGGCTTCTTCATGCGCTCATTTTGGTTTTAATACTATAAATGTTTAGTTACTATAAGTAACAATTTCCGAATACTATTCAAATAATACTTGCTTTATCACTGATTACTATTTGTAGGGCAGTTCACACATTTGGACAAGAAAATCAAAGATAGAAAAAAATATGGTTTGGAATAATCTGGCGGTAAGTTATATTTTTTAAGGAAAGAATAATTAATAGTATATTTTTGGTTCACTAAATTTATTTCATATATGATTTTGTAGTGTAATCGGCAACTCAGAGACAATGAGTGTGGTTTTATGTTATGAGGTATATGCATGAGATTTGCACTGAAATGGCTGGAGCTTCTTCATTAGACAAGGTAAGTGTAAACTCATTTATTAGTAAAAATTACTGAATGTTTTTTAAACTCCAAACTTAAAGACTTCATTTTAAAATGACAAATTGAAATTTTGATTCGGGATGTGTAGGCCTCATTTGGATTTCAACCATACGAGCAAGAACAAATCGACGAAATTCGTGAGCTATTGGCAGAATACATTATTCGGTAAAACACTCATATATATGTATTTTTTTCTCATTTTTAATTATTTTTTCTTAGTTTATACTTAACTAATAATGTTTATTTTGTAACTTGGTGCAGAACATTATGAGGATATTCGTGGTCTTTGGATTTCTTGCTTAATTCGTGACCCCATAGCTTTGTGCAGTTGAAGTTTTTATTGACATTTGTGACCCCATTAATTTGTTCGATCAACTTGTTTTATAAAGATTTCAATATTGACATGGTTTGCTACTTTAATGAGTACACATTTTTGTTGATGTTAGTTAATTCTTATTTTCATATTATTTGCTATTTTTTGGACAGGTATTAGGTATTAATAATAAATTATTTTTTGCAAAAAAAATATCAATTCTTTGGACATGTTCTAAAATAAAATTTTGAATTTTTTCAAAATTTACAATTATACATCGGTTTGTGCAAATCGATGCATATAATCACCCGAATGATCATCGGTTTGTTTTGGAACATCCGATGCCTAAATGATATTTTTTAAATTAGGAAAAATCATAATTTTTGTCCTGTAAGTTTGATTCCTTTTCATTTTTGTCCTGTAAATATAGGCGGTTCGAAAATTGTCCCGTATCTTTAAAATCTTCGCGTTTTATGTCCTCTAAATATAGGCGGTTCGAAAACTGTCCTGTATCTTAAAAAATCTTCACATTTTATGTCCTCTACGACCATAAAACGTGAAGATTCAGAGGACCAAAAATGCAATGATTTTTTAAGATACAGGACAATTCTCGAACCGTCTATATTTAGATGACATAAAACGCGGAGATTTTAAAGATACAGGACAATTTTCGAACCGCCTATATTTACATGACAAAAATTAAAATGGGTCAAACTTATAGGACAAAAAATGCAATTTTCCCTTTAAATTATTATAGGCATCGGTTGTTGTAAAAAACCGATGCCTATCAGTAAACATTATGCATCGGTTTTGTTACAACAACTGATGCCTATATTGAGACTATAGGCATCGGTTATTCACTAACAACCGATGCGTACACTTAAACATTAGGCATCGGTTGTTAGATGATAACCGATGTCTATAATAAGACATTAGACATCGATTGTTTCAAAATAACCGAATCGTATACATACACATTAGGCATCGGTTGTCAGTAAAATAACCGATGCGTATAGGTAGGCATTAAGCATCGGTTGCTTTAACAACCGATGCGTTTAGTTAAACATTAGACATCGGTTGTTTTGGAAAAACCGATGCATATATAGAGGTATTAGGCATCGGTAAAACAACTGATGCCTAAAGAGTCTATATATAGACATTAAGTATCGGCGTGTGGTGACTATATGCATCGGTTTTGGTCAAACGACCGATGCTGATGACGCTTATTAGCATCGGTTCTACAACCGATGCCTAAAATCCCTGTTTTTAGTATCGATCTAATATGCATCGGTTGTACAACCGATGCCTATTAGTCAAAACAACCGATGCTAAAGGGGTTTTTTGTAGTAGTGTTTGTTTAATCATGTCCGACTAATCGCTTTAATTTCAGACATATGAGTAAATTGATGACTCAAGTTTTTATGGTATTAAAGTACTTTGTTTGTCAAATTACTCATTACCTATTCATATTTATCTTGTTAATGATTTTATGTGGTACTATCAACACTTTACACTTGTTTGCAAACATTGAAACAATGAGAACTCGACGAGACAATATTTAAACAATAAGATAGGCAATGTAGACGGAATAAGGGATGTTCATCTGTCTGACGGGGATATTATAATTTTAAAATCTTTTTTCAGCTAAGTTATGTATGCGATCAGTAAGCTAGCTTATTGTAGTGCGTGCATGCGTTTGATTTATCTACGTACCTTTACTGCTCGAACCAGGTAAGGGTTAGTTTCGCGTTTATATAGGATTAGCCTTTAAGTTTTTCTTCTACGACAATTATTCAGATACCATATTCCCTCTCTCCAACTACAACTACGCTATTTGTAATTTGCTGACATATTGTAATTCGCTTCCGTTATTAATATAATTCGAGTCATCATCAAAATATATATATATATATATATATATATATATATATATATATATATATAATTCGAGTCTTCCTTTCAAATCTTGTTGTGCCACTAAAGCGCCCCTTGCATGAGTGCGTCGCATCAGCACAAGCTTTCAAGCAAGTTAGGCGGACGTAGTCAACGTAGTCGATTAATAGCCGCACAGTACGCTCTTTAGCACATACACTACAAGCGCCTCGTGTTGTCAGTCGAAACCATGTTGATGAATAAATGAATCTCTCATTGTTTATCTTTAATACTTATTTACTTTGTTTGTTCTCTTTATTAATAAGCATAAAGGACGATATTAATCTTGCTCAACCACAATTACCACGTACACTTGCGTATAAAGGACGATCAACCAAAACGACACCAATAATTCTTAAAGATTTAAAAGATATAATAATAAATAAATTCAATTCTCCGTTCGAGAATCTGAGACTTACGAACCGAACAAAAAATCGAATTATCCTTAAATAATAAATCGAAAACCAAATCAAAAATTAAAATTAGTGATAAAAATATTATAGTAATTGAGAATTTTCCTTTATTCAAACACAACTAATGCAATGGTGATTTTGCATCTCTACATTAATTCATCTCTCATCCGCTCTCTATTTTTTCATACTATCGAGACAACACAAATTCACTGGACACCGACAGATCCAGTGACTGGTTGGCCGTTATCATTCACTTAGTTTTCATATTTGCCTGGATATCAAAAAAACAAATAATAAATCAATAAAGTAGAAAAGAAGCAAATAGACTAGAAATCAATAATGGGTTCTCCAATGGTTAGATTGCGCTCTATGTTCCAATTGAGATTGAAGAGCTTGGCAGTGATGAACTTGAAGATCTTATTGACATTAATGTTGTACGTTGCGCTTGAGAAGAACAATGTTGCATTCATCGCCTTTGCATATGCTCTTGCCTATTATTCACAACAATAGCATATATTGAAATATAGTAAGTGGAATAGATAATGAAATAATATGTGTTATGTGGATATATCTAATTTTGATACATTTCCTTTAAATATATATACATCTACCTATCTTTCTTTCATTCTTTTTTTGAGTAAATATCAATTAGAATCTAAATTATATCGACACATCAATAATTGATAATTAAATAGGTAATGGCAAGAAATTACCTGGCTTGCGATTGTCCATTGCAAATCTATTGGTAATTGGATAAAGTCATCAAATTTAGTCCCTATTAATACTGGAATTGCATTCTGCAATATGACAAGAACAGATTTTAGATTCCACATAAAGCTTAACTTAAAAAATAAATAAGTAGTCCAAATGTAATGTAAGTAGTAATAAGAACAATTTTTTACCTGGTTACATTTTCTCGCTTCTTGATACCATTGGATTACACTAAATCACAAGCACCAAAATCAACTATAAGTAATTTAAAAAGATGAAAAACAGGATGAAAAATTAGGGTTTTTTTTTTCACTAATTATGTTTTTTTTTCCCCTCAACTAATTAGAAATGATCCGAACGATACCTATTCAACGTGCATCGACTTGTAAGATCAAACATAAATAACATAGCCACTGAATCACTGCATGCAGCTGGAATTTGATCAAATATTGAAGAATGATGACCTGCATATATTAGAAATTGAATTTTTATATATTAAAAGGCAATTGAGATCAAGATTCGTGCTAGTAATAAAAGTGAATAAAAAATAATAATAAAATAAATAAAGTAACCTTACCTCCCACTTCCCATATGCTATAAGAAATCCTTGCCCCTTCAACATACAATGTTTTATCCACATGGTTTATTCCTGTCATTGTTATTTCTTGTCCACCTTTATCTTCTCCAGCATACTTCATCTATAATTAAAGAAAACGAATAATAGAAGAATTAACAAAACACGTAAAAATTGATTAATTAATTAATTAATTAATCAGTAGGTCTGCGACACGTATATATACGTGAGACAAAACATTATTTGTTCCAACATAATAGTCTAGGTAAATTTTTACTAATAACATTATACTTTTATTTATGTTTAGAATGTATAATTTTTTATTCAAAAAACATCATCATTACATTTTTTGTGTGAAAAAGATTTAAACAACTCCACTTTTAGTGATACAAAATTACTGACAAGCAATGTATGACGTTTTTGGGTTTTTTTTTTCAATAATAATAATAATAATTTACTGACCAGAAAACTTGTTTTCCCAATGTGGCAATCACCAAAGAGACTGATCTTAAGCGTAACTAAATCTGATGAAGAATCACGATCATCAAGGCTGCACCGTGGCAATGCCGCGGGCGGAAACCCACAATCCACGACTCGTGCCTGTGGCGGCGAGGAGGCGGAGGCGGTGCTGGTGGGCGGCAAATGCCGGTACCTAGCGGACGACTTGCCGACGGAGCAGCAAGCGCGAAACCGGTTCCACATCGAACGTATGTAGCGACGTAGGATCGAGATCCGCCAGATGATTCTTTTCTTGATGTTGAAGTGAAACGTTCTCTTGCAAAGCATATGCATATTAGCCTTTTGTGTTGTTGTCCACTCTTTTGTCCCCCTTTTTAGGGAGGTTGGCCTAAAATTGTTTATAATATCCTCTAGCTAGTGTGATCCCTCTTGTGGTATTTTTACTTAGTTGTGATGGGGCATTATTTTGTTTCTTGTTTTCTTGTGAGGAGAGAGACTTTATTTTGTGGGCATAGTTTTGACAAATGTTTTGTTGGTGGGTAATGGTGGGCGCGTCTTTGGGGGCCTTAAGTTGACCGGTTTTAGGAGTGGTTTCCTAGGTCAAGCCTTGATGATTTAAAAATCATTATTATACTTAATTCCATTGCATTAAATGTGGTCACGTATTACGTATTGTTTATTTTATTTTGATTTTATGTTAGTTGTTGATTTTATTTATGTGTTGATTTTTCATGATTTGGGTTGATCGTGACAAATGAAATACTGACACATGTGTCATTTTTTCAATCTAATTATGTAAGGTAAACACTTGTATTAGATTAGATTGATGGGTTATGACATGTTAGATCATCTGACCATATTATAATGTATTATTTTTGTATTATAATATATTATTTTTTTACTCAAAATTATTGATTTTTCATAAATCACCCGTGACATGATGTATTAGTTTTTAAACTACGATAAATTGGTACTATGATGTATTGATTTTTCACTATAATTTACTGACTTTTGTACTATGATGTATTAGTATGAAATTTTGGCCTAACTGATGATCCGTTAGTAATGTCCATTATGTAATTTACATGTCAGCTGATGTATCAATTAAAAAAAATGTGTCGCATTCTTCTCGATCTGATTCAGACATGCCAATTTCTGGTGCGTTCATGTTGGCGGTGACAAATGGACCACTGACATGTGTTATTTCTAACCTAGATTCATAGCTTACATGTGAGTTGATATGTCAATTAAAAAAATAAAACAAAATTATCACCTATATGTGTCAATTAAAAAGAAAAAAAAAATCTTGGGATTGCTGGGACTTCAACAGATCACCTTTTGATTTTACTTTCGCATACAACACAACTTGAGCTACTCCAACTTTTGATATAATTTTATAGAAAAATACTCTATATTATAAATAATCTTCTCTTTTACTTTATCCCACTAGCCTGCTCTCCATAAATATATGACTTAACAATATTATAGTTAAATAATATTTATTATTTTAAAATATTATTATTCTATAAAGATATAATAAAGAGCGATTAACTTGTAAATAGTTATTTCATAAATTTGAAATAAGAAAAAAAATGAAATATTATAACATACAAAATAAACTACGAAAAAAAGTATTAAGAAAATGAGGGGCCCGACGTCGAAGTTAATTGAGAACTTTTATAAATAAAATGTAGAATGTTACAATACAATACTAAATAAATTTCAGAACTTGAGAAAAAAATTACATAATAAACTATCGAGAAATTTTGTAAAAAAAATGTAAGATGTTACAATATAATACTAAGTATCTCATAAATCGAGATAAAAAAAATATATAATAAACTATTATTAAAATAATATAACTATATAAAGAGTTTTAAAATTTTGAAAACCTAAAAATATTATAGAATAATAATATAAGTCGTTAAAAATTTATAAAGTGGGTTAAGTAAATATGGATGAATTAATTAAATAATTATTCTATAACATTATTATTCAATAAAAATATAATAAAGTATGATTAAATTTTAAATAATTATTTTATAAAAATGAAAAAGAAAACAATGAAACATCATAAAATTATATACAATAATAAAAAGACTGTCAAATAAAATACTAATAAAAAAAAGAGGTATTGGGCCACAAAATTATACTGGAAGACTTTTGTAGACAAAATGTAAATGACATGATATAATACTAAATAAATCTCAAAACTTGAAATCAAAAAGAAAAATCATATAATGAATATTGTTTAAATTTGTATAATTACTTAATAAATTTTATAAACAAACAACTTAAAGATATATAGAATAATAATATAAGTTAAAAAGTCATAAAGTAAATTAAATAAATATAGAAAAGTAAGATATTTAATCATTTATAAATAATTAATATATTTAAAAATAAAAATCATGACATAAATACTTTTAAACCAGATAATAAAATAAATAGTGATTAAATTTAAAATAACTATAAGTTTTTATATTTTACTTATATGATATTATAATTACTTATGTGTTTGCATTTTTTTTTTATATTTTAAATAATTCTTTAGAAATTTTTAATATTTTTTTTCACTAATTTTATAAATTCAAATTTATGTTTTCTTTTGTATTTTTTATGATTTTCTTAATCTTCAAATATATTGAATAAGTATTTACAATTTAATTATTATTTATTTGTCTGAATTTATATATTCTCCGTAGTAGGCGATTGGTATGATATGTTAAAATGTTAGAAATATTTATATTGGTATGGGAACCAGTATGTTACGATGCAATTTGAGAATACAACATTCATATCTTTTTGGATTACTCGAATATCTATCTATATATATTTTGTAATTATTAAAAATTTTAAAATGTGTCATTTTACAATTTTATTGTTATTTACGGGTCAGCTTCATGTCAAATATAAAGAGTTAAAGTGTCAACCATTGTTGAAAATTATTTGGTAAAACAAAAATTATACCATATATATCAATAAATAAATATTCATTAAAATGGTAATTCGTTTCCCAAAATCCGCGTAACATGGGTCTAAAACTAAAGATTATTAGAAAAGAATAAAATAAAACTAGAAAATGTTGAAGAATTTTATGGGTTTTTTTTTAAATAAAACAATCACAATGCAGAGACGTTTTTTATTGGTAGAGTTTTGTTAGATAATTTTATTGGAAAATTAAAGACATTAAATTAAAATTAATCGTAGCCATTATTCAGTTATAGAGTTATTACTTTGATATTTTTAAAAAAAAATCAAATTAGTAAATGGAGGAAGAATATATGAAATTGAGACATGTTAATATCATCGTTTCACAAAGCATTTGAATTTTCAAAATAGTTAATAAAATAAAATCACTATAATCTTTGATCTTAATGTAATTTAATGGAGTCTCTGGATTTGATCTTGAGTTAGAGTCCAAGGTTTGGTTAATGTGATTAAGTATTCTCATTGTTATTATTCTTTCATTTATTCTAGTTGATTTAAAATTAGTATTTGATAAATTAGTTGGAAAATATAAAATTATTATATGTTTGTGTGTATATATATATATAAATAAATACAAAATATAGTTATAATAATAAATAAGCTTTCCTAAAGTAACTTTAAAATAAAATAAAAAATTATATAAACAATGATTAAAAAAAACAATTATAATAATTTTATGTTTAAGAACAATATTTTTTTTAAATGTAAAATATATCTGTTTATAAATTATTTTTATTAAAATATAAAAAAATAAAAATTTATTTTTTTTCAATAATTTAGAACTTATTAGAAAAGACTACAATTTGTAGTTTTTTCTTAACAAGAGTCTATTAGATAAGCTAACATGAACTTATTGAAAGTTCTTACCAAAAGTTTTAATGAGCTTATTAAGGTATACTGAGTTATAAACACCTCGAATAAGCTCAACCTCACAGGACCTTAAATTACTATTTGGTAAATTTGATGATTGAATGTTAATTTACCAATATAAATATGATGAAATTTAAAAATACTATACATAAAATTAAGAAAAATATATAAGATAATAAAAAATAAAATATTAAATAAAGAATTCCTATATAAGTAATATATATATATATATATATATATATATATATATATATATGTGTGTGTGTGTGTGTGTGTGTGTGTGTGTGTGTGTGTGTGGAAATGATTACGGTACTTTAACGTTACCATGCCCCCCCACCACCCACGTGCATTTACATCCGTCCATTTTTTAATATTTATAACTTTAAATTGATCCAATGGTTGATAATAAGTAAGGAATGGTGCCTTCACGACACCGTAAAACTTCTATATATATATATATATATATATATATGAGAAATGATAAGAAAGATAATTATAATAATAAATAAAAATATCATTATGTTTAAGAAAAATATTTTCGTAAAATGTAAAATAATATGTTATATTATAAAAGAAGATATTCATTACGATATAAAAGAATTAAAAAAAAATAGATTTTACAATAAAGTCAAAGTTTATCAAAAAAATTGTTATTTGTAAATTTTTTTTTTACAATGACTTATGAGGCCGAATAACTATAAGAAGCTTACTAGAAATCTCTTGCCAAACAATCTAAATGAACTTATTGTGAGGGAACAAGTTGTTCTTCTCAAAAAAGCTCAAAGGCATTAATAGATAAATTATACCATACGCAATGGTGCACCTAGCATGATGCACCAGGTACGTATACAACAGTTTGAAAATATTTTTAGTTGTAATATGCTATATTTATATATTTACGTACCTACAATTATTATATTTATATATATTTTATGTGACTTATCCATATAGTGATTTATACCTATATTTTATGTAATGTATTTAATTATCTTATAGAATATATATATTGACGAGATGCAATGCTCATGGTGCGCGATATAACAATTGACCTTAATATATTTAATATATTATTTAATTTTGCCCGATCTACTGAATCTTCAACTTTCTAACAGGCATCCCGTACAAATTTTCTCTTCTTTTTATATTTTACACAAATAAAACTTGAGCACACAATTTCATGAAAATATAATAGCACAAAATAATTAATGGATTGTTATTATTATTTTTGTTGTTCTTTTATAAAATAAAAACTGTCCAATATATCTGAGGTGAAGATATATTTTCCTACCAAATTACACGCAATCATTTTGGTACAACATTTATACTTTTTCAATGTCAACTTTGTTAAGAAAATTTGCTACTCACTTTTTATTAGCAAATTTGTGAAAGTATAGTTTTGCATTAGGCCCGAAAGAAAAGCTTCGAGCTCATGGCGAATTGATACAATAAAATGAGAGCTATTATGAAATGAGTAAAGGAGAATTATTACACATCAATGAAATACACAATTATTTATAACAACATAGTTGACTAGGGTTGCCCTAGATCCTATGACCAGATTTGATACAGTACATATGACAACGACTAGTTATGATCGTGTGGCTAACATTGCTACAGTACTATTGACAGCTGTAGCAGACTGGATTGTACTATGCTAGGGCCGACGTCATTCGACGTGATGTAGGCTCCATGCAAACTTCTGATGCTCAGACCTGTCAGGTCGGTACTCACTTGACTTGAACCTATCAGGTCGCAATCCATGCGACCTGAATCTATTAGATCGCCAATCGTGCGACCTGAGGTTATCAGGTCGCCATGTCATTCTGTAATCATGTAACCTGAATCCATCAGGTCGCTGTGACTTATACTGTCGTTTAACACAGTCCCTCAATTTGAACGAGCTCTTGGGCATGATTCTCAATCTGTCTCTGAGCTTGGTGAAGAATTGTTTGCTTAAAGGTTTTGTCAGAATGTCAGCTATCTGCTTTGAAGAAGGAACATGTTGTACAACGAGTTGTTGTGAAAGAATCTTGTCTCTAAAAATATGAAGATCAAGTTCAATGTGTTTGGTTCTTTCATGTAGGACAGGATTCGATGCCAGAGCAATCGTGCTCAGATTATTTACCCAAACGGTAGGCGTGCGAGCTGATCCAATTTTCAATTCTTTGAGCGGATATTATATCCACGTCTTCTCTGCTGCAGTGTTCGCAAAACTCCTGTATTCTTCCTCAGTGCTTGACCTCGATACAAAACCTTATTTCTTCGAACTCCATGATACAAGATTATTGCCAAGATAGACACAGGAACCACTAATAGACTTTCTATCATCGAGGTCGGCAGCCCAATCAGAGTCATAAAAACCAGTCAAATGAAAACTTGGGGCTTTCGTTATTCTCAGTCCATGATCAATAGTGTCTGCCAAGTATCTCAGAATTCACTTTAGTGCTCGTCAGCTCGTGTTTAAGGGATTAGCCATGAATTGACTAACTTTGTTAACGCTGAATGAAATTTCATAATAGTGACATATTGTAGACCTCCGACTAAACTTCTGTAAAGAGTAGGATTTATACCTGTGCCGCTTCCCTTGAATCTGGATAGGTTGTTTGAAGTAATCATTGGAGTGGGAACCGGCTTATATGACAGCATATTAGCTCGCTTGATAAGCTCTCTTATGTACTGTCCTTGACTCAAATGCATTTCATCAGCGGATGTGGTAAAATGGATTCCCAAAAACTGTTTAACACTGCCCAACTCTTTCAGTGACAGAACCTTCTTCAAATTGGCAACTACTGAAGCGACCTCATTCTCATCGCTCCCTGTAATCAGTATGTAGTCTACATAGATGGGGAGATAAACTCTTGGCCCTTTCTTCAACCTGTAAAAAAGAGAAGCATCAGATTTTGAACCTGTGAATCCAAAACCTTGGAATATTCCTTGAATCTTGCCAAACCATGATCTAGAGGCCTGTTTAAGCCCATAAATAGCCTTGGTGAGTCTGCAGACAAGCTATTTGTCTTTTTGTTCAAAATTGGGAGGATATTTCATGTGGATCGCTTCCTGTAGATCTCCATGCAGGAATGCATTATTGATATCAAGATGCTTAACATCCCATCCACAAGAAACATCAATGCTTAAGATTATCCTTATTGTTGTTGGCTTGACAATTGGACTGAAAGTTTCAGAAAAATCAAAACCAGCCCACTGAGAGAAACCTTGAGCAACCAATCTTGTTTTGTGTCTAGCAACTGAACCATCGGTGTTTCTCTTGGTCTTAAACACCCATCTGCAACCGATTATATGTCTCCCCTTAGGTGCTGGAACCAAAGTCCAAGTGCGATTTTCGATCAGTACATTGTATTCAGCCTGCATACCTGTTTCCAAACTCCAATCTCAAGAGCTTGATGAGCATTTAATGGTTTATCATCCTCATTGATGACTTCGGCAGAGAGTATTTTAGGTTTGTGAATACCAGCTTTAGACCTGGTCAGCATGGGATGTAAATTTTGAGGTGGACATGGTGAAGAAGGACTAGAGTGATCAGTAGAAAGGGGTGGTAATTGCACAACGAGGGGAACCTTAGTGTTAGAGCTTTGAGGTATGTTGGAGTGATATCGCCGAGGTGATTGGTGGGAAAGAGGATTTTGATCAGGCAATGAGACTGGAGATGTGGGAACATTATTCAGAGGTGTGGATGGTGTGTCTGTTTGAGGAGATGGAATGGGAAAAGTATGGTATTGGGGTGGTGAGAGTATGGATGATAGAGGTGACAAACTGAAGTGTGGAGAGTTAGCGACTTGTTTAGACCTGTATGGGAACTCATGCTCACTGAACACAACTTTTCTGGAGATTATCACCTTCCCAGAAGGTAACAGGACTTTGTATCCTTTGTACTGAGTGTTGTAACCAAGGAAAGTACATGGAACTAACCTGTGTTGAAGTTTATGGGAATTATAGGGTCTGATGTGGGGATAGCAGAGGCAACCAAAAACCTTAAGAAAGTTTTAATCTGGTCGTTGATTGAAGAAACACTCAAGAGGAGTTTTATAAAGATTTATTTAGCAGAGAATTCTGTTAATAATGTAGGCAGAAGTAGTGAAGGTATTATCCCAAAACCTAAGAGGTAGGTTTGAATGAGCAAGTAAAGACAATCCCATCTCCACGAGATGCCTATGTTTCCTTTCAGACACACTATTCTGTTCTGGTGTATAAGGGAAAGATATCCCATGATTTATACCATTATCTTGAAAAACCTTAGCAAGAGGTTTATATTCAGTGCCACCATCTAATTGAAAATTTTTGATCTTGCAGTTTAGTTGATTTTTAAAAAAGTTTTTAAAATGAATAAAGGCATTTGAAACTTCTGATTCGGACTTTAGAAGATAAATCCACGTATATCTACTGAAATGATAAATAAAGTTAACGTAATAAAGAAAACCATTTGATGATTTGATAGGGGCAGGTCCCCAGAGGTCGGAGTGGATAAGTTCAAGAGGTTGGGAACTAATAAAATGAGAGTTAGGAAAAGGAAGCTTGTGACTTTTTGCTAACATACAAGAGGAACGCAAAGATAAAATTTTATTATTGCTGTTATAAGAGATATTACAGCTCAGAGCCTTATCTATTACATCTTGACTAGAGTGACCTAATCTAAAATGCCATAGATCAGAAACAGGCTCTTTATCTTGAGACCTTGAAACGAGGCAAGTTTGAGCAGGTCGCATGATGAAAGGTGGTGCAGATGAAGGATGATAAGTGGCTGGCTTGGTGGTAAGTAGGTGGAAATGATATAGTCCATCTATAACTGTCCCTTTGAGTAAGATGGCCTTGGTGGTTTGATCCTTAATGAAATAATAAGAAGGATGAAATTCAAAAAAGACATTATTATCAGAGGTAAAATTGGAAACGCTCAGCAAATTTTTAGTGATTGAGGGAACATGAAGTAGATTTTTGAGCAAAAACGTTTTAGAATTGAGAGGAGTTTTGAGAAAAGAGTTACCAATGTGATTAATGTTCACTCCAGCTCCATTTCCCATTTGAAGTCTGTTCCCTCCAGCATATTTTGAGGCTATATTTAGGTTTGAGAGGTCATTTGTCACGTGCGCAGTTGCTCCAGAGTCAGGAAACCAGAGAGTATCAGCATCATAGTCTGAATGCGAGCTCATGCTTCCAGCATTCCCAAACTGTGCCATATGCAGTGAAGGGTTTCGGACTGACTGCTGGTTAGATAGAGTGTTACTGTAGGAGTTGTCATTCCTGTACCAGCACCTATCTGCTGTGTGTCCAGAAATATAGCAGATCTGGCAGACAACCCTGTCTCCTCCATTCGATCTTCCTCCGCGACCTCTTCTTCCTCCCTTACTACCTCAGAAACTGTTACTGCCAACTCCGCAACCTCTTGAGCTTCCTTTGGTTTGTTGATAATTGTTGTTGACTCTTGCAGCGTTGACCTGTGTTGCAGCATTGACAGAGGGCTGAGACTCTTCTGTATTGACATTCAAAGTATTGTTGTTGTTGGTTTCCAATCTGGACTCATAGATGAGCAAAAGAGGATGCATCTCAGCTAGCGTGTAAGGCTGCGGCCTGGACGTCACATTCACCATCACTAAGTCATATTCACTTCCTAATCCAGCTAAAATATGCAAGATCTGATATTTTTCAGAGATTGTTCCCTGCGGAAGCTAAAACATTACAACAAGACTTCATCTTTCCTAAATACTCTTTAATGGACAAGGCATTTTCTCTCAAGGATTGCAACATTATCATATACTGCATTATCTTGGCTTGAGACTGTGTGGCAAATTTTTTTTCAAGAGCAGACCATATTTCTTCAGATGTATTGAAATCAACAGTTAAAACAAGAATGCTCTCACTTAGAGAGGACAAGATCCATGAGGCTAAGACCTGATCTTTCCTTTCCCATGTAGAAAAGAGGGGGGTTGTATGATTTTCTCCTTCATCAGTTATAAACAGTGGTGGGGCTGTAGATCCGTTCTTAATGAATGTTTCAAGACCATAGCCTTTGATGGTAGTCAAGACTTGTTGTCTTCAGATCAAGTAATTATTTTCATTTAATTTAGTTGAAATGAGCTGACTTTGGGGATAAACGATTGGAGGTAGAGGTGAGGAGGTTTGGGTTGAGGAGGAAGAGCTATTGTGAGACCTTTTGCAAAAGAAAAATCGAGTCAGGCTCAAACTTGCTCTGATACCATGAAAGAAAAGTTGCGAGCTCATGGCGAGCTGATATAATAAAAGGAGAGCTATTATGAAATGAGTAAAGCAGAATGTACTGAATGTATTTTTGGTAATCGTTTCATACATCACATTAATGAAATACACGGCTACTTATAGCAACATAGCTGACTAGGGTTGCCCTATATCATATGGTCAGATTTGATACAATACATGTGACAACGGCTAACTATGATCACGTAGCTAACATTGCTATAGTACTATTGACAGCTGTAGCAGACTGGATTTTACTATGCTAGGACTGACGTCACTCGACGTGATGTAGGCTCCATACAAACTTCTGATGCTGAGACCTGTCAAGTCGGTACTCACTCGACTTGAACCTGAGGTTATCAGGTCACCATGTCATTATGTAATCATGCGACCTGAATCCATCATGTCGCTGTGACTTATACTCGTTTAAAAAGGCCCAATAATAATTTTATCATAATTAATAATAAAGTTTTTACGAGCATTTTAATATTATTTGTATTATAACCATGATTTCTTTTTTTACAGTAATGGTGTTATTTAATTAGATATCACAATTAATGATTAGATATTTCGTACGGCAATAATATTATCACGTACAATAAAATCCATGACTAGTCTTTGAACTTGTTTTCCATGATCACTAACTCAAAGTAAGTTGTGTATATGTGTGTGTGTATTTTTTTATTTTATTTTTTTTGCAATGCACTAATGTTTTAATGGTTTATATCAACTCGACCAAGTTATTATTTAAAACATAATAATTGTAGCATACATTTGCACCGGTTATGTTTTATTCGGATTGTATTACCACAACCAATAATAAGATTATCATTCTAATAAATATCATAACATCAGCATTATTATCAATGATTACTAATTCAAGTGAATTATTGATGCCCTCACCAGTAATAATAATGTATAACTAGTAATAAAACTGTTACAACTAGTAATCTTATCACCAAGTTTTAGATTGTGCTGAAAACCGAATGGCGAAAGGAAATCATCAAATTCGATCCACCTGCTTAAGCCCAATGCTAATCTATGGATATAGAACGAAACTACTCTAGATCATAAGCTTCCTAATTTTGTGTATCTTGCAACATCTTTTTCCAATGTCGTTTGCACCTGTTTCCTCTAAACCTAAACTGCTACACAAACTTCAACTTTCACAAATTGTCGCTCGACCCCAAATATCGTAGAGGAAGAAGGAAATGACGATTGGAAGTGGGGTTTCTGTAGTAAATTGATTACATACCTAAGGTGGTCGCGGGGATGGCGACAACGAGACATACAAAAAAAGTATTAATATTTTAATCTTTAATATTCAAAATATGAATTAATAAAAAATTAATAAAAATAAAAATTAATTACTATATGTTTACTGGTCATTCTACTTATTTTTTCAAACATCACTTTTTGTTACAATGTATAACATTAACACATGTGTATAATCATGTTACACGATGCGAATAATGAGTGGGAACAAATCGACCCGACCACAATTATTTCTTGTTATAATTACTATGTTTAAACAAATTCGCGAATGTTGGTTTTGCAATTTTCTATTATAACATTCGGCGCAAAATGCGGATCAAAGAATAGTCAATATACGCCATTGTGTGAACGTACAAAACAATGTAACGTGCGTACATAACAGAGATTGCATTTTTCATACATTCACATCTATCTATATATATATTAAAGCAGTGTTCTGGAGATAGAAAAAATGTCACGTAAATGCCACGTAGAATTATTTTCTTTTTTTAGTTGTGTAGGAATTTTATTAACATAATTATGATAGATACCATAATTAATAATAATGATGATTTGATTTAGTTTTTTTTTTAATTATGTAGAAATCTTCTTAACATAATTAGGATAGATACTCTAATTAATATTATAATAAGAAATAATATTATATATATATATAATTAATATTTATAAAAATAAGAATTAATATTATATATATATATAATAATCACTTATATATTATTTTAATATTTATTATGAGTTTTTTTCTTTTACATTTTTTATTATTTTTTCATTCCAAGTCCAACAATATCAAATTTATCATTTTTTCTCAAAAATAATTGATCACTTTATTTAATTAAATTTTACAAAAATGCATAATATAATATAATTTGATATTATTTTTATTGCTATCAACATGTTGTTTATAAAATATTATTACAATTCAACACTTTTTTTTATTTAAATTGGTTTCATAAAATAATGTATTTTGTTATTATC
>BMAC01001039.1:207634-235354 GCA_014905375.1 Phtheirospermum japonicum | reverse complement strand
TAATAAATAAAAACAATTCGATTTTTGTAAAATCGAACAAGCATGGTCGGTTTCTATTTAAACATATTACTGTAGTATATATTATATATATATGTATGTATGTATGTATGTATGTGCGCGCGCGTGTGTATCATTTTAATTATCGGTCACTTAATTCGATAATATGTATATATTTGTGTTATAATATTATTGAGATTCTTTTACAGTGTTTCTTCTCATATACAGAAATAATCAATATTTGGCCATCCATTTTTAATTATAAATTTGGTTATTATTAATATGGAAATAAATGGTTTCCCAATCTATGCCTCATAAAATATAATTTAAATATTTTTTTTAATTTAAAATACCTCCTAAAACACACAATTTTTAAAGATTTTCTCTAACTAGCAATTTCCCAACTAAAAAGTGACTGTAAAACCTGTGTTCGTAAAAAAAAAAATTGGGTCTAGGATTTCAGATGAGTTATTGATGTCGGTTCATTCTGAAATTATGCGAGTGATTCGAAAAATATAAGGAATTCAACGGAAAAAATGACGGTCAGAACGGAGTACTGGAAGTCAAAGAATAAATATATGACCACGTAATTGATGTTAGAGTTTTGAAAGAGTTTTCGGCAGCGGATAGATAGAAGTTTTGCGTGGTGGTTTGAAAAAACGAGAGCAATCCAACAAAACCGACAGGACGGAACGGAGCACTGGAAGTAGGTTTATCAGAGAAACCTTTTAATTTTGTGATCTCTCCTATGAACTTATTTTTGGTGCTCCACTCTATACATCATCGATTCCGTTGGATTCCTATCATATTTCTGAGCAACCACACAAATTTCAGTCATGTTCGTTGCCGATAACCCTTACTAAACCTTAATCCTAAGAGAAAATCCCAATTTAGTCCTACAACTATAGAAGATTTCCAAACTAGTCTCGCTCGAATTCAATTAATTAATTTTAGTCCCTTAATTTTTAATGTCGGCAAATTTAAAGATAAATTCTAGGAAAAATTCAGTTTGACCGGAATTAGGTTACCTTTTGGGGAGTTACAGTGAGTTTTTTAATTTAATTATAAAACAATTAGAAAAAAAACTAAGAAATTATATTTAATTGATTGAATTTGAAAAAACCACATAAAATTTATAACTAAATCTTAATAATTAATTGGCAAATCTATAAAAACTCAGAGATATCATGAAGTAATAGAAGAAAATGTGATTTAAAATAATTTCCAAATAATAAATCTGAGAAATTTTTTGTAAATTCAATTAAATAAAAATAAAATGTATAATTAATTTAAAATCAATAACTGTGTGGAAAAATCTAATAATTAATTAATATTTTCAAATCCCTTAGAAATCTTTTAAAATAATTAAATAGTCAGGTTACATTAATATAAATTAATATTTTGTTCTAAAAAATTATTTAATAAATCCGGAAAATGAAAAAGAAACCGATAATCAAAAATAGAATAATTGTATTTAAAAGAATAAATAAAATAATTGTATATTCAATGATTTTTATTTTGTTTTTCAAAATTATTAATTTCACCTAGAATCGAATTAAAAGGTCTTATATGTATTTAACTTCATGTTTTGGAATATTAGATGTTTTTAATATTATTTTATTATAATATTTATTATTAAGTTTGTTTTGCATTTGTCAAACTTATTGTTTGCAAAATTTAATTATAAGCTTTAGAATTATTTAATTGATTTTATATTTTGAAAAATCAGATGTATTTTAATATGTCATGATATTTTTGAGTTCTTATTTTGTTTCTTTTTCCAATTGAAATGTTGTTTATTTTTTTCCCCATTTTTCAGGTTTATTAAACAGTAATCTAGAATTTAATTATAATCTTTTATATTTACTTAATAGAATTTATGAGTTTCCGGTTTTGTTTCACATTAATGGTAAATAGTTAACATGTTTTTTTTTTACAGATTTATTGTTTCAAAATTAATTATAAATCTTATTTTTATTTAGTTGATCCTATAGTGTTTTTCTCAAGATTTATTGTTTAGAAATTATGTTTGAATAAGATTTGTTTTATTATTTTATGATATTACTAGGTTTGTGTGTGTGTGTATGTTTTGGTATTTTTTTTAGGGATTTATTAAATAATTATTAAAATTTGCTTATTAATTTCATTATTTATTTATCTTATTTTAAACCGTTTTAATATATTTTATGTGGATTTTTCAAATTCAATTAATTAAATAGGATTTATTATTTTTCTTTGATTTTTTAATAGTTTAAAACTCACCGGAAACCCACAAATTTTATCTAATTCCGGCTAAATTGAGTTTTGGGGCAAAATTTGTCCATAATCCAAAATAAAAAATTGAAAGATTGAAATTTATTAATTGGATTTGAGTGAGACTAGTTTTGAAAACTCTATAGTTGAGGGACTAATTTTGGAATTTTTCGTAATTAACCTTAGTTATGTTGTCATACATTTAATCACCAACTTTCGGTGCTCTGTTACAGCTATCGTCAGTTTTTCCGTTGGATTCGTCTCATTTTTTGAGACACTAATCAAGATTTCAACGTGAATCGACGTCGATAACCTCTCCGAGACCCAAAAACCAACTTTTGTGTCGTGCGCGTATAGCTTTCCGGCTACTCATTTGCAGGAAAACTTCTAGCAGGAGGCAATATGTTAAAAATCGTGTAGTTTAAGAGGCATTTGGATTTTTTTTCTTATTTTAAGAGATAAAGGAAAAAAAGCAATAGATTTTGAAGCAAAATTTCTTTTTTCCTTATTAATATTGTTACAGAATTTAAATTTATGGACTACTAGGGAACTATTGAGGTGTGAAAACAGTTTCAGTTAACATTAGAATTAGACTATAAAAAGGGTTAAAGTTTTTTCCGTGGGAAACCTTACCAAATCACGAGCATTGTCTTCTAAAGTATAATTTCTTCAATATGCCCTCCCAAGTGTATATTTTTGGATTGCCTCCTCACGTCAGTTTCCGATCAATAATCACTTGAGGTGAACACCTCATGTCAGTTCCGATCAAAAATTATACCAGAGGTGAACACGCAAATCGCACGCCAGACTTTTGAGGAAAAAAAATTATCTTTTCAAATTACCTACCACGTTCTTATCCCAATCTTACTAAAAAAAATTAAAATACCATCATAATTAACCTAAAGATTGGTACCTAAGGTAAATAATAATAACTAGTGTAACAACCCGCTTATTACGCGGGCATATAAGAAAAATGCATAATAATATAAAATTACTTTAATCTTTGAAAATTATAAACGTTAAAATATGAGATTTTTTGTTGATTTCGATTTTATAACAAACATAAGTCAACAACTAAGAAATATTTAAAAAATCATTATCATATATGAAATTAAATCAACAATATTAGAACTGTTTTTCTTTTGGTAGAATTGGAATAATAGTTAAATATATAAAATAAAATATTCAACTAACAAATCTTTACACCACAAATGTCGTTTAGACTTATTACTTAAAAAATATTGATGGGTCATTTCTAATTATTTTATAAATTTTCGTACATTTACATATATGTTAATATTGTAAATTCTTATAAAATAGAATATATATACACACACACACACACTAATAACTGAAGAAAATAAGTATGAAAATTTGTTTTAATAAAATTAAGAAAAGACTCTTAATTGGAATAATAACCACCCTAAAATCAAGCAAGATATATATGATATATTTATCGAGTACAAATATATTGAAATAACTCAATATTAGATAAAGTATTTTGCAAAAACTAAAATTACTATTATTAATTATAATAAATTAATAATAATTTATTAACTAACTGATTACTGTAATTTTTTTAAATTATAGTTAGATAATTCCAATTACCGATTCAAGAATATTTATTTTAAAATCTTAAAGAAAAAAAAAATCAAGAACATAATTTAGTGATTAGATATTTTAAATTTTATAGTTAAGGTACATACATACGCACTAAGAATAAATTATATTTAAGGTACAATGAACTATATTTGGTGCGGATAAATTGACAATAAATATACTTAATACAATGATTAATCTCGTAATAAATTAACTAAATTACTATTAATAATAATTGATTAACTATTAATGTAATATTTTTAGTCAATAAAATGAATAATCTGAAATAAATGAATAATTAATATCATTTTATTTTCTATAACTTAAATTAATTAAAAAGTTTTGATTTATCATTCCATTCAATTAAACGTGAAATCTTTGCCTAAATTTTTATTTAGAACAATTACAATTACATGTGTTTAATTTTGTTCATTTGAAATTTCAGAAAGCTCAAGTATTTCAAAATAAATCGAAATATGACAAATAAAATAAGAATATTTGTATTTCTATATTGTGATATGTTATAATTTATAAGTATATACTGCATCTTTTAGCAAACCAATTAGGTAACAAATCTATTATCAATTATTGTGCTAGATTGTGGTGTATAATAATAATTTTGGACATGGAATGATGACAAACAAAATCAAAATATATATCTTTGCATAATTTCATTTTATAATTTCTGAATATCCTTATTTTTTCTATCATTAATACTTTTAATTATTATATAAGTAAAAGATATAATTGTTAAAAATATATTTCAAAATTTATTCCATGTCAATCAAAACAGAAATCTTCGAATTTATATGGAAAATAAGGTCTGTTGAGTTATGGAAAATTTTATTTTGAGACATTTATTTTTAGTCAATAAAATGAGTAATCACTAATAAATGAATAGTTTTTATCTTTCTATTAATATAAATTGATTAAAAAAAAACTGATTTATCATTCCAAATCAATTAGCTGTGAAATGTTTGACTAAAACATAGTTTTCCTATTTCTTTATGTGTGTTTAATTGTGAATAATTGAAATTTCAGAATGTGGTATTATTTCAAAATACTTGGAAACATAACATAATAGATTAACAATATCTATATTTCCATATTGTGAGATGTTATAATTTATACATATATATCATTTTATTTTATCAGATAAACTTTTAATTATTGTATAAGTATAATGAAAATTTGAAAAAATATATTCAAAGATTTATTTGAACAAATTTAATTATTGAAACAAATTTAAACCCATACGATATCGTAAATACAGTATATTTAAAATACTTTAACCATCTACCCTATATTTATTGATAAAGACAATAATTGATACATAAATTATATTATATCTATCGATACTGAAATATAGGGGTGTAAATTGCCATAAATTAAATTAATATATATTTAATTATATATAAGGAAAATATTTTATTAGAAATAAAGTTATCTACGTCAATTTAAAAAAAAAATTTAATAGACCCAAATGGATAATTATTGATACTAACATGTTTATTAGAAATAATGCAAAAGTTATCTATTGATACAAATCGATCTGATAAAATTTGACATTTCTTCAGAATAATTAATCTATTGATAATAATTGATTAATTACCTGGTTATTTGAATCATAGTTATTGATAAAATATTTACAATAAATAAGAAAAAAAGACAATTATTACAAATCGTATTCTAAAATGGATCTTCAGAATAATTATTCCACTAATAATAAATGATTAATTAATTGATTTGTCTGAATAATAGTTATTTACACGAAATGGTAAAAATTATTCTAAAACAGAATATTCCATATATAATTAACAAATATAATTAATACAAATCGTTTAGCAAAAGATTCTGTTTAAAAGTATTTTAAAAAAACTATGGATATTTAAAAATAATAATGATATTCTAATCGGTGTTTAAACATATCCCCAACTGATATTCTGTCATCTATTTAAATATAATAATGATATTCTGTCAACTATTTAAAAGTATTTAAACATATCCCCAAACTGATATTCTAATCGGTGTTTGATGAGCAATTAGTAATAATGAATATTTATTATCAGTCAATTAACCATAACTGATATAGAAAGTTTCGATTTACAATTCTATTTTCCTTAACCTTTAAATGTGCTCATTTATTCTTATTAATAATATATATAATTGCTAGACAAATGGAAAGATGATAAATTTAATTGGAATATTTTTTTTCCATATTGTGAGATGTTCAAGAATATAAATATATATAATTTTTTTATCAGTTTGATAGCAATTAAAATTAAAAATATATCAATATATATAAATATACGTATCAACTATTTATGGTTATGTGTAGTTAATTTTGACAATATTGATAATTGAGAAAYAAATTTATTTTTGGATGGATGAATTTTTATAWTTGGTGTATACCAATGAATGCGGCCTCCGTTATGGAAATTTAAAATAAGTAATATCTATTTTAAATATTCATGATTGGTGTCTATTTTGTGAATATAATTATATTTCCGTAAATTGGATTCGATTCGAAAAAATACCACTAATGTTAAAAAATCCAGAATTTATAAGAAGGATATAAATATATTTTAATATGCAGAATTCTATTTTTCAAAATTGATAATATAATACTTTCTATAAAAAAAAAATCTTAATTAAAGAATAATCCCAATTTAGCATGATTCAAGGATACACCAACAGGTGGAAGAGAGGGTGTCGCTGGAAGGACGAAATCCCAAACTGTTACACTAATCTTCACATGGATCGAAAAGTTCGAAACGGCACCCTCATCCATCATGTCTACTGATCCATTATCCATATGGAAATCAGAAAACAATGGGGACAAAAGCAATTTTCTCAAAGACGACGATGCAGATTGCCCTCTTTCTACCTAAATAAAAATGTAAAATATTTATTTTATAAAATAGAAGTTTATAGGAGCACTGGTACATATTCATGGTGAACATAACTCACCATTTCGTCTAACGGTTTCCACCAATGGGCTCCACAACATGAAGACAACTACTTAATTCTTGGTAAAGTTGAACCCTCTCAGCTGTAGATATGTGATAAGTCAGAATAGGAAATGCCGAGAAAAAAAAAAGAGATGTTAATATATCTCAACTACTTAATCATCTTGATTTTTAGTTGTGATTTTTGAAAAAAAAAAGAAAAATTTACCATGAGTGAAGATTTATCAGAAGCCTCTATTCCAAAATGGGTGTCCAGTGTAAACATTGACCTGCACTGAAAAAAAGAAGACAGGAAATTAAAACAACAAATTGAACAAAAAGAAGATCTGAAAACTAAATAAAATAATGTTTGATAGAAATGGATCTGCTTTGAAAACAAAAATTATTTAATCAAAAAAATGGATCTGCTTTGAAAACAAAAATTATTTTCGTTAAACTGTTTGATAGATTATAAAACTGGAAAATATAAGAGAAAGTGTTCAGTTTTAAGGAATTTAATCGACTTTAAAGATGAATTCCTTAAATCTGGAAAATAATCGTTCGGAAAATAAACAGCTTTCTTATATTTAAATTTGGAGAAAATATAAGGATGAATTTAAGGATGAATTCCTTAAATCTGGAAAATAATTTGTCTTCGACTTTAAGGATGAATTCCTTATATAAGACAAAAACAATTCGTGTTTAAGGATGAATTCCTTAAATCATCTTCGAAATTGTTTGATAGATTATAAAACTGAAAACCGGATGATTGCAGACTCAAATGGGACAAACAGTTTGATAGATTATAAAACTGGAAAATATATACCGAACATTGATTTTAACGAAATGGATCTGAACATTGATTTTAACGAAATACATACTGACTCAAACGCTTTAAAACTACCTCAAATGGATTTGAACAAACAGCTTGATTTATTATAACGAAAATTGGACATCTCTATTTTTTTTTCTTATCAAAAGAACATGCTTATTGAAAAAAAAATGATGAAATGAAGAGAGAAGAAAATGAATTGTAGAAGAGGAAGAAAAGAAGAGAATGAATATTAGAATGAAAAAGTGTGAATAAACAGTTATGGGAAAAAGTCCTTATTTATACCCAGTTAAAAAATCCCACTTTGGTAACAAAATATACAAACCATTAGAACCTGCCAACTAATAAACCGAAGTTATTGTTAGATGCCACATGTCATCCGGAGCTACGGTTGACTGACATCTAGGTTAGGGCGTCAACAGAATTAACAAATAGGTGGATAATAATAATATAAATTACAAATTTTATTTTCAATATATATAATATAACTTTTAATGCATACAATATAATTATAATACAATTTTAAAATAATAATATATACTTATAATAAAATAATTTATAAATATAATCTATAACATTAACTGATATAACTAATAAATCTAAATATAAATAATATATAATATATCTTCTCAATAACAATAAAAAATTATAATTCTTTTTATCATTTCTTATTTTTTTATTGAAACATAATATAAATTTTAATATATTTTTAGATTTTCAATACATTATATACATATAATGTATATAATATATTCATTTATAAATATTTTTTAAACTGTAACTGATATATCAAATAAATATTAATAAAAATGTTATAAATTATACTTATAAATAATTATATTATCCACACACACACACACACACACACACACACACACACACACACACACACACACACACACACACATATATATATATATATATATATATATATATATATATATATATATATATATATATATATATATATATATATATATAGGGTTGGGTTCAAATGAAAACCTATCATTATATGTGAACCTATGGACCAATCCAGGCCGTAGATTTTTCCAATCCAACGAGTATTTTTGATTCCAATTTTGTGCTTCGAATATTGAAATTGAGATTTTACACGCTGGTCAAACGATTCATAGGGTCAAATTAGTCTTTAAAAAACACTATACAAATCCCGCCCATTATATTAGTCGCGTGATAATTGGAAGATGAAAAGGCAAATATCATATGTTTCTCCCCGAATCATATATTCATGCAGAAAAAGCTTCTGGGTATGTGTGAAGGCTATAAAATTTTTCTGCGAACATTCATTGCAGACAACCACCGAAAAAAATTTCGACATCGAGGCTCGAGAGAAAAAGTTGTGGTTTTTTGATGGAAAACGATGGATGGCCATCCAGAGGTAATCGGAGGACGGCACCTTCTGGCAGAGCAGGTATAATTTCAACAGATTATATTTGAATTTATCTAGTAACCCTAGAACGTTGAAATTAATTGAAATAAAATTCCTCCGTAGTTTAATAAGTATATTTTTAGTGAACTGAACGCACTCCGATGTAGTTCATGTATTCAATTTTGATAGCCCTGTTCTTAATTTTATTATTTTTTTGTATTGGGCGGACCGAAAAATAGGGTTCGCCGAGGATGTTTTGGGTAAAATTATTTATGTGAATTCGGTTTCAATTCATTGTAACTCTTCATTTCGTGGGCGCAGTGATTCCAGGTAAATATAGAACACTGCTTTTTAGCTTTTTGGTAAAGTGCTTTCATTATTTTTTGTTCGTGTTGATCCCAGAAAAACATTTTGGAATTGGAGTATTTGCTATCATTATGAAGTAGTGTTTTTTTTATTGAAACAGTGGTTTTTTATCTGTATTCCAGTGCTTTTATCCTATATAGATAATATGATAGTCTTTTCGTAGTGATGTGTAAATATGTTTGTATCATTGATTTTTTGGAAAAATGTCTGAAGTGCCTTGATATTATACCATGTATTGAGAATGTTCTTTGTGGTGCTTTTGAGCTACATCTACAGTGCTATAATATTATAAAGTTGTATAGTTGTTGCAATAATGGCTTGGTATTGCTATAAATGTTATGGTTTGAAATGTTACTGAATTGTTTGTTAAGTGTTTGTATTGTATATTGATATTTTTCTGGGTTTATGATATTGTGTGTAAGTTTTTTTTGAATATGTTTATAATACTGTTTTTTAGTGTATGGTTGTAGTGCTTTCATGTTTCAATATGTATGTATAATATGTTTTCATTCTACTTTAAATGCTATATCATGTATTAGTAGTCTGGTTGATTCATAACATGTTTTTTATTGCTTTCAATTATCTTATATATTTTAGCTACATGTGCATTGCTATAATATTATATTTATGTTTATAGAGTTTTTAACAATGTTCTATGGTGCTGCATATATGATGTGGTTGGTGCTTTTATTTACATGTTAAGTCATCTTATATGTTTGAGCTACATGTAAATTGCTGTAATCTTTTATATATCTTTATACTGCTTTTAAAAATGTTCTATGGTGCTGAATATATGATGGTGTTTGGTGCTTTTGATTTATATGTTAAGTGCTGTCATTATATATGTCTAGTGTGCAGGGGTATATGATAGTGTGTATGCTGTGGTGTGAAATATGTTTTCTAGTAATGCTTTTTAGTGTATGTTTGAAGCTGTGTCAACCATTTTTATGGGATCTACATATATGATTGTGTCTGGTGCTTTTGTTTTAGATGTAATTGCTTAGTGTACGAAGATGGTGTTCTGAGAGTATGGTAGTGTGTTTCAACTGACTTGAAATATGTGTTGTGGTATTGGATTTTAGAGAGTATTTAAATTGCTATAATTGTTTCAGAATGTATTCATATTAAGTTACTGGTGCCTTTGATAAATTTCCATGTGCTTTTTTGGCTATGTGAATTAATTCTATGTATACTACTATAATTTTATCTGTGTAATAGTCTTGTTGACTGTGAATAGTGCTTGTACGACATTTATCTATAAATTTGTAACCTGGTCAAACTGTCCAGGTAAGCCCGATGAATCCAAAGAGCGTAAGGCAGGCAAAGTCAGCGGAAATTTGGATGATGGTTCGAACAATGGTGTGGCAGTTGGCAAGAATGCAGATAATGGTGACGCGTTTTCATCCGGTTTCGCATCGGTATATAATAGAGCTCATGCACCACCTATAAGTATCATTATGCGTCAATCGACCAATCAATTAGATGTGTCAAGCGGACAAATTGGTACGAACATCGTTCGCGTTGAGCCCCCGAGACTACCTGTCCCATATGCGTCGAATGTGCCTGAGGTGCAGGATAAAAGCGACAACGAGGACGACGAATTGGTCGATCAAGATCTCCCATTACTCAGAACCAGAACATCTCTCAGAATCTTAGTGACTTCGATTAAGCAGCCGAATCCGCGACAGATTGAAGTGGTGAAGGATATGGGGTTTGGTGGCATGCTACACTTGGATATAACTGCGCTACCACAAAGTCTTTGTTATTGGTTTTAGATAAATTTGATTCGAGGAGTTGTGAGTTGAATTTACAGAAGGGAAAGACCACTACTACAGAATTCACACTTCACGTCTTTTTTTTCCTTTTAACATCGGTTTTTGAACCGACGTGATAGCCACCGACATTAAAGTCACAACTTTTCACGTCGGATTTTGAAAACCGATGTGAAAAGCTGTGACATTTCACTTCGGATTCGAAAACCGACGTGAAAAGATGTGATATTAACGTCGTTTAGTTTTAAAAACCGACGTGGAATGTGTGACTTCTCACATCGGTTTTTAAGAAGAACTGATGTGGTTACATGATTTTTTTTTAATCTGCCCTATTTATTTTACCATCCCACCTAATAAATAAGTTATGAGATTTTCATATATTATTTAGGAATTAATATATAAAAAGATTCAAAAGAATCCATGCAAGTTGAACAAAAAATTCTATGCCTAGCGTATAAATAATTTTAAACTGAACAATATTTAGAAAAAGGAATATCTTAAGATTGCTACAATAGTTTAAATTCATCGTAGTCAAAATAGACATATCATTTAACAAAGAGCATCATCCATTTTAATAAAACTAACAATATGATCACATATATATAAATATTATAGCAGAAAATATGCACTAGTACATTTTACAAAATCCAAGTATTTAATCAATTTTTTAATATATTTCTAAAAATTTACATAGATAGATGTACTATTCTAAAAAAGAATTTGGAAAATCTTGTAACTATTCAACTTTTATACTTGTACATCTACAAAGACTAACTAGGACATCACGAGCAGTAGTTAAAAGCAAATACCCTTGAGTATCCATTGGACATGTCTTGAATGAGGCAGCCAGAAGGCCTTCTTTTGTAATAAGGAAAACAAGTTGATGAATATATGTTCTGAAAGGCGTCGACTGGATAATCAACGATGGCCCAACTTCCTTCCTCCGCAGTATGTTGGCAGTATCGAAGGAAGTGAGTTTCTCTTGTGGGCACCAGTGGAGATAGAACTTGCAGCTCTGCGCACATCTGTAATAATATTGTAAGGGAATATAATTAGTATATAAAACATTAATTTAGTTCGAATACACTATTTTTTTTGGATAATCGATGAAATTCTAAATTCTTATAGAAAAGTAAGCAAGCATTAGTTGCCAGGTGCAACATTCTTCATCGCAACCAAAACAGATTGTGAAGACAAGAGACAATTTTCAAGTCAATGCAAACCAAGGTTCGTTATCTAAAAATAATTAATATATTCATGTAATTAAAAGAAAAAAAAGATCTCATTCGTGTTTAAATAAACAATTCCCACACCACAACCTATACCCTAGACATAGTACTAAAAGAAAGAATAAACTGTCAACAAAAATCGAAACATTACACTAAATAATCAACATAATCGGAATAATGTCTGGTAGCCAGTTTTGTTAGTAAAGAACTGGAAGAAAAAAATTTTTGTCCGTTCAAGGAAATCAACCTTCCAAACTGTGAAATCCCAATTATAAACTCTCTAAATATTCATAATAATAAATAAATAAACACATTCTATGCTCCAAAAGAATCTGACGCGTGCTTGAGTTCATATCCACTCCATGAAATTTAGATTGATTATTTCCCAATACTTTCAATATATTGTGATTCATCTCCATTGTTACTTTGAAAAAGCAGCAGTAAACCGATATAATGTGAATTCTTAGAAGGGAATTCCATAAAGCTTTATTTGGCAATTGGCAGCATTAATTTTATAAGACCACAAAAACAACAGCTATTTCATAAACAAAAATAGAATTTGAATCAGATTTAAACCAGATTAAAAAAAATAATAAAAAAAAAAATCAAACCATGAAAAACAATTATATATCGATTAAGAACACCTCACAAGCGAATACCTCACAATCTCCCGAGGGGCTTCCAACAATGCCTACGAGCCTTCGGTGTAAAATGGGTAATAAATATCCTCTTCGGGCTCCAAAGGGCCCACCGTGGCCGCAGCCTCTTCGTCCTCGTGGGCCTTCATCAGCTTCTCCAACTGACCCTCGGAGTCGAGATTCGCCATGAGCATCCGCAGACGATCACACCTCTCCGTCTCCCGCTCACCAAAGAGAGTAATCGGCTCGCCGAGCCGTCGGAGGCAGGCCCGAACAGCGTTGTCGACAAGCGAGAAAGTAAACACAATCGTAATCGATGATTCTCTTAAGTGCTTCTTCATCGGCAAAGAGAGGTAGAGATCTAGACTGAGATGCAGAGCTCGCCATTTCTATGGAATCGGCACTATAAATCCATCATGTTGACTTATTAATAACAAATATTGGACAAATGACGATATATATTTTCAGTAGAAAGATAATTCAACATGATTATCCAAAATAAAATGAAAAAAATTATCTTCAACAATTTTCATCTGTAGATATCGCGTGTACGGAATTTGAGTGATAGTACCTAAATAAACCCTGAGTTTCAAATTTATCCAAAATAGCAGGATGATCACATAAAGCAAGGACCTGAAATTAAACCCGATAAATGTTAGAAACAAGAATTGATGAAAACATGTATGAAGTACACAGTGTCAATTCAGATTACACAAACCTCTCTGAAAAACGTGATTGGCTGTTGGCCTAGAGATTGAGGGTTTCCAATATTACAGTACAATACCTTCCGAAACAAAGAGAAGCTGATATGAAAGCATGTCATTAATTTTAGTGTAAATCCTTCGATATCGCTAATAATGCCAAGAAAAAATCGAGTTATTATTATCTTTCAGCATTACACATACATATTCAATTTGTAAAATAGAAACAAATCTGTAACTTGGAAAGATAATTGGAACTTGTACAATTAGGTAAACTTCAAATGTAAKTTTTGTAATTATATATATATTGATTGRTTTTTAAGAAAGGTAGAAAGGCTAACCTAATTTGGCCATCTTCCATATGGTTATGGAGCTTCCACACCTAGCCAAAATGAACAGGAACACTGCCAACTGCAAGTCGCAGGACTTGTCATTTTTCCASAATAATACTTAATATAAATAAATAAAATAACTTCACCTTCATAGTGGTGGCAGGGTCTCCTGAAAAAAGGGCTCTCAGTTTCAAAAGAAACTCATTTAAATAAGGCAGAATTAATTTTACTACCCAAATTGCTTCATCCTCTCCAACAACACAATCTTTATCTTCAATATCCTTATCAATTGATCCCCTGCAATCAGGCAAACAAAGGATCAAATTTCTAATTAACGAAAGAATAAGAGTTATTAAAGGATAATTTTAATTCTTAAATTGTAGGTAAAGAATAAGAGTTATTAAAGGATAATTTTAATTCTTAAATTGTTGGTAAAATTACCTGGTAATGAGGGATCTGAAAAGAAATATTGCAGCAAGGTACACAAGACCTAAATAGGAAATCACATAAATAAAGCTGCATCCAGAAAACATTTTTCGTCAATTTTCGACTCGGAAATAGAGAGTTTTAATAGTTAAATAAAGTTTAAACATTTGACCTGATGTGAAGATCCTTTGTGTATGAGGATGAAATAATACCAAATGTTCCAATCCCAAAGATATATGCTGATTTTGATACATCTCTCTACATTACCAGATCAACTAATATTAAACCACAAAAATAAAAAAAAGAGTTCATAATAATAATAATAATAATAATAATAATAATGCAAGTGGATTAAGGGATCACCAAAGCTTTGTAATCTGCCATTTCTTCTTGGTATACCAGGGAAATTATCTGAAACTGAAAATAGAAACAAGAAATCTCCCCCAAAATCAAAATCGAGTTACCTCGTCAAAAGGATGAGGACCCGGGTTCACCTTCAATTCTTCTTGTAATTTATGATGAAAGAAAGTGTATTTAATTTACACCCCAGAAAAAATTAACAGGATTACAGCAAATACATAATGCGAAATCAAATTACCTGAGCAAGGGTCACAATTTCACCACGTACAGCATACTCACACTCCAAAACCTGGGAATGAGTTTGATTAATATTTATTAATAAATATTTATATCTACCATCATACATAAAAAGAGCCATCTAATGCCAAAACTTAAAAGCAACCATTCAGAAGTCAGAACCAATTCAAAGGAACTTAAAACACCAACAAAATATCTATACCCGTACCTCGTGACCCGGTGTAGAGGCTGGTCGGTTGGCTCTTGGTTCAAATCGAGACCCGTCAAGTTCATCTCCATGATAACATCATCATCCACATCCATCGCGTGAAAAGATATACTGAAAAAACAAAAGATCCACAAATTTGAAGAAAAACCCCAGAAATTGGGCAAAATTGAATTTCCAGAGTTGAGCTCAAGAAGCGAGAACCAAAATTCAACCTTCAATTAACAAAATTAGGGGGTTGAAAAGGAGTAATTTATGTATGCAGACATATGGGGATCTGAGATTCGAAATCATAAGAGAAGATGAACGGCGGGCTGTAGGTTGAGGGCGAAGGCGGAGATGGATGACGGGCTGATGAAAAATGGAGAAGAAATAGACGGGGAGCCAAGTCAATTTTGTTTAAGCAAGTCGTGAGGGCCGATTATATTTATTTTATTTACGGTATTTTAATATTTTTTAATATAATTTTTCACGTCGGTTTTAGAAAGAACGACGTAAACTATTTCAAATCACGTCGGTTTTCAAACCAATCGATGTGGAATGTTACTTATCACGTCGATTTATTTAGAAACCGACGTGAAAAATATTTCACATCGGTTATTCAAAAACCGACGTGCATGGTCCGACGTGAAATCTCCTTTTTGTAGTAGTGGACAATCCATATTGATCATAGAGATGTCCACGTCACTCTTGGCCTGCCGAAGGGTGAAGTGAGTATTCAGAGAAAACCGAGGCACTAACAGTCGGCATTGTTGGATACATGGGCCGGTTACTTTACAAAGAGGAAGAATAAGATTCTGCCCAAGGAAGTTGCAAAACATATGGTGGATGAGAGCGATGGTGGAGTATGGTTCAAGTGCCAATTCCTGATATTGGTGACGTCTTGTTTAATTGAGGCTGCACACAATGGCTATGTGCTTCCACAAATAAGGGATTACTTAGACGACGTTGACAGCGTTGCAAATCTGAATTGGTGTGTGTACGCGTTGACAAGTCTTATAAGCTTCAAATTGGACTGGACAAAAACAAGACGAAGGAATTCTGGGGCCCAATACTATTCCTAACGGTAATGTCTCCGCACTCAATAAAATATCATAAGTTGTGCGATAATAAACAATGTTATTATATTTCTTATATGATTTTTCTATGCTTATTCAAGAATGCACACCACCACTGAATCAGACAGTCATTTTCAAAAACATGATCTTAACTTGATTTTGAAAACATAAAGAGTTTAATTTATTTTTTGCAAAAATCCGATATGTTATTTTTTTAATCAGTAATTATGTGTTGATTTTTGGAAATCACGAGAAAATAATAATGAAAGTGATGACAGGTGATGTACGTTGACTGATTTACCTTGTTCACCAGACTTGTCCCGCGGGCTTTCCCATTAATAAAAGGCTGGGATAAAGAATCTCTGAAGAAATGAGAGAATCAAGAGGTAGCTGCGAATGGTTTGGGTGCCGGTTTCCCATGCGATAGGTTGGAACCTCCAAAGACACCGGTGTGTGAGTCTATTAATCGCAGCCACAAGCAGAGAAGAACAAACTGAAAGATGTACCTGAAGTGGATACCATGCACGTGTTCACGGATAGGTTGCTTGCAAAAGCGAAGGAGATGGCCGACACAATGTCAGCTACCATGGAAATGGTGCAGTCAACTCCAGTGGGACTGCTCAATGACTTGAATTTTAATCGAGTTTTATCTACGACGCAACAACTATTGGGCTGCATTAAACAAGATACTCCTCCGGTGGACCGAGCCCAGGACACAGTCTGGACTGAAGAGTTGGGTGATGATGAGTTCTGGGCCGATCGTCTTGGTATCATAAAAGAGATAGAGGATGGTCTTAGGAAGAAAATGAAGTACAACTCTACTTGAGACGATGTGCCAAGTCTCAGCATTGGTTTAATATAGGAGGAGATAGATGTCGCTGAAAACCCAACCGAGATCAATCCACCCGTTGATGATTTGATGGACTGTGGTGCGATTGTAAATGGTCTTCAAGAAGGAGAGCACACACCTAGTGAAAACTCGGCGTTCATCGACAAAGATGCAAAGGTGTTTGTACATTGATTGCAAAAATCTTAGTGTACAGTTAAATAAACTAATGGAATCTCTAATTTTTCCTAACAGGTTAATGAGAAGACTTCGAGGGAGAAAATAAAAGGCGGCCGTAGTGGGGGTAAGTTGCAACCTGTGCGCAAACAGGTAAATAAGGAAACAAAGTGCAAGGATGCAAAACAAAAGGGGGCAAATGTATTTTCTCTGAACCTTTCATACATGTTGACTTCCTAATTCCATGTACTTATTCTGTTGGTTGTTATGTAAGTATATTGTTTGGTATGTTAAACAAATTTGTTCTTGAAAAATGCCGACTAATGCTGAACCGCAGCCACACAAAATGGTCTGTAGGACTGGAAAGAAGCTTAAAAAGACATTATCTTTTACATCAGCTTACATGAAAAGAGCGGTATCTGTGTCCGAGAGATTGGATAGGTTGGAGAAGGATTTGTTCTACTGGGTTTTGTGTAATAAGGATGCGGACAGGTGCGTTGGATATGTTCTTTCTAAAGTTTTTTTCAATGCTTTAATAAATGAAAAAGTAGTGCTTTACAATATAACTCTAAAAATAAAAAAAAATTCTATATTTTCTGTCTGTATGTTTGCTGATATAGAACCTGTGATTTTAAGAAATTTGGAGATATTAATATATTGGCTGAGTATTTGACAACCCCTTTTATGATTATTCATAGAAGAAATTCTTTTTTCAAACGGTAGATCAGACCTTAGGCGACGAGAGATGATGGCGATTGCACCAACATCGTACGTGAGTACAACTATTGTTGATGTTTGGAGCCAGATTCTGAATAGTAAAGATAAATAGAGGGCATCAACATCACCGTGCCGATTCTTTGCAACAACTGACCCATGATTACGTCACACATATTTTGCAAAAAAATAATAATAAATCATTCAATAATTTAGTATTATTATTTTAATTCGCGGTTCGGTTTATGTAGTGCTATACAATAGTTGACCCACCAGAGGGTTGGGATATGACCAGACGGGAAGAGAAGTTCTTCGAGAAATTGGATGAAGAGTTAAAACAAACCGATGGGCTTCTAATTAGCAAAATAGATATGGTAAGATGTAGTCAGACTCGTTGGCATACGTATTATATAAAAAATTGTTTTATTGTCTGAACAAATGTTGTTTTGCATTTTTTCTTTCCCATTTACCATGCCGAGCATTTCTATGTAATGACTTTCAATGTCCGAAGATTCCGGGCTGACCTCATCGACAACTCAGTCGTGGTGGATTCGAAATCGTTAGAGGAGGCATACGGTGATATCTCGATGTTGCTGGTACGTAAATGCACACACATATTATTATTTTAGTGTGATATAGAATGGTGTGGTAACTCAAATCCTGTGTACTTTGGAAAAAGAATTAGTGGGCTTGATTATATACTTTCTTATTGCTATTTCAAGTTATTAGAAATATTCTTGGGTATGCATTGTAACTGGCGTTGGATCATTTGTTCAGCTTGATGATAATGCGATTAATGATGTTTAAATGTTAATAGATATGTATTCATCATAGTTTGCATTTTGATCCTTTATTCTGATTATGATATTGGTTAAAGGGCAACTGTGCTTTCACATGCATCTATATAATGCTTTATAATTATTTGTTGAATGAGTTTTTAGATTATAAATACATACATATTCACTGTAAATTGCACTTGATAATTTTCTGTTGTGAGTATGATATTGTACTAATGGAAACAACGATTTTACAAATTTGTTGTGGTGATCTGTGATTTTTATTGAATGCTTATTTAAATGTGAATAGTTGTGTATTTTTTATAATTTGAGATTGATTATTTTGTTCTGATTCTGATGTTGGTTTAATGGAACCACTGCTTTCAAACAGTTGTGTATAGAGCTTTTTAATTATTTCTTTAATGCTTTCTGGATAGTGAATAGATAGGTATTAACTATAAATTTCCCCTGTTCAACTGTCCTGGTTGTGGTATTTATTTTGGTGGTTTAGTGACTTCATACATTTGTTTGAAATGGATTCTGAAAATGAAGATTTGTTTATAATAATAAATGTAACATATTTTGTTGTTTTATCCCAGAAGAATAAGCTTGGTGAATTTCTGAAGCGTAACGGACAAGGACGCAAAGCAACATGTCTTAAAAAAGTCCCGGTGACAAGGTTGAAGATGATTTGGAGAGATGATGACAATAAATGCGACTGTGCGATATATACAATTCGCCACATGGAGACTTATGATTCGAACTTTTGGGTGTGCCTACTTTATAAATAATTTGTCAGAAATTTAATAGCTCGCCCGCAAGAGAACGGGATCGCATGTAGGTTGGCAAGCTTAACTCGAGTCGTCTCTCAAGGACTGACGTTCGGAATTTCTAATGTTTGTTTAATCACAATGTTTAACACGAGAACTTGTATAAATTTGGTTTTTTTGAAAATTATCAACTACTAATAAATTTAAAAGCATTAACTAATTATCTTGAACTAATTAAATTAAACTAATTAACCAACTATAATTAACTAGCATGGATTGAACTACGATTACGACTATCAAGCTTATGAATTCTCAAGAACAAAATTAATTCTAAAATTCCCAAGCAATTGCATATCATAAACTAATTAACCAAGCAGAAGCAATAAATGAACTAAGCATGAACAATCTCATCACCAAGCATGAACGAAGGTAAAACGCAACAACTAATTAATTATTAAAAACGAAATCTAAGGTTCAAAGCTTCAGCRATTCAATGGTTCAAACGATTCTARTTATCAAACGGAAAGCRATAAATACTTAAAAAYATAAATTAAYTAAGAATTAATCTAAAAGAAATAACTAAAGTTTAGAAAACTTATTATTGACTAAAAAGTGCTGAAGGATTGYTGWAGGTACGGACTACGRACGGTTGATCTTGGTCGATGAAATCGGAGCTTGAACGAACGTCTTCGTCTCGGTGCTTCGGATCTTGAATCTTCGACGTAGATCTTTGAAATATGTTGTAGGGTGTTGAAAATAGGTTTCTCAACCCTAGGTAAGTATTTTGGGTCGTGGTTCTTTTTTTAATCCGAATTATGAAGGGTTTATATAGTTATTTCATGACTTGACGCACAAGAAACCCTAAAATCCAAATTCTGGGCCATCGCGTCGATGGTGCGTCGACTGACGCGCGCTGGTGCTCGGCGTCGGTGCTGCCTGGGCGTGCACGTCGACTGGGTGCGTCGACATCGACGCTTCAGCAAGTTGCGTCGATGTTGCGTCGACATCGATGCTTCAGCAAGTTGCGTCGACAGTGCGTCGACGCTGCGTCGACTGACGCAGATCATGGCTCACGTCGACGGGGCGTCAACGGTCGTGTCAGTTGACGCGACTGCGCGTCTGCCTCCAATTCTCGATCTTTTGCTACTCGTTTCACTGGAAAGCTTGTTCTTCACTTCTTGAACATTGAACCTCGTCTATTACGCGTTGACTCTTCCGGTTACTTAGCTGTAAGGTGAAAAACAATGAAATATCACCTACTTGCATCAATTACGATCAAAATGCGATAAAATAAGTTGGAATTATAAAAATACGAGATTAAGCTTAAATCGTCTAACTTATACCAAAAACAATAAGAAAAATAAACCAAAATACTAATAAAAACCAAAACAAATCCGTGCTAATCAACTTACATGGGGACAGGGCAAAGATGGGATGCCGTGTTAAAGAGTAGGTCGGCGAATCAAATGGCTTTTTTGAGGGCCAAATATTGCGCGGCGATACTAACATCTGAGGGTAATGTGTACAGAGATCATAATACAGAAGCAGCTTCATACTACTATTGATGCTCCTGTGAAGACTACGAGATTGATGTGGTGTATCTCCTTATAAATGGTGGAAGTGGTGCCCCTCCGGAGTTTGATGTTGATGCGACGTAGTGATATCTTAAATGCATGAACAAGTCTTTTTAATTTTTTTGTATTTTCTGCATTAAGAATAATTAACTTTCTTCGAACTTGGTGTTTGTTTTAGATTTAAGTGGTTTTAGTATTGGAATTCATGGAGATTCACTTGACACTATTTATCTTGGTTATTTGACAACGTACTGTGCCTTTTTTTTTAGTTTGATCATTTGGGGTATTCTTTTATGTTTGTTTTGTTAAATTATGATAATTTCTGTTTGATTATGATTTTCCGTTTTATTGCGTAAGCACAACTGCAGTGCAGACTGCTTTGTAATCGTCGCATTATTATTTCACAATGAAAGCATTGTAAAAAACTAATTCGTTTTTTGTTGGAACAAAGGCAGTATCAAACATAGTCGAATGCATTATTATTATTATTATTATTATTATTATTTTCTATTTTGTGCATGCTGCTGTCAACATGACTATTTTTATTTGCCATGAGGTGGCAAAAATCATCTCAAACATGTCCTTAAAAAAATGACCAGGGCACTGATCTTTTTTTTTACCATGATCTGATCTCAAAAAATTCTAATATTGATGTTAATTGAGAACAATAAACAAACTTTAGTCTTAAGAAAAAATGGCATAATAGTTTTAAAAATAATGGTTCTTGAGCAAGCAAAAACCATTTCAAGACAGTAAAAAACATAGGATTTGTGATTAGGGAAAATACAACCTTGACACCTACTTCAATTCCACTGGACAATTTCGAGCATCATGGGTTGATTTTTTCTTGCAGCGGCTGCACATTCTCAATGGGTTGCTACTATTTTCAATCGTTGTCTCCTTAATTGACTTCATGCGGTTACGAGAACCTTTGTTATTGACCGTTGACGGGGGCAACACTGTTACATCCTCAGGGATTGATGTACCATAGAAGTTATCAAATAACTTGCGCTTCGCGGAGGAGATACTCGGTTGGTCCCCGTCCACCGTGAGAGATATTTTCAAATCCCTAATGCCACTGAACAACACAGACATATTATCTACCTTACCCTCGGCCAGACCAACGCAAGTGTAAAACTCGGACATAATCTAATTCGTAAGTGCTTTAGTCTCCTCGATACAACTAGTTTGCCCATGAGTGACACCTTGCATATCATACATGCTTTTCTTCAATGCAGATTTAGTCCAACGGCTGACAATGTACTTATCAGGCACCTTCTCGATTCTAAATTCTTTGGGTATGAAAAAAACATGAGAGAACAATAATCATTCTCTCACGAATTTCTTGCAAATACAAACAACAGAGTCATCATTCCTGTCGTATGCAACCTTGAACAAACTACTACAATCGTCAACGTCATATAATAACATTTTTTCATTCTCCATTATGCGGGCAACACGACAACCAAGAAAAGCAGCGACAATCTCGTATTGAACTTCTCTAAATATAAGAGCAGTATAAATAGACGAAGCGTGTTTTTCAATCGCTAAAGGCGTTTCCAGGTATGGAATCTTAGTTTCTTCCTAGCTATTAATAGTATCAAGGGTGTGTCTCTGTGAATCTAACACACTTTCGATATTCAAATAAAATTCTAACAAGTTAGCACGAGGGTTTTTGTACCTGCCAAAAAACCCATTTTTACTTTCCGACATAGACGTTGTCCTAAATAGCCGATTCATTGGGACATCCCTGAAGTAGGCGGGGATCCACATTTCACGTATATCAAACAACGATTTAAACCAGCTGTTATCAACTAAACTAAATTCGACCATGACCTGATTCCATTGCACCTCGAACTCGGCATGCTCAAGGATATCGGACCACACAATAGAATTTAGTTTATCCTTGAATGATTGGTCGTTCTTTAGATTAGCCGATACCTTATCAGGGACTTTCTTCATAATGTGCCACATGCACAAGCGTTGCCTTGTACCAACAAGTACCTTCTCAATTGCAATCTTCATCGCCGGATCTTGGTCGGTTGTAATCATTAATGGACTACGACCCATGCAAGCCTTAGATTTTTCAAAGAGCCATGCATAAACGCCAACGTCTTCGCTTGACAACAGCCCAATACCAAATGAAACACATTTACCATGATTGTCTTTGCCGGTAAACGGTGCGAATATCAAATTATAACTATCATGAATATGTATAAAATAGGATTAAAACATTGTTTTTAATTAGTTATAGTGCACTTTACTTGAGTATGAAATGTGTGGACATGAAATTAATCATGTTAAAACATTATCAACTGATTATGTTGGGGGAAATAAAGTGTAAAACAACTAAGAAAAAAAGCACCAGTCAATAATATTTTTTTAATTAAATATTATATATAAAAAAAGTTGAGCATGATTTGAAATAATGTTATATATTTATAGAAATATCCAAAAACATATAATTTTAAAAAAATAAACAGGAAATTATAACCTGTTTGTCGAGTACGTGGCATAAAATGACACAACATCCCCGAAAGTAGCAAAATTCCTCCAACACGTAGGGTCTGCTCAAAATAACCGGGTCAACTTATCATGGTCGTCAATGGCATAGTCAAACACAAAAGCCGGATACAATTCTTTCTTCCTAAATAACTTCTCCAGCAGCATTTGAGCATCAAACCCAACAACATATGCTTTCAAATCACGTGCAAAGTTCTAAACTTCAACTTTTGTACAACCTATGTTCGAATAACCACCACCAACTTCCTTAAAAAGCCTATACGATCTCGTTGCACCGATATTTGCCCTATCACAGTTCAACAGGAATTGCTTATGAGCGGGGTCTAGATTTCTATTCTCTTTAAGGAATGGCTTGTATGGTTCAGAAACTAACATATGACAATGACGTTCGATAAACTCGTTAAAAACGTAACCTTCACCAGGACAAAACTTAAACTTGACACGTGCCATGCACCCACATCGCTTTGACGTTTGGCGTATTTTTTTTAAAGGGCTTCTACTATTGTTTTCATTCTCACACACGATACTTTTGCTATTAAGGTGGGCGACTTGCTTCTCGCCCTCTCTATTACAACAAATGGTTTTAAGTATGATAGTGTTATCATGAAACTTTTATTCCAATCCCAGACGAACATCGAAACCACACTTCGAGGCATAATTTCTATAGAACTTGATACCTTCTTCTAACGACGTAAATTTTTTTCCCTCGAAAGGCTTATAACTCAATTCACAGTATGGCACGTAACACTCGGTTAGTCCAGGTGATATCTTGACGTGATACTCGGTCTTTTCACTACACTCGTTAGTGCCTGCAAGAATACAAAACACGCATAATAGAAAAATCATCATACGGTGCTTTAAAAAAATCATCATACAGTGCTTTAAAAATCATACGGTGCTTTAAGGGATTTGTCGCATATATTGGTGCTTTAAAAATCGTCAAACGGTGCTTTCTGCAGATTAAGACGTCATTAAATTATCGCATTCAAAAAAAAAACATGAAAGACCAGGTCGTGATATTGACCAATTAGTGCTTGTTTTAAAATCTTTCAGTGCTGTTTGGATTATCGTATGATGCTTTCCACAAGGCGAGAAACAGGTTTTCCTTTTTTTTCTTCGATCAGCTATGAAGTAAGCCGTCAATGGTAACCCAAGGTGCTTTTTTTCCCATGATGATCATGTTTTAAAAGAGCCGTTCACAGATGTAGTATAAAAAATAGATTAGTTTTATAAAATACTTTTCAGGAAAAAAAAAGAAAACTGTAAGGAGATGGACACAAACCTGTTGATTCCATGTTCTGAATTACGCCGTCAAGGGGTTGAGAAAGATGAAACGATGGTTATGGTGATTCAGCGCAAAGAAGACTGAATATTTTCTTTGTCATCGTTATTCTGCGTAAGAGGAGATTGAATACATTCCTTATTGTATTAAAGAGAATATACGTTATTATGGAACGTATTAATTGCCCAGATTTCAAAAAGACAAAATTAACCCCAATATGCTTGAATTAGAGTCAAATGTTTCTTTTTATTTTAACCATTGATTTTATTTAATCTACGGCCTGGATTGTTCCCTAGGTTCACATATAATGATGTGGTTCTCATTTGAACCTAATCATATATATATATATATATATATATATATATATATATATATATATATAAAATATATATATATATGTGTGTGTGTGTGTGTGTGTGTGTGTGTGATTGGGTTCAAATGAGAACCACGTCCTTATTTATGAACCTAGGGACAAATCCTTATAATTAATTAAATAAGATCAATGGTTAATATTAATAGGAAATTTTGAGTTTAATTCAAGTATAATAGAGATACTTTTGTCTTTCTCAAATCTTCGCAATTAAAATAGTCTCATAATTTCTTATATTCTTTTTCTATAATCCATTATATTTGGAATTAGTCTTTATCCCATCTTTTCATCAATTTGTGTTTTTCTATAATCCCATAATATGGAATCAACAAGTCTGCGTCCCATCTTTTCATCGTTTTGTCTTTTTCTCAACTAGAATTTTTTATATAATCAACGTGCGGATTAGAATATGTTCGTTGTTCAATTCATGGATGGGGATGTCCATTCATATATGTTGGTTGTTGAAAGCACTGTCCGATCAATAAGAAAATACCGATATATATTTAAAAAAGCGTCAATTTTTTAGTTTCATGCTCCAGATTTTCCTTTTCTTTTTTTCTTTTTCAGTTTCCCACTTCCAATCGCATCCGATAGTGTTTTTTTTTAGTTTCTCTTTCATATTTCTTCATCGTTTCAATTTTGTTGATTGCGGAAACTGTGAAATCACAGTGTAAAATATTGTATTGTTCTGATTTTATATTGGGGTTGCGATTTGACTTTTTATTATAAAAATTATCATTCGATTTATGATGCAGTCTGAATCTTGGGGTCTTTTCTCTCGGTTGCGATTTTATTCTTTTTCTAAAAACTGTCTTGCGATTTATGATGTCGTTTGGATCTCGGGGTCATTTTTTTGGGAGGAAGAGAGGGTTGCGATTCAAATTCCTTTTATAAAAATTTTATTTCAATTTATGATGTCGTCCGGATCTTGGGGTTTTTGTTTTGCTATTGGGGTCTGCGTTTAATGTTTTTATTGCTTCAAGCCAGTTAGTTATGGCAGAGGTGTTGGCGGAGACGACAATTCATTTGTACAAACCACAAAGCAATTAGGGAATGAAAACAAAGCATTAGTATATGAGTATTTAAAGCACTATTGTGATTTTAGTAGGTTTTTATTTTTCCAACAATGGGTTCTATTTGGCAGACTCCAGCATTTGTGCCGATAGTGACTCAAACTTTTGTGCACCCCGTTTTTAATAAATTAATTTAAAATACCTCAGTTTGCTCGCAAGGGTACAAGGTAACTGTAGGGTGATGAGTTTGACTCGAGTCGTATCTCTCGAGGAAACAACTATTCGGTCTTTTCGATGTTTTTCTCAAATTACGAACTAGAATAAAATACATGTACAATTGGGGTTTTGAAAGAAATTGAGTTGATCGTTATAACTAAAGCGATAATTAAACTAAAGCTATTTAAAYTAATTATTCTAACTAAATTACCATCTACGAGCAATAATTAAACTACTTGAACTCAAGAACTAAGAATCAATAGCAACGAATCTAAAGCATAAATATAATAACTACCATCAAACAATCGCATCATATGAATCTAAAAATGAATAATTAAGCATAAATCAATCGCATAAGTAAACTAAATTAACCAATATTCAATATCCAAGCATAAAAACAATTAAGCTAATTAAACTCAAATTAACTAGGAGATTAACTAAGAATTAAACTAGAAATTAACTACTAAATTAACTAAGAGTTTAGAAAACTTATTGGAACTACTAAAAGCAATGAGAAGCTCCATCTATTCCGGAGTTGCACGTCGATCTTGGGCGAAGATTGAATCCCGAACACGAATTCGATGTTTTGGACGCGTTGTTCTTCGATCCTTGATCTCCGTCTTCAAATCTCGTTATGAGATGTGGAATTATGTTTGTTATCAGCTAAAATACCCTAGGGGGTCGTGTGTCATCTTAAAAATCCGAAATATAGAGGGTTTATATAGATATTGCAAGTTTTGGCGCACAAGAAACCCTAAAATCCGAATTCTGGGCCGTCGCGTCGACGGTGCGTCGACGTAGCATCGACGGTGCGTTGACGTAGCATCGACCGACGTGTGCTAGTGCTCGGCGTCGGTGCTGCCAGGGCGTGCGCGTCGGCTGGGTAGGTGCGTCGACATCGACGCTTCAGCAAGTTGCGTCGACGTTGCGTCGACATCGACGCGATTGCGCGTCTGCCTCGGTCTCTCTCTATCTTTTGCTACTCGTTTCGCCGGAAAGCTCATTCTCCTATTCTTGAACATCGAACTTCGTCTATTACGCGCTGAACTCTTCCGGTTACTTAGCTGTAAGGTGAAAACAACGAAATATCACCTATTTGCATCAATTACGATTAAAATACGGTAAAATAAGTCAGAACT
>BMAC01001039.1:153054-173184 GCA_014905375.1 Phtheirospermum japonicum | reverse complement strand
AATTGTTTAAACATAACATTTTGATTCAGTTTGAAAATAGAAGAAATAGTTGAAGGATGACATAATGATTTTCATTTTCACAGCTGCTGCAGAAAAATTCTCATTTACTTTTTTGTGAATCTGGATCATAAAAAAAAAAGATATGGAAAAATGGAGAATTATCATAGCTAAAAAATATCCGTTTAATCAGAAAGAACAGACCGGGGATTTTTTTTCCGGAAAATTAGAAACCACATTTTTGATGAGGCGTGATTTTATTTTTTTTTGACATTAGGTGGGGAATATTGGACAGAAAGTTGAGATTGAGAGGAATATTTAGGTGTGACGTAAAAAATATTTACAAAAATAGAAAAAAAGTTGTATTTATACCCGCTCAAAATTTTGATATTGTCCCAAAATAGACCCCCATTCAACCACAGGTCGACACCACCTCAGTATTGGAAATACCCACACTCCGCCACCTATTCCTCAGAACTCTCCAGCTGGATAACTCAACACTAATATATATATATATATATATATATATATATATATATATGTATATATAGGATTAGATTCAAATGAGAACCATGTTCCTATATGTGAACATAGGTTCAATTATAAGCCTTAAATCTAATTAAATGGATGGATCAGATTTTTTTTGTGTTTCCTTATTTAATTAAAACCATTAGAATTGTATAATAAAATCACTACTAGTGTATATAAATATTAATAAAGCACTGTGATTATATAATAAAAGCACTGTTGGTATATAATAAAAACACTAGTTCGCAGGTTCGCATATAATGACATGGATCTCATTTGAACCCATCCCTATCCCTCCTATTTGTTAATTCTGTTAACACCTAACTTAGGTGTCAGATAGGAAGTCAAATGACATGTGTCATTTTCTCATATTGTGTAAATCTGATGTGGCAAATTCATGTTAATTTACACATATTCCTTCCTTTTATGGAAAAATTGTCTAGGTATAAAATATGACTTCTTTTTTAGGGTTTCAGTCTCTCCTTTTTTTCTCTCGGATGCTTTTTTGTCCGCCGTTTTCTCCCTGAATAATAAAACTGAAGAATCCCAAATCTCCTTCCATAGACCCACTTCTGCCGATTAGATCCATTTCTGCCGAATTTTTTCTCACAAATCTTCTAACAAGACAATAATACTTCACAATCATTTTAACCTGCCTCTCTCGCTGTTGGATCCATCAAGACTGTTGCATAAGGTCTTTGTGTTCGTCGCGACAGAAAGCAATTTGTTCAAGATCGATTCTCTGGTAAAATTATGCGACGAGGATGCTAAAAGATGGACATCGAGGTACCTTCTTTTTTTTTCCTCTTTATTCATTTTATTTTAGTTTTGATAATTATTATTTTCATTAGTTTTAAATTTGTAATATTTATTTCTTTTCCAGTTAAACCCGATTAGTAAGAATTTCAACGGGATTATCAAATTGGGTATAACGCAAACGCAACCGATTTGTGGGGTTAGGCGTCGGATGTGTATGGTACGAAGAATTTGAAGAATACAAGATTGGACACTCTGGCGAGGACTGTACTGGAAAAGAGATGGAAAAACCTAAGGCGATGACGATGAGTGGTTGGGATAATCGGGGCTCACGCATGATCAAGTACATTATGGTAGTGTTGATACTTTTGTGAGTTTTGAGATTGGTAGGTTTTTAAATGCTTCTGATTTTATGTTGAATTAAATGAAACGAAATATATTTAGGAGGTTTTGTGCGTAGATGGTGTTCGATGAAATTCCCGGATGGATTAGTGGTTACAAACTTACAACCCATATTCGTCTTATATAAAACACTCATATAACATGTATAAATCACCATGTATTTTGTGGCATTTGGTATATTACTTTCAAAGTATATGGTTTCATGCTTGCGATAAATAATACTGGAAATAGGAATCTTATTCTTTTGTATATGAATTGATTAGTGTGAGGATATTAATATTTATGGTAGGGATTATCTTTCTTAGTAAAATTGTTAATTATTGAGAGTTTTGGTGACCGGTGATTAATTCATTGACCGCAAATAAATTGCCAATTTATCTGTGCAATCAATTTTTCAGAGTTTTTCTCATCAGTTAATGGTACTTATTATTGAGTTTATGAAGTCTCTTAATTTTCTAAGTCATGTTATAATTTGAAAACGAGTCATTATATTTTAGATAATTTTCAGTGCATGACTGCGTAGAACTAAGTTTTGAAAATATTGAATAATGATTAATTGTTGGTTGTTTAGTTTTATTTTCACACAATGGGCCTCATAAAAATCAATATAAATTCATCAATTTTTTTGATGTTCCTGTTTTTTATACACATTCATTTGCTTCCGGATTGGATACATGTGCGGTTATAATAGTATATCGATTATATCCCTAATCTTATGGTTGTAAAATCTAGGGATATTCTGAAGTTTGCCATATGTTTGATGAATTTTGATTTTTTGAATTAGCTTCTTCAGAATTCTTTGCACGTGGGGTTTCAGAAGGATTTGCACTTGAACAATCTAATTTGCAACCTTCATTTCTCTCACAAAATCTTCTTGATGGTTCTGCATTAAGTATATACGTTCAACCTTTGATATCTCCCCTTATTTTGTAACAGGCAATTGCTTAATTTGATGAAAGGTGGAGCATTTTATTGATTTATGTTGCCTCTATATGATGTTTTGATTGGTCTTGATTACTATAGTACTCAACTGTTATAAATAGAACCAGAGAAGTTAAAGAAGGTATGGCTGAAATTATTATTTTTTTCTTGGTGGTATTTTCTCAGGTTAAATTACTGATTGGTAGCTAGGAATGGACTAGCTAGCAAGCATCTGTAGAATAATGATTTTGTTTACTTTTTGCCCTTTTTCATTAACTACTTCTTGTGTAATTTAATTAATAAGTTTGATCATTTACCGAATATATTTTGTATTATTTTGCTACTTGCAATATGACAATGGGTAATTTGCTGCATTTTGTCCGCAGAATATGAAAGACATGAGAACATGCTACGATAGCTTACTTTCAGCTGTTGCGGCTACGACAAATAGTGCTTATGGTTTTGTTTGAGTTGATGTATTTGTTGAAATTAAATTTCAAAATGTGAAATTTCATTTTGGAGAATAAAATCTCAACATTAGAGCTGCTGATTGTTGTACATTTTGTCTCTAGAATATATATTTTTATTTTCAGAGTTTTCGGAGGCATTTCTGGAAATGGGGAATTGTCTACTGGAGAAAACTGTAATGCATGATAATGGAGAAAGCATTAAGTGGGCCAATTTATTCTACTTCAAGAAGCTACTTTAGTTATCTCTAGCACTGATATGAGCGGTTCTTCTATAGAACCAGATAGGGTTCCATTATGGAGCCCTATAAATGATATGGCATTAATCTGAGCCCTTAATTATTTTTTTCTTTTTATTTTTTCTTTCTTTTTTTATAAATGCACGGTGGGGTGAATGTCATGTGTTATATAGGGCTCCGTAATGGAGGCATATCTGGTTCTATAGAGAAATTCCTGATACGAGATGGTCACATTGCTATTATGTTTCTAAGTTTCTCATAGATCAGTATGGTTGACTTTTATTGTTTCATAAATTTTCACACACACACAAACATATACATACACACACACACACACACACACACATATATATATATATATAGTATTAAGGGTTCCTACTTTTTTTTTTCATTTAAATTTTCTAATATGACGAACAACGATTCTTTTTTTTTGGTCGTATTTTATGTTATATTATTATTTATTGTTTGCTTTATGGATCTAGGATGAACAATGAGAAGCAAACACTTCTATATACCTTTTTATTTCTTAGAGATTTTATATTCGTTCTTTTCAATCGTGATTTATACTTATAGCGAGTGGAGAAGGTTAAGAGCAACAGATAAATATGAAACAAAAAATCCTATATTGTGGTTTTTTCAATTTGCATGCGAATTTCTTTATTTTGTTTAATTAATATTAATTAGTTGTTTTTGTTACATCTTTTTTTTAAATCACAGGGTTCCAAAATATTGTTTTTAATTGATTGGACTAATTTCAAAGATCTTATTTATATTTTGTTCAGATTATTAAAGTCGGCTTTGCTTAGTTTAAAGACTTCATAACAGTTCGAGGTGCATCTACAATTTCTTTGGATACAATCTTTATTTCGATCCTTTTATTTTGTTTCTTTAATTGAGAATTCAATTTTTGTTCGAATCCAGCGACTTTGAAGAAGTGAAGGTAAATATCTTAAAGAATAAAATAGATATTTAATCAATATATAAAATGTGGTGTTTTGAAAATTACGAGGATACAAGTTTGGGAGTTGAATTTAGAGGCCATTTTTTAATGAAAAAAAATACACTCTAATTTTCAATATTTTTCAAATTATGTATTCAATATTTTATTTTTATGATTTAGTCAACTTTTCTTTTTATGATTTCGGTTTTGTTATTTACATCATAAATTAACACTACCGATTATAGTTATGCATATAGTGATAAGACTTGATGATTAAGCTAAAATTAAGGAAATCAATGATCATTGTCAAAAATCTTTATAAATTAATGCGAAACTGAAATTGGGGAGAAATTTGATTGTCATTGCACGTTGTCTAAAATCATTACAGAAATGTAGCCACTAAATTGAATTAATTATTTAATATTTATGGAAATCAATTAATTAAATTCTTCAACATTTTTGTTAATCATATAATACGTAGTCAACTTTTCCTTTTATGTTTTCTGTTTTGTTATTTACATCGTAAATTAACACTATCACTATATACATACTAAATATATATTTAATCAATGAAAATTAACCATGTCATTAATTTAATAAATACTTATACCATATATAACCAGTATTCTTGATACCATAATGCCAGATAGTACATTTAGTTGCTATAATTACGTTGGATTATAATGGAGTGTTCCATAATCATATATATTCTTACAAAATTAATCTAAATACATTAGTATAAATACCGTAATATTATCTTATTATTGTAATATTGTCATATATAGTCAGCAACAATAAATTGTAATATTCATATTGAACAAGATAAAGAAACGAGAATATAATCGAATTAATCCTCTAAATTGGATTAATTCTGATTATGGTAATACAGTAATTATGGTATATATATTAATATGATCATGTAGTCAGTCTTATTATTTTTAGCTTAATCATAATTGATTGTAGATCTTAATATTCGTTCATTATGGTATTTGGTCAACCAATCTAAATATATTATCATTTCTTTTATCGTTTTGATCACCAAGCAATTCCCTTTGCCATGTTTAGATTTCATTAATTATAATATCCATCAATTAATTAAAATAAATATTCCACATTCCATATAAATTTTTTGGTTGCCAGATTCTACTAACAAGAATTAATTGATTTAACAAAAATAGCATATCCAATTTTGTAAGAATACCATGTATTTATGACTATTGTAACAAATGATTGAATGATGTTCAAATCATTTCCATGTAAATATGATACATAATTCATGTTTGAAACTTCTATACATCCATATAAATATGCTACAAAATTACATATACATCCAAATCTAAATAAATTAAGAGGAGATTATGGCATATTAGTAGGTACTATAATTAACTTATTATGTTGGGATATTACTTATTTTTCATAATTTTTTTAATAAAATCGTAATCTACTTTAATTCGATTTTCTAATTTACTTAACAAGATGAATTAATTGATTAGCAAAGAGTTAGTTGATCGACACTAATATATGAATATCCCACCATATTTTAGTTCATTCACCATATTTTGTGTATTAATTAAAAGGAATGCTCAACAAATAAAATTATCGATTTTCCAATTAAATACTTATTACATAAAATCAATTACTAAATATATGATTATTAGTGTACTTACTAAATATATGTAAATCAAATACTCTTTATGAAATCATAATCGATTATGATTACTAATGTTTATACCAAAAATATATACATTAATTACAATATATAAAAAAATACGACATCAAATTTTGATTATCTACGGTATGGTTATGATTATTAGTGTTTATACAAAAAATATATAATTATATATTCACTTCCTTGATTTGAGAAAAGTTTATATTGATTTATAAAGATTTCCATATTTTTTGACCTTAATTTACGGTATGATTATATTATTGATCAGTAATTGATTTACATTCATTTATACTGATTTCCATTTTTATTGGAATATTTTACAATCGATTATTATTATCAATTAATACGTTCAAATTAGAGTTTAAAAAATATTTTAATTGAAAGCTCGAAATTAATTACTTTATATAATTGAGAAATCGAAGTTATTTTTAAAAAATAGAGTTTATATAATTGAAAACTCAAAATTAATTAATTTACATCCGATATATATAATAATTAATATGAAGCCATCCTATATATATAATCAGGTAAAACTCATATGATTATTAGTGTACTGACTAAACATATGTAAATCAAATACTCTTTATGAAATCATAATCGATTATGATTATTAATGTTTATACCAAAATATGTAAATTAATTACAATATATAAAAAAAATATGACATCAAATATTGATTATCTACGGCATGGTTATGATTATTAGTGTTTATACCAAAAATATATAAATTAATAAWAATATATAATTATATATTCACTTTCTTGATTTGAGAAAAGTTTATATTGATTTATAACGATTTATAACGATAATATATAACGATTTATTTAATTGAAAACTCAAAATTAATTAATTTACATCTAATATATATAATAATTAATATGAAGCCATCTCATATACATAATCGGATATGATTATCAATTTACATATGAAATGAATCCATATTAAATCATATATTATTAGTATTGAATTTATTAAATTTATCAATTGAGGGTATAACGTAATTAGTATTGAATTTATTATTTACACAATAAAGTATTACTTTATTTTTTATGATATGTAATTCTCTACAAGTATAATTCATTTATGTACTCAAATCTGTAGATTTTTCTTATTACTTTGTTCAGGTTTTCAACTGATTGATGATATGTTGAAAAACTATACCTTGATTGAATTGGAAAAATTCTCCAAAGTAATGGAAAATCGCTCAAGAACTTCTCTGATATTGCCTTTGCCCGACGATTATTTAATGACCGACGGAAATAACAAACTTATTCAGCAAGAACTTGATTTTGATAGATGTCTTTTGGAAGTGGAACATCAGAAATTATGCCCATCATCAACAGATCAACAAATTAAAGTCTATTCTGAAATATAAAGTGTTGCGAAAAATGACAAGGGTGGTATTTATTTTGTATACGGTTATGAGGTACAGGTAAAACCTTCATTTGGCGAAAATTTCAAAGTTTGAAGTGAAAGATTTTATCAGAAACTAATATTGGGACGAAGGTTTACATCCCACGAATGTCATTAAGCCCTTCGGATAGCCCTTTGGATAGTATAAATAAGAGTCAGGGTCAAACTCTTTCCAATGTGGGTTTGTATTTACCATGACCAGTTTTTAGCCATAGTCAATTCTACGTCGCAGTCTCTCGAATCAAGAGTCGTAAATTATTAAATATCCTAAGTTGTGACGACGATGGTAATATTGTTAATAAGAATGCAAATATTGTTTACAAGGAAGTTATTAAAATTTCAAGTGAACAATTTCAGTAAGTTATATTATTGATTATAATTTAATATTTAAAATTTTCACTTTTGTTAGTATGTGTTTGTTGGATAAGCCCGTGTAAACGCGGGTTTTCGAACTAGTGTATATATATATACTAGTGGTGAAAACCCGCGATTTCGCGGGCAAAATATAAGAAATGCAAAAAAAAAAAAAACTTAAAATTTATCAAAAAAAAGAAATCTTTAACAAATTAAGAATGTAAATTATTAATATCACACACACCACACACAACACACACACACACACACACACACACACATATATATATATATATATATACACAAAAAATTTATTCGTAATCTACATTAGTTTTTTTATTGAAATAATATCATTTTCGTATTAACAAAAAAATTTCAACCCTTTACGCTCTTAAGCCTCAATATTGCAATTTTTTGCGTTACACGGGAGTAAAAAATGACAACTTTTGTTTTTTTTTTTATAATTATAAAATTAAAAAACTTGTAACAAGTATTAAAACTTTTATGGCGTCCCGTTCCGATATAAATATCGTTAAAGTATTGATATCGTTCTACTTATTTTTACATGGTTGTTCATAATAAATTATTTTCGAATAGATTTATACATGCGATGCATGGGATTAGTTGTAATGTATAGCAAGGAAAACAAATATCACCACTTGGAAAAAAAATTAAGATCTCATATATAACTGCGAAATAATATTTTGTTAACAATTTCAATAAGTTGTATTATTGATTATAATTTAATATTTAAAAATTTTCACTTTTGTTAGTATGTGTTTGCTGGATAAGCCCGTATAAACGCGGGTTTCCGAACTAGTATATATATATATAGTTTTGGGTTCAAATGAGAATCGAGTATAGGGAAATATCCACACCACAAGTTAATCTCATCTAATGGTTTCCATTAAATGAAGTTTCCGAATTAAAAAATAAAAGGAAAATCTATGTTTCTATAAAAAAACAAAAACGCGAGGTTAGATCTGGAAGATGAAAGAAATCTCACCCTCATAATCAGAGAGAGTATACCATGCACCCTGGTGCACCTTGCAAGGTGCGACCAGAAATTTAATTTATCATCCCATGTAACTGATATATATCATCACATATAATTGGTACATATCATCACATATAACTGATACCTATCATCACAAATAATTGTCTAAACCTAAAATTTAAAACCTTAAAATTAAAAAAATAAACCTAAAACAAAAAATTAAACCCTAAAAATAGAAAATTAATCCCTAAAATAAAAAACTAAACCCTGTAACTAAATATTAAACTCTAAATCCTAGATTTTATCATATATCATCACATATAACTGGCACATATCATCACATATAACTGGTAGAATGATAGATTTTGTCGGGACCCTAAAATGAAAAATTAAATGATAAAATATAAAACTAAACCTTAAAATAAAATATTAAACCCTAAAAATGGAAAACTAAATCCTAAAATGGAAAAGTAAACCCTAAACTCTAAATCTTTGTCACATATCATCACGTATAACTACTATATATCATCACGTATAACTGTCATATATCATCACGTATAACTATCACATATCATCACGTAATACAAGGTGCACCTAGGTGCACCTAGCAAGGTGCACCCAGGTGCACCTAATAAATTGCCTCATAATCGCGTAAACTTTGCAATGGTAAATGCTACTTCCAAGAACCATGCATTTGACATAATCCCTCACACTCAACACAATTCCTCCCAATAATTCTAAAAGAAATTGTAGTGAACTCTAAAAAACTGCAATTCTCAAAAGAATTGGAACACAATTTTTGTCGCTGATAAATAGAGAATGGAAAGGGCAAAATGTCTCATGTAAAGCGCAGTTCAATCATCAAAAGATGCAAATTAAATCCTACTGTGCATAATTTTCGAGTTTTTACACTTAATAGCCCCAAATTTGGGTGGCTAGAATCTACTAAAGCATTGAGCCTCGATTATTTTATGTGTTCAGAAAGAAAAACCTTTAAATTTCATACAAAATTTAGCATGCAAAAAAGAATTTGAATGGAAAAATGGAGGTGCTTCTGTATAAGTGCGGTGGCAGTGCTAATCGTGTGTAGATTCATTAAAATTGTTTCTGTTGAGGAATTAATTTTTGGCAATAATTTCTTTTTTGTTATTTGCCTTTCTTGGGCACAAAATAAGTTAGGAAACTAGATTTAGGACAATATTATGTTTCCTAGTTTATGTACAAGACTTTAATTATTCCTAGATTGTGTTTAGGATTTGTTTTTAGGATTTTACCAAGTTTAGGATTTTAGGTTGTCTATTTAAGACACAAGAACTCCTAATACTTGGAATCACTTTTGACGCATGGATTGTATCAAGGAGATCGACGCAAGACACAAGTAAGGCAAGGAACGCACGATGCAGAGAAGAAGAACACGAAGAAGTGATATCTACTTGGAGCCAACGTTCGTGATAAACAAGATCTTTGAAGTTGCGTGACCGACGAAGAAGATCTTGCCATTCCGGCAACAAGTATTTAGTATCAAGTTTCTTGATATTTAGTTTTTATATATTACTTTATATTTTGTATTGAACTTAAAAAGAAAGTAATATAGTTTTTCGGGTTTGTACACCCAAGTTCACAAGTACTTTTACTTGTGAACTGAATTTGTTTAATCGTGTTCTCATATTTTAATTTCCGCTGCATAAATTTAATTTACTCTGGTCGATGTTTTTAACTGATGTTGGTAACATTGATTAACAACATCGTGAATCTAAGAATTATTCTTATGTTCATAGACCTTCTAATTTAACAGTTTCAGTTATACAAATATAGGATTTACTCTTTGGTGCTTCTAAGGTATAACTGTGAAAATGTGAAAAAATTATTCTTGTGACAGTGCTAACCATTTCTCAGTTGATGTATCCCTAAATATTAATAATACATGTGAGATTATTTAGTGTACCTTATTAATGGTTAAAAGTGCTTCTGAAACTTTTGTGAAGTGCTTTATAAGTTTGTAATGGGTTGGTGTTAGTGTTGTGTAGATTAATTTGGGGCTTTGTGATTTCTTGCTTGATTCTTATTTTAAAAATTGGTATGGATTGTAAGAGTAAATGTACGTGTTTTTAAATAATTAATTTTTTACTGAAAATTACAGTGCTTCTTTTTAACACTTTTCGTAAGTGCTTTTAAATCACAATTGTGCTGCTTTGAGGAGTATAGAACAATGTTGTGGACCTTGTATTGTTTTTAAATGTTGTTGAGAGAGAGAGAGAGAGAGAGAGAGAGAGAGAGAGAGAGAGAGAGAGTATGTAGTATGCAGGTGTGTAAGAGTAGAATGATTGAATGAATTGATAAACATTATCATTACAAAGGGGGTATTTATACAAGGTACAATAAATACAAGAATCAAATAATATAATATGGAATATACTAAAGATAATAAAATAATTAATACAAGAATCAAATAATATCAAATAAAATAATATCTCCTAATAGGCCCCCTCAAGATGGTGCGCCGACAGAAACACCAATCTTGGACATGAGTAGACGAAGACGAGGAGATGACAGTGGCTTGGTTAGTGCATCAGCTAGCTGATCAGATGAAGAGATATGAGAAACTCGCAGCTGAGAAGACTGAACCAAGTCACGAATAAAGAGAAAATCTATAACTATGTGTTTCATACGTGAGTGAAACACTGGATTAGCACATACGTAAGTGGCCCCAAGATTGTCACTGTACACCACTGGAGTAGAAGGTAGCTCCACATATAACTCACTTAGAAGCGACCGAAGCCATTGAACAATGGCCCGATATTCGGCTTCTGTCGAGGACCGAGCAATCAGGCGTTGTTTCTTGGAACTCCAAGAGATCGGATTAGGACCCAGAAAGACAACATAGGCACCAGTAGATGAGCGATCATCGCTATCCCCTCCCCAGTCAGCATCAGAGAAGCAATAAAGGTCAAGCGATTGGTGAGGATGAAGACGAAGCCCAACATGACGAGTACCATTCAGGTACCGAAGGAGTCGTTTCACTGCTCCCCAATGAATAATAGTAGGAGAGTGCATGAATTATGAGAGTTTATTTACTGCAAACGCAATATCTGGACAAGTAATTAGAAGGTACTGTAAAGCGCCAACAACTTTCCGATACCGTGTAGAATTGACTAACCCAGAGCCGTCAGCCAATCGAAGACGTGTGGTTGGTGCAAGCGGTGTAGGAACCGGTTATGCATCAAGCATACCATGTCGTAGTAGGAGATCAGTGATATACTTGTGTTGAGATAAAATACAGTCGTGGGAGTCAGACAAGACTTCAATGCCAAGAAAATAGGAGAGAGCGCCCAAGTCTTTAATCGAAAAACGAGTGGCAAGTGCATCAACAACACGATTGAGAAAGGCTGAGTCGCTTCCCGTGAGAATCAAATCATCCACGTAGACAAGAAAGTAAGCTGTAATACCCGAGTGACGAAAAACAAATAGAGATGTATCCGACCGCGAGTTGACAAAGCCCATGTCAATTAAGAACCGTTTAAGTTCTACATACCAGGCACGAGGTGCCTGCTTGAGACCATATATGGCACGATTAAGCTTGCATACATAACCTGTGTACTTGACATCAACAAAACCAGGTGGCTGTGCCATGTAAACTTCTTCCTCTAGACGGCCCTGAATTGACATCGAGTTGACGAAGTGACCATCCTCGAGAGAAGGCAACACTGAGAACAAGGCGAACGGTAGTCGGTTTAACAACTGGGCTAAATGTATCGAGGACGTCAACACCAGGCCTTTGGTGAAAACCCTTAGCCACAAGTCGAGCTTTAAAATGGTCCAGAGATCCATCCAGGTTATGTTTTACACGAAACACCCACTTACAACAAACTACATTAAGGGATGAATCAGGCGGCATAAGATCCCAAGTATTATTACATAAGAGTGCATCAAATTCGGCCGACATGGCTGATCTCCAACGCGGATCTTTGAGAGCCTGAGTGATTTTAGAGGGCTCAACATTAGATAAGTAAATAGAAGCTTCAAGAGCATACCGAATATTGGGTTTGTGAATCTGATTTCTTGACCGAGTGCGCATTGGATGAGGGGCCCCCAGGGGCGGAGGTGGATTTTCATTTATAGACGTTGAGTGAGGCGGTGAAGCATGTGACGCAGCAGTCAGTGAAGGAACGTCGTCCGGGGGTGCGGCCACAGGAGATGGGGAAACCACAAGCACCGAAAGGGGTAGATGCTGAGCAGAGTAAGATCGGAGTGGCATGTTATCCGATCGGAGTGGCATGTTATCCGATCGGAGTGGCATGTTATCCGATCGGACGGAAGAACAAGAGGTTTCATCCGGTCGGAAGGACCTGTTATCCGATCAAACGGGAGGGCAGTAAGTTTTGTCCGACCGGAATTCTGTAGTGATCCAATCGGAAGGTTGAGCAGACGAGGAAGGATCATCAGATTTATGCAGAATACTCAAAAAAGGGAAGACAGACTCATCAAACTCAACATGACGAGATATAAACACGGTAAATGATGACGGATCATAACATAGGTAGGCACTTTGAGTTTGCGAGTAACCAAGGAAACCACGAGTTCGAGACCGATTATCGAGCTTGTGATTAGAGTAAGGGTGGAGCCAAGGGAAACAAAGACAGCCAAAGACGCGGAGTTTGGCAAGATTAGGTGGAAGACTAAATAGATGCTCAAACGAAGAGAACATAAAGAGGTTAGGCTTAGGCATACGATTTATAAGATAAACGGCCGTAGTAAAACCATATGGCCAAAAGGTGAGCAGTATAGAGGCTTGATGAAGAAGAGTTAAACCAGTTTTAACTATATGTCGATGTCGTCGTTCGGCATACCCATTGTGCTCAGGAGTATGAGGAGGAGAAGTGAGGTGTGTGATGCCACTAGCAGCAAAAATAGGACGAAGGGCAAGAAACTCACCTCCATTATCCGAGTAAAATGAGATAATTGAACGCGCAAAATAATTTTCAACTAAGGTTTTAAACTGAGTGAATGTCATCAATACGTCCGACTTGCGACGTAAAGGATAAAACCAAACATACTTAGTGAAGTGATCAACAAAGATAACATAATATTTAAAACCATCATTCGATAAATAGGAGTCCAATGGAGAAGTAGACGACAAACTAGAATCTTTAAATGGTAGTTTGTGGCTTTTATTCACCTTGCACAAAATACAAGTGTCGGTTGAAAAAGAGCTACAAAACAACTTAGACGAGGTATCTAAGTGACGTAAAACATGAGATGATGGGTGACCAAGGCGTAGATGCCACAGGAAAAGACACTTTAGATGATGCCTTGAGGGAAGAAGGTATATATCCCGAGGTGCGAGGCCAGTGGTATATCCCATCTTTATTGAGGCCGCTGAGGATGATGGCCCCCGTGCGACGATCCTTCACCTAAAATCCAGAACCATGAAAAATAACATCAATATCATTATTACGACACAATTGAGCAACAGATATAAGTGTTTTAATCATCGATGAAACACAAAGAGTATTCTCAAAATTAAAAGGCGACGTAGTACGTAACGTGCCAACATGAGTGATACGTAAACCCGAACCATTACCAATGATGACATCATCCTGACCCTCATATGGGAAATAAAGTGAGAGATTTGCGAGGTCAGTAGTGATGTGATGTGATGCGCCGAAGTCAAGAACCCAATCCTCAGAAGCGGAGGCCAGTGGGTGAGCAACTGTGTGGGCAAATGGTGGAGCTGTGGTTGGGCGGGCTGTGAGCTGAGTTGAAACTCCATGTGTAGCAAACGGTTGGGAGTTGAAGTTGGGGCACCGTTTAGCCAAGTGGCCTGGCTCCTCGCAGATTTTGCACCGTCCTTTGTACGGACAAGGGTTAGGGTTAGATGAACTATTGACGGCTTGAAATCTTTGAGCATTGGATTGGCGACCTCTGAAATCCTTTCCCCGGCCACGTGAGAAATTGTGGCCGCCACGACTAAAGTTGTCAGACGTCGGGAAGCGGCCAGCGGCGAATGCAGTGAGCGGCTGGGGACTAACCGCAGTGGGACGAGTGAGCAGTTGGGCTTCAAAATTTAAAAGCTTTTCATGAAGTTCGTCGAACGACACCGGCGTTTCGCGAGCTTGAATGGCGTTTGATAACTCACGATATTGATCGTCGAGGCCATTGAGGACTTTGAGAACAATATCCTCCAAATCCATAGTAGATTCTAGTAAAGCGAGTTCATCCACCGTGCCCTTGATGCTATGTAAGAATTGTGTGATGGTTTGACTACCCTTGACCGGTTTTTGTAACCGATTTTTGAGCGCCAAGATCCTACCACGAGAGGGGCGCCCATACGTGTTGGCCAGGATATCCCACGCGGCCTTAGACGTTTTGGATGTGGCAATGAAAGGGATTAGCGATGGCGTGAGCGATCCAATGATTGTCGAGACGAGGAGCTTGTCCTGGCGAACCCAAAGCGAATACCTCGGGTTCGGTGTTGATGTGGTTCCGGTTATAGTGGATGGAGGTGGGTAGGGCAGGGTACCATCGATGTAGCCGTCAATTCATAGCCGGCAAGTAGCATTTCGAATTGAAACTTACAAGAAGTGTAGTTGGTTGAATCAAGTTTTAATGGAATTTGTGCAGAAGCGTTGATTGAAACTATGTCTGGTATCGCAGCCATTTTGCTGGAAAAAAAATGCAGACGTGGGAAGGAAAAAGAAAAAAAAAATAGGCGTCGGTTGTAGGGTATGACGAAAACCCTAGAGGCTCGATACCATGTAAGAATAGAATGATTGAATGAATTGATAAATATTATCATTATAAGGGGGGTATTTATACAAAGTACAATAACTACAGGAATCAAAAAATATAATATAGAATATATTAAAAATAATAAAATAATTAATAAAAAATCAAATAATATAATATCAAATAAAATAATATCTATGCTCATGAATAATAAAGGGATACTTTCTTGTGTGCTTGTCATTTGCAGATTTTTTAATGCATACAATGAAACTATTCACTAAATGCTTTGAGGAAGCAGACATAATAATTGTAATAATTTCAGTTCCCTAAGTGCTTTTAAAACTTGTAGAACTGCTTCTAAATGAAAATTGTGATGCTTTGATTAGTATGTTTACATTGAATACACATATTGTATGTGTTTCTAAACGAAGGTATTTCGGTAAACTTGTAGAATTCCTCCGTATAAAAAATTTATTGTAGGTGTAGATGTTTATATCTTATATTTTTAAGAAAAAAGAATGTGCTTCTTCCAAATAAAGGTACATTTGTAAGCTTGTAAAAGTGCTTTCTTTTGAAAAAAAAATAAATATATGTGCAAATGTTTGTATTTGGTATTTTTATATGTTTCTCTACTAACTTAATTTGAATATGTGCTTCTCTGTGAATAATAAAAGATGATTTTGTATAAATATTGCAGTGCTTATGTATATAGCTATAAATGTATTTCCCATTGATAATAAAATGTACTTAACTTATAAATGATTATATGATGCTAACATATATTGAAATTTTACCTTCACTTAACTAAACTGCATTTAACATGAACCCAGAAAAATATTCATATTAGCACCAATCATCTCAGTATTATTCACCATACAATTAACTTGTTAACATTATTTTGAAAAATAATACAAGTGTTTCCTTATTATTGCAGTGGTGCTTTTGAATATGTAAAGCGGCATTCTATATCATTCTTGGAAATGGAATAGTACATAATAATCCATACCAATGCTATTTTATTATGCCTGCCATCTTGTAAAGTAAAAATAAAAACACAAGATTTATACAAACAATCTAATAATATTTAAATTACAGATAAATCGCCAAATTCGAAGAAGCGCAAAGTTGATCGGGTTGACTGAATGAATATTTCGCCTCCAACAAATGTAATAGCTCATGAGCACAACAATTACCTTGTTCCATGTACTACTAGATTGCATACTAGTGTACCTGATGCGCCAAACAACAACAACCAAAACAACCTGATGTACCTGATGAACCAAACAACAACGAAGAGGATGATGATTCCAAATGAATTATGACGTGCCTTGTGCTTTTGGATTTGTTCAAGGATGCTTTTGGCAGAAATAGTAATGAAAATTATTTATTTTCAGAAGTTGAGATGTTGAACCTATTTTAATTTTTTACCTTTCTATATACGAGGTCTTACTATTTGAATACTCTATTTCCAAGATGATGCCTGTAACACCAAGATCTTTGATTTACACGATACTTTCTTCTCTTTCCCAAATAGCTTTACATACACCAATTACTACAATGTCGTCTCTAACAACACCACTACGCCATAACCATCACTCTCATCGCAAAAATCATTAATTTCAGACCATCCATAACTGAATAAAATCTCGAAGATGCGCATGAAATCAATGATTAGATATCAAATTTATATATATAAAAAAAAGACGCAGCTTGAAAAAACAAGGGATATATTTTACCTGGTAAATTCCATTATTTCATAATAAATGCAGACTGAAAGGGAGTAAAATTGATGAGAGAACGGAGATGAATTGCAACGGAAATATTTATCTCGGATGAAAAGGAACGAAACGTGATTTATGTTTCTTAACTACAATGAACTAAAAAGACTATCATAACCCATTTTGCTTGAACTCTACTCTAAATCATGACCATTGATCTGATTTAATATGTGGTGTGGACTAATAGTCCATAAGCTCACAAATAAGAAGCGGTTATTATTTGAACCTAATTATATATATATATATATATATATATATATATATATATATACATACATATATATATATATATATATAGGAATTGGATACAATGGGTCCAATTATTAAAATGGGTCTATAGGGTCAAATCCCAACCACTCAATCACTCATTAGATTTAGATCTGATGGATGTAAATTAAATGGGGTATGGTTGACTAATGAATATATAACATGTATTATTACATACTTGTACTAATAACTGTGCATCATTGGACATGTAAATGTGAATTAACAAATAATTAAATGTGCAGTAAAATTATTCGAAATTGGCTTGGAGAAACATGACATATAATGCAAATATCGTTGTTATTCTAATAATGCATCAATATACTTTTAAATGTGCATTGAATTTCTATTTTTTATTATTTGGTTTTTGGAAATAACTTCAATTAGAGTTTTTAAAAGTACAAATTTGTTGGGAAAAAATGGAATGGGTATTGTTCCTTAGATCGTAAGGAATAATATGTTGTAATTTATTTTGACAATATTTATATTTTTTGAGACTTATATATAGATTTCAATAGAGGAGAATTATTAATTTAGGAGACAGATAAATACAAATGACTTAATTTATATTAGTCATTAATATTAATGTTCATTTAAATGTTAATTGATGCATATTTAAAAATTTATTGGTGCACATTTAGAAAGACATAGATGTATTTGTCAACCAAACTAATTTATATCCATTGGATCTAATATATTGGATGGCTGTGATTTGGCCCCACGAACTCATTATAAGAAATGGACCCATTTGGATCTACTCCATATATATATATATATATATATATATATATATATATTATATATATATAGGATTGGGTTCAAATGAAACCCACATCAATATATGCGAACCTAGGGACCAATCTAAACCGTAGATCTAATAAAATGTGTGGACCAGATTTTTTCTATTTTTTAAATTCGTTAAATTATATATATGGTAAGAGAAGGACTTTTATGTAATTTTATAAACAATCCTAATCAGGTTAAATGCTCGTAATTTCCCCCAAACCGCCTCAGAATCAGCCCCCCTTTTTCTTCTTCCTTTCTTCTTCACCGCAAGAAACCTGCAGCGATCTAAAAATCTCCGAGAACCGAAGCAGCGACGGGCCCATCCACACCCAGCGCGGGACGCCGGCGTACATCGCGCCGGAGGTTCTGAGGACCAAGGGCTATGACGGGGCTTAGGCTGCCAGATCTGAAGGCGGCGTTCGGTTCGGGAGGGCCTTCTCGCGGTGGTTGGCGGGCTGGCGTTTGACGGCCCGCTGGGGGTGCTGGCCCACGCTTTTGCGCCGGAGAACGGGAACCTCCACCTGGACGCGGAGGAGAGGTAGGCTCCACCTGAATGGGAACCTCCACCTGGACGCGTCGGAGAGGTGCTGGCCCACATACTGGGGGAGACGACGAACTGGGTCGGAATCGCCCGATTCTAGCGCAATCACCGGCGGTGAAACCCACCCCCCATCCCCGATTTCCACTGCTCCCTTCTCACTCGAGCAATGCTTTTGGCCTCCGTGTCGGGCTCGTCGGACCATAATCGAGAATTGGGCAGATTCGTGGGTTTGTGTACTGAAATGGAGAATTCAATGGTCCATGGTGTTGATGGTTTGTTGATGAGTGATGGAGAATTGATGTGGGGCTTTTTTTGGGCTGTTGGAAGTTGATGTTGGCCTCCGGGTCGGGCTCGTCGGCCCATAATCGAGAATTAGGCAGATTTTGTGGGTTTTAGTTGTTTGGGTTTTGGTTGTCGGAGATGATTTAGGCAGTAGGTTGCGGAGATCATGTGTGCGTGTTTTCTGATAAATGGTATTGGAGGGATGAAGGAAACACAAGAGATGATTGATTGGTGCTTTGGGGAAAAATCGGCAGGTGCACTGGGTGGTGACCAAGGCTTTTTTGAATTGGACCCAGTGCTTTTTGAAGAAATACCTCGGTGCTTTTGGGAGAAATTGGTAGGGGCACCAGGTGGCAATGGTGATGGGGCTGTTGATTGGTTGTTTGGGTTTTTTGTTGTCGGAGATGAGCTCGGCAGTGGGTGACGGAGGGTTGCGTGGGGGTCGCCGGGTGGTGCTGTTCGGATGGTGACGGCGATTTGGATTTGGACGGCGGTGATGTTGAAAAATAAAAAGCAGTGGTAGTATAGTAAAAAAAGCGCCGCAACAATATTACAAAAGCACTCCAAAAAACTAGCACTGCCAACATAAAAAAAACACTGCGAAAACTTGTGTAATGCTATAAATAGTCATATACAATGCTTTTAATATTCAGATTTTTAAATTTAATTATATTTATTTATTTTTACATTTTTAAATATGGCCATGTTAGGAGGATTTTTGCATTAATATATAGGGGTGATATAGTATATATATATATATATATATATAGTATATAATATATATATATATATATATAATATATATAGTATATGTGTGTGTGTGTGTGTGTGTGTGTGTGTATATATATGTATATATATATAGGTTGGGTTCAAATGGAACCATGTCAATATTATGTGAACCTAGGGACTCATCTTGACCATAAATTTGATAATCTTGATGGTTGAGATTATGACATGTCAGCATTGTAATAATTAAAAAAAAAATATTAAATAATTAAAAAGGGTATTTTGGACATATTAACGACGTTTATGGAAAAACACTAAATAGCTTTTTAAAAAGTAGCAACGAA
>BMAC01001039.1:135376-152835 GCA_014905375.1 Phtheirospermum japonicum | reverse complement strand
AAATACTTGGGTGAGACCGGTCTCATAGTATGAGACCACTTTTTACCATGCCCATTTGTCAAACCCGTCCGCTACCCAACCCGCCTGTCTACCCGCCCCATCCCCTTGACCCTTCCTGCCTCTTCTCCTTCCCCAACCTTCGCAGGTCTGGGTGAGCTGCCAGGTGGGGCTTCACCGGGAACCTTAGCTGAGGATGCGGTGGAGCGGTTAGCCAAGGAGCTGGATGCTGAGACCTAGGTTTAGGGCGGCTCTCTTTTGTTTTCCTTGGTCAGACCTGATGTTTTGCCTGTGTGGCTGGTGTGCTTTATGTATTCGCTGAACTTGTAGTAAACGATTTTCATTTATAATAATGCAAATTTTGTCTCATAGCGACTCTTGGGATTCTAGGGTTTCCATATTTTCCGGAAACCCTATTACTTTTTATTCCTTGGCACGTGCCTTCGTTTCCTTTATATATGCGTGTGTATGATTTATTTTTCTTCAATTTCTGAAATGGCTTCTTCTTCCTTACTCGAAGAGATTGACTCTGTGAAATCAAAGAATCTCTCTCTGTTCGTTGAAAATTTTAAACTTTCCGATAAACTGTCTGTGCTCCGGGGGAAAATCAGCTATCTGTATCGTCTCTTGGAGAGGAAGAGACATAAGATGCGCCATTACAAGCGAGAGTGGGCCGAGCTGCGTCAACTGAACCGTCAGTTGAAAGAGGAGAAGGTCGACTTGACAGAGTCGGTGAACTGGTTGATTATCACCCCTGGTGAAGCTCATGCCATATCTGAGCGAGCCGATAAGTACCGCCAGCGCTACCACAAAACTGAGCGTGAGATTTGGCGTGTCCGCCGTGTTCTGGCCACTGATCGGAGGGTATCTTCCTCACATGACTAAATGTCTCTAGGATTTTGTTGAATTTTCTGTTCTTCTGTTTTATTTCCTGCATTGTAATCAATTTTGTCAGCCTTCGTAGAAGGCGTGTGCAATTTCTTTTGTATTGCCAGAATATTATATTAAATGCAAGAGTATTTTCTCCGAAAATTTCAGTTGATTCTTGTTTATTTCTTCAATCAAATCAAGCGAGTTAGGGTTTTCAAGCTTAACCAGTCCTGGCTTTTGAACTTACCGTCAGGTCTGGAGGATTGAGGTATCCGCATTTTGCCAGACCTGGCTTAAATCGATTCAAGCATTTTTATGAATATCTGCTTTAAGCCACTCTGGGCTTGGGTTGATATTCAGGTCAGGCGCTTTCACGAATATTCGGGCTTAAACTGACAATCAGGTCAGGAAAATGGGGCATCCGCCCTTAGCCAATCCTGGCTTAAACTGACAATCAGGTCAGGAAAATGGGGCATCCGCCCTTAGCCAACCCTGGCTTAAACTGACAATCAGGTCAGGAAAATGGGGCATCCACCCTTAGCCAATCCTGGCTTAAACTGACAATCAGGTCAGGAAAATGGGGCATCCGCCCTTAGCCAATCCTGGCTTAAACTGACAATCAGGTCAGGAAAATGGGGGCATCCACCCTTAGCCAATCCTGACTTAAACTGACAATCATGTTAGGAAAATGGGGCATCCGCCCTTAGCCAATCCTGGCTTTTATAGAGATCCATTAGATTGGGAGACAAATAAACCTACAATATCATTATATAAATAAACTCTGTGAAATCATATTACACATAAAATTTACGTAAATTCGAAATGTTCCATGCTCTGGTTATCTTGGCTCCATCCATCTCCTCCATGTTGTGGGCGCCACCAAGACCTGTGTTACCCGGAACGGCCCCTGCCATGTAGCATCCAACTTTCCCTTGGACTTTCCCAGGTCAGCCCTTCGTAGGACCAAGTCTCCCACCTGAAAATACCTCTTTCGGACTGTTCTGTTATAAGCTTCCCGAATTCTCCCCCGCACGTGCTCTATCCTAACCGCTACCTGGTCTCTTTTTTCTTCGATTAAATCCAGCGCGTCCTTCACCAATGCATCATTTTGATTTTCATCGAAGTTATGTATTCGGTGGGTTTCAAGGCTAATCTCCGCGGGGATGACGACATCCATGCCATAAACCAAGCTGAAGGGGGTTTCACCCGTGCTGTCTTTAGGATTGGTGCGGTAGGCCCAGAGTATTGCACTCAGCTCTTCCACCTTTTACCCCGTGACCTCTCTAAGCGTGACTTAAGTCCCTGAAAGGATGCGATTGGTCACCTCAACTTGTCCATTTGCTTGCGGGTGGTAAAAAGATGTGAAGTGTTGCTGGATTTTCATCTTGGTGCACCAAACTTTAATTTTGGCGCCCATGAACTGGGTACCATTATCTGAGATCATAACCCTTGTAACGCCAAACCAACACACAATATTTTTCCAAATGAAGCCCATCACTGCTTCTTCCGTGATTTTTGCCAGAGCTTCAGTCTCAACCCACTTGCTAAAGTAGTCAATGTCCACGATCAAAAACCTCTTCTGGGCTGGAGCCATTGGGAATGGGCCGACCAGGTCTATCCCCCACTTTGCAAAGGGGCAAGGAGAGCTCATTTTCATGAGCTCTTCCGCTGGTTGATGAGTCAAGGGAGACATCTTCTGACATTTTTCACTCTTCTTAACAAAGTCCTCAGCCTCTTTCCTCAGCGATGGCAAAAAATAACCAGCTCGCATTACTTTACTAACCAAGGCCCTTGCTCACATGTGATTACCACAATAGCCCTCATGTATCTCTTTGAGGGCATGGGTGCCCTCCTACAAGCTCAGACATTGCAATAAAGGCCGCCCAAACCCTCGTTGAAACAACATCCCCTTGATCAAACAGAATCAAGCAGACCTGGTTCTCACCTTTGCTCCTTCCCTCTTGTCTTCCGGCAGCTCTCCCTTTTCCAGGTATGTCTTAATAGAAGAACGTCAGTCCTCTCTTTGATTCACCGAACATACCTGCTCTGTCCTAAATTCATTGTGTGCCATTAACTAAGTGATTACCCTCTCCTGGAAATCCACGGCTGAGCTGGCTACCTTAGCCAAATAGTCTGCTCTTCCATTTGATGGGGCAATAGATGGGCCAGACATGATTTGGGGTAGACCTGATCTGAAGATCTGAAGTAACGGGAATAAAAAGGACACAATAAGACCAGCTTGGCCTGAACGAAGGTCTGGCTAAGCCTCTTGGGAAAACAGGACACCAGGAAAAGATGAGTGCATCTCTTGATCTCTCCTGAGCTGATAAAAGTGCTCTACCAGAAAAGACTTGACTAGATTCAAGCCCGGTATTGATACTGAGGTAACACAGAGGAAAGAGAAAAGGAAGACCTATTTTCCAGATTCTTGAATAGAGAGACAAGTGGACCACTTTCCAGAATTGGTTGCGTAACGGCCCGTGATTCGCGGCACGTGCTCCTGAGATCCCGGCTGGGGTCCCCACTAGGAGAAACTATAAGTATCTCAGCCCCAAGGCTGAGAGAGGTATGTCATTCTTTGTGCATTCCTTCTTTGCTTGCTAAGAGAAACCTCATACGCTTTACTGACTTAAGCATTGGAGAGGTTTCCACCGGAAAACCACCGGTGGTCCTTTCTAACGTGTTTCTGTGTGCAGGTCAAGAAGGTGTTCCAGGTTCCAGGCGTTGTTCTGGACGTCGGTCATATTTTGGGTTGAAACAATTGGCGCCATCTGTGGGAAAGTTATCGATCAAAGCTAAGACGTGAGCATGGCTTCGGATGGTTTAAGGCGAAATTTGGTGGGGGAGCTCGGCGGAACTCCCAGCTCCACCACGCAGTGGGGTATGCCACGGTTGGCTGAGCCGTCAATGGCGAGGCCAGGGGAGGTAGAGACGTCAGCTGCAGCCAGGACAGGTACCGCGCCGCCCTCCTCAGGCGAACCACCGCCTGTCACTGAGGGGCTGTTGAATGATGCTTTGCTCAGGCAACTGTCTGAGTTAATCGGCAAGGCTGTGGAAGCAGCCGTGGAGAAAAAATTTGCTGCGATGTCAACTCCACCATCAGGAGTGCGGCTGGATCGGACGGTGCCAGTGACGGAAACCGAACCATTGCGCAATCAGACGGCAGGGCGAACTCCGCTTCAAGACAGGGATGAGCACTTCTCCACCTCCGACAGCGAAACATCTAGCCAGATTAATCCAGGCTTGATGGAACAGATGCAAAGTTTGCAGAAAGAGGTGAGAGAATTTAAGAAGAAGATGAAGTGCGATGGTGTGGTTCCGGCGAGAAGGGGCACACCGTTTACTGAGAAAGTCATGCGCGATGACGTTCCGGCCTCCTATAGATCGTTGGGTTTCGAATACAATGGGACCACTGATCCCTGGGATCATCTGAGCCGATTTGAGATTGCGGCGGCTGTGCATAAATTCTCAGATGCAGTCATGTGCCGGGTCTTTTCGATGACCTTCACTAAATCAGCTCAGCTCTGGTTCAGCCATCTGCCACCGAGGTCTATCAGTAACTTTGACGAATTTAGTTCAGCTTTCCTGCACCAGTTAACGAGCTGCCGGAAATACCAGAAAATGCCGCTTGAGCTTTTCAGCTTAAAGAAGAAAGAGAATGAGAGCCTACGCGCCTACATCAACAGGTTTACAATGGCTAAGTTGGAAGTGCCCTCCCCGTCTGAAGAGTTGTTGGTGAATGCTCTGGCGTAGGGTGTGAGGAGAGGGGAATTTTTTCAATCGCTGGTGGTGAAACTAGCTCTGAAATTTGGAGAACTCTTGGAGAGAGCCGAGAAGTACATTCATCTGGAGGAAGCGTTGAAAATCAAGGAGGAAGGAGAGAAGAAGAGGGAAAGGTATGATAGAGAAGACTGGGTAGCAGTGAAAAAGCCTAGGCCAGAGCTGTCCGTGGGCAGACCTCGTTTTGATAGGTATACCCCTCTGGCAACCCCTCAGGGAGAGATACTGCAAGCAATAGAACGACATCCAGAGATGCAATAGCCCAATACCTATTCACAAAAACCGAGGAAGGAAAGGTCAGACCGTTTCTGCCGTTTCCATAATGAATATGGGCACAACACTGATGAATGTACGCATTTGAAAGATGAGTTAGAGAGAATGGTCCAGGCAGGACACCTGAAAGAATATGTCCGCATAAGGAAAGAAGAGGCCAGATCTAGTCGTAGCAGCTACAATCATGCTCCACAAAACAAAAGAGATCAGGATAGGGGCGACCTGAAGGAAGAAGATCTGACCAGGCTCAGGTTATTCATGGAGAAATCCAGATGATTACTGGAGGAGAGCTGGAGGAGAATTCTAAGAGGACGCAACATAGTTATGTTCGAGCTGCTAAAGATTTGATTAGAAGGCCACGTGAGGTAGGGCAGATGGCGTCTGCTCCAAATATCTGTTTTGGATCAGAGGATGGTGATGGCATCTTAGCCCCCCACATGGATGCCCTAGTAATAACGGCAACCATTGCTAATTATAACGTGCGAAGGATTTTTGTGGATACAGGGAGCTCTGCCGACATCTTCTTCTTTGATTGCTTTAAACAACTAAAGTTGGACGTCGAGCTGGAGGAGGTGACCACCTCCTTAGTGGGGTTTGCAGGGGGAGCCCTGAAACAATTAGGAGCGGTCAGGCTCCTTGTTACTTTAGGGGAAGAGCCATATCGTGTGACCAGGACGGTGCGTTTCTTAGTGGTAGATGCGCCATCCTCGTACAATGTTATGCTTGGCAGACCTTCCATAAGTCATTTCCAGGCTGTAATCTCAGTTTTTCACATGAAGATGAAATTCCCCACTGAGGATGGGACTGGCGAGGTGAGAGGTGATCAATACGCGTCTCGACAGATGTATGTGGAGTGTATTAGGCGGAATAGTGAGGACGAGAGGTTGAGTAAAAAATTTCGGATAGAGAAGCTGCGGCAAGATCTGGGGAGAAGAGAGGAAGGGTTGATGCAGGTGGAGGTTGTCCCAGGCGATGAGAATCGAGTCCTCCGAGTGGGAACAACGCTTAGCCCGGAGGTCTTGACAGATCTGATGACTTTTTTGAGAGAAAGCACAGATGTATTCGCTTGGTCACCCGAGGACTTGGTAGGGATCGACCCGGAGGTGATGGAACATCGCCTTAATATCATTCCAGGCATGAAACCGGTCAAGCAAAAGAAGCGTAACTTTGGGCCTGAGAAAGAGGCCATCATTGAGTCTGAGGTGGAGAAATTGTTAAAGGCCAAGCATATTCAGGAGATACAATTCCCTGAGTGGCTCTCTAATGCTGTGCTGGTCCCCAAGACCCAAGAAGATTGGCGTATGTGCATCGATTTCCGAGATCTCAATCGTGCTTGCCCGAAAGATCACTATCCTCTGCCTAGAATCGACATACTTGTCAACTCCACCTCTGGATGTGAGCTCTTGAGCATGATGGATGCCTCACAAGGATATCAGCAGATCAGGTTGGCGCATAAAGACTTGAAGCGAGTCAGCTTTACAACCCAAATGGGACATATTGTTATGTGGTAATGCCGTTTGGGCTCAAAAATGCAGGGGCCACATACCAGCGATTAGTAGATAAAATGTTCAAAAGCCAGCTCAGTCGGAACATGGAAGTTTACGTGGATGATATGCTCGTGAAAAGTGTGAAGGTGACCTCGCATGTGGACGACCTGAGGGAGACCTTCGACACCTTAAGAAAGTACAGGATGAAGCTCAAACCTAAAAAAATTCACATTCGGGGTCAGAGCTGGTAAATTCTTGGGGTATATGGTTACGGAAAAGGGGATTGAGGCCAACCCAGAAAAAGTACGAGCAATCATGGAGATGCAGGCGCACAGGAATATTAAGGAAATGCAGTGTTTAGCGAGTCGCATCAATGCCTTGAGCCGATTCATCTCGCGCTCGGCAGAGAAGAGCCTCCCTTTCTTCCGAGCCCTACGTAAGAAAGCTCATTTTGACTGGAGCGAAGAGTGTGAGGATGCCTTTAGAAGGTTGAAGGAACACTTGGCCAGCATGACCTTGCTCACAAAGCCTTTCGTGGGAGAGCCCCTCATCTTGTACTTGTCGGTTGGACAACAGGCAGTCAGCTCTGTCTTGCTCCGAGAGGAGGGGAAGACGCAGAAACCGGTATACTACTGGAGCAAGGTCTTGCATGACGCCGAATTAAGGTATGTCGAAATAGAGCGAGCAATGTTAGCTCTAGTGGGCACAGTGTTTTGCATGTAATTGTTGTGTTTTTCTTAGTTTCTATAATTAGAGTTTAGCTTTGTTTTTAGTCATTTTGAGTCATTCTCGTTAGGTTTTCGGTCATTTCTCCGTTTTTAGTATTGAAGTTTGTTATATGCGTTTATTGAAGATAATCCATGGGTTTTGAATCTAAATTCGTATGTGTAGGTGGCACGAGGTATTAGACCAATGCTAAATGTTGTTATGGAGCGAGTCTAGGCGTTGGAACTCAAGAAACCTTGCCGAAAAGAGAAAAATCGAGCCTGGCCAACTGCCCGGACGACTGCCCAAGCGACTGTCCAGAGAACCCGCAGTCGATCAACTGCCATCCAGGAGATCGACTGACCATCAGAAAGGGCTGCAATTTGGCGAGGCATTCGATCGACTGGCATCTAGTCGATCGACTAAGCTATCGATCTACCGCCCCTGAGGAAATCGATTGCAACCATCAAGAATCGACTGATCGATAGAGAGTTGCGATGCTCTCTGAAGAGCAGTCGATCGACTGCCCTTAGTCGATCGACTGGTCCTCAGTCGGTCGACTGGGTGTCCGGGACTTAAAGCATTTTGATGAGCTTGCCCCCTGCTAATGACTATAAAAACCCTCCACTTGACTTATGAAGACCATCCACTCACTCCCCAACTCTTGCATGAGTCTTGGAATTAAATTTCTCTTAATTTTTCTCTAGATCTACTTTCTCTCTCTTAGGTATTAGATTTGATTTTCAAGCATTCCTTGGGTTTGTAAGCTCAAGATGAATCCAAATACTCCTTTGGATTAGCACCTTCATTGTAATTCAAGCTTTGGATTCTCCATTTAATTTTAGTAAGCTTTCCTTTTAATTTCAAGCTTTGTTCTTCATCTCCATGCTTGTTCTTCAATTATGCTTTTTGTCTTAGCTACTTGATTTCATGATGAAACTTGTGAATTGATTATGGATTCTAGTTGAGTGACACACCTAGGCTATAGATCGGGTCCTTGATCATCATGACTTTGAGTTTTACTTATGCTTTATTTTGAATTAAATTTCCATGCATAGTTTTAAATTGAATCTTAGATCTACTCTTCGTTTCTCATTATTTTTCAGAAAGATTTGAACTTTTACGTCAACTTTTATTTCCCTTTACTTTGGTGCTTTCAATTTTTGTCAATTTGCATTATTTGAGTTTTCATGCATGGTTGTACCTTGTGCATGCATCGTAGTACATGGTGAAACTTTGCATTCTCTTGCTTTCTTTCTTTATTGCTTTGCATTTTCAATTAAGGCATCCGACCAACTTGTCATTTCAATTTCTAGTTTAGTTTGATATTTTTAATTGCATTATTTCCGGTTTTCTCTTATCTCTTGAGCTTGAAACACATTGAAACTTGCAAATGGATTGAAGTCCGATAACACCAAGCCATGAACTCGTTGATTTATTTCAACACCACAAAAATTATAACTTCAAAATGGCGCCGTTGCGACACGGCTTGGTTAAGGCCTTCAATTTAATTATTGTTTCTTTGTGTTTTTAGCTTCTCTTTATATTTGACTATCTCTTTGAGTGTATGCAAGGTCGTCGTTCGCTTGGACAAGAATTATTTCCTTATACTTCTAACCCCGAACGATTACGACATCTTTGACATTCTTCGCTTCTTGATTTTACTATGATGGACAATCTTCCTTACTCGAGCCCATTTCTCGACCCTCATGGGAAATCCCTCCAGGTCGATCCTCAAGGCTCTACCTCGACCGAGCCCGGCATTCATGAAGAGCCCGTTCCGAGTTCCATAGCCGGGCCTTCCATTCCCATTCACACGCCGCCTCCCGAGCACTCGCTTGGATTTCAAGGGAGTGGTTTTACCACTCATGAGCACGCCTCGGGCCGACCCCAAGGTATGACTTCATTTCCCAACTCTTTCGGTGGAGGTTTCGTTCCCAACATGGGAGGGCATGGTGCAAACCATGTTGGGAATGGTGGTGGTTCGGATGGAATGGGTAACGTGGGAGGGCATGGTGCAAACCACGTTACCCCGGGTTCTCAAGGCTTTGAACGACCCGACATGGGAGGGCATGGTGCAAACCATGTCGGGTTTAATGGCTCATTCGACGAGTTTGGTGCCCCGAATCCCGGACCGCATGGTTATAGAGCCCCTCCCCACATTTCGAAATTGCCGAGCCCGAACCGAGGCCCATTTGGTGTTCCCCCCATGCATAAACCAACTCCGACTCCGAGAGTGAATCCGTATGGGCAAGATTATGGTCTAGGTTTCGGTGATACCGGTCTTGAGTTTGACGATGACATGGATGCTGAGTATGCTTTGTTTGGTGGTTATGATCCGAGTGCTCCACTTCTCCCACCCGTTCGTACGATGAAGGAGGTGATCCAAGCCTTCGTGGGGGCTAATATTTCATCTTGTATTTATCTTCCCCCCGAGGTTATGGCCATTGATATCCGTTCCCTTGATTTCGCCCGCCTCCCGGTTTTCCACGGTTTTGCTAAGGAGGATCCTCTCCAATTCATAATGCATTTTCAATGGCATGTCTCGAGTTTTCACCGCCCAAACATGATGAGCTTGGATCATCTTAAACTACGTTGTTTTTCGTATTCTCTCCAAGATAAGGCTTTAACATGGTTCATGGGTCTCCCCCCTAACTCCATTCGTACATGGGATACGCTTTCGAAAGTCTTCCTCGACAATTACTATTCCATGGAAATGACGAACGATGTAAGAGTTAAGATTATGTCTTTCAAGCAAATGAAGAACGAGCCGTTTCACTCCGCTTGGTTTCATTTCAAGGATCTTGTCGATAGTTGTCCTCATTGTCGTTTTCCGAAGGATCTTTTGATTCAAACTTTTTATGAAGCGTTGGACCCGCAATATCAATACATGGTAGACACGAGAGCGGGTGGCAACATGACGATTCATTCCCCTCAAGCACAACACCGAGTTTTCCTCGATTTGGCCGAGACTTCCAAACAAAAATCTTCCCGTGCTTTGTATTCAAGTGCTAACGAGGTGTTGGAGTCGTCCTCTTCCGAGAAACTTGAAATCGATAGGAAAATTGCGGTGTTGGAGGCTCAAATTGTGAAGTTATCTTGCCCCAACCCGGAGCCTCCTTGTTTGTCTTGTGGAATGGTTGGGCATGAGGCCCTTGCTTGTCCATCAAATCCCTCGTTTTACATGCTGGTGCCCCCGTCGGAGGAAGTTTGTGGAGTCCAAGGATACCAATCGGGTAATGTTGTTTCTAAGCCTTTCTATGCTCGGCCGCCTACTCACATTCCTCCTTATCATCTGAGTAACCGCATGAACCCGAATTTTTGCTATGCGAATGCCCAATCGGGAGTCCCTCCTCATGTGGGTCCATCTCGTCTGTCTCCTCCGATAAATACTCCACCACCGGCTACCGATCCAAACATTTCCATGATCATGCAACAATTGCAATCCATTTCCACCACGATGTCTTCCTTTGAAGCCCGGTTAACCGTTATAGAGGCCTCGAATAATGGGTTGAATACGAAAGTTGGACAAATGGCTACCGAAATTAATTTGCTCAAACAAGCCAATAAAAAAGGAATTTACCGAGCCAACCATCACACGCCCATGCGATCACATGTCTTCGAAGTGGCCGGGCTATCGATAACAAAGTGGCTCCACCACCTGAGATTGAAGAAGTTGTTATTCCGCCCGTTGTTGCTATTCCCGAGTCTACCCCCGTGGGTGCCATCCCGAYGAAAGAGGGCCCCGATGGCTTGCACAAATCCTCGAATTCCTATAAGCCTCCGATTCCAAAGGCTTCTCCACCTTATCCGTCACGGATCCAAAACAACAAGAAGGACGATCAATTCCAAAAAATCTACAATACTTTGTCTAATGTAAACATCACTCTCCCATTGTTAGACGCCATCCGAGACATACCCGCTTACTCCAAGTTTTTCAAAGACCTTTCTTCCAATAAGTTCATACCTTCTCCAAACGAGAAGATTGTGTCATCCAAAGAGGCGAGTGTCATGTTTGATCCTTCAGTCTTAGCCCTCAAGAAGATCGACCCCGGCTCCTTTTGTATCGATATCATGCTCGGCAAAGGAGAGGTCACTACCATTATGCTTGATTCCGAGGCGGGGATAAACTTGATTCCATCCTCGATCTATGAGCAATTGGATCTCGCACCCTTGCAAGAAACGCGTATTTGCTTACAATTGGCCGATCGGTCAATTCGTTATCCTAAAGGCATTGTTAAGGATGTGCTCGTCAAGGTTGGAGGGCTCGTGGTCCCGGTGGATTTCGTTGTTCTTGATGTGGGCATGGTGACATACGATGGTGCCGATCACACCATTCTACTTGGGCATCCCTTCATGGCGACTACTCAATGCCTCATCGATGTTGGCAAGAAGAACCTCACCTTATCCGTTGCGGGTGAGTCGGTTTCATTTTCGAGTCGGGGGATGGTGTTAGCGGTGATGTTATGGATAATGGAGCTTATGGGCGTGGCTCCGAATCGTGTATTGAGATGAGTCTTTTTGGGAATGCTTGCTTACGTGTCGTTGAGGTCAACGACACATTTTCGAAGAGGGAGGTGGGGCTTGTTGATGAGAAACAAGTCATTGAGCCGATTGATGAGTTTGCCGCAATGAGAGCCGTGAGAATAGATTTGAAGGAGGCCGGCCTTGAGAGAATGTTGCAATTGGAGGATCTTGATGAGTTTCGGGATGTTCAATATGATAATGCTCGTCTTTGTAAAGAAAGAACAAAGAGAATTCATGACGAGAGGTTAGTCCCAAGGAAACTTGAAGTTGGGGTGCCCATTTTACTCTACAATTCCCGCTTAGCACTCCATCCCGGAAAGTTGAAGTCTACAAGGATGGGTCCTTACACCATCGAGTTTGTTGATCCGAGTGGAGCGGTCACGTTGGTTGACCCCGCGACTCAAGATCGTTTCCAAGTAAACGGGCACCGAGTTAAACCCTATCGCCATGGCTTCCTCTTGCCACCCGACGAGGAGGTGGTAGCTTTGGTTGATCCTCCCGCTACAATTCCTACTTAATCAAAGAGGAGTACATCGATCTAATGACGTAAAACAAGCGCTTCTTGGGAGGCAGCCCAAGTTCTTTCCATTTCTTTCTTTCTTTCTTTTTTTTATTGAAAAATCCAAAAACATTCAAAAATTCAAAAATCCAAAAAAATTAAAAAATTGAAAAACAAACAAAAAAATATTTTGTTGAAGTTCATGTACATATTTCCTTGTGTTTTTGATTTTGTGTGATTTTCTTTTCTAGGTTTTGTTTTCCGACGACGACCATAGGACGATTGGTAAAAGTGGTAGTGTTCATGAAGCCGGGAGATACTAGCTATGCTCAATGATTCACTCGGATTGCTTAGATGCTTAGGTGGATCCCACCGAGCTCGACCACAACTCGCTCGGTTGAGGAAGTTTCTATTCACCCTCCTTTTACTTGATATTCATTAAAATGCAATGAGGGCATTGCATGGTTTAAGTGTGGGGTGGGTAGGTGGTTAGGGTCCGGGGTTTACAAGCATGTTTTGTAAATCTTAAATCGAGCCTTGGCTAAGTGACGCTTACTATTTGAGCTATTATATGGTTGAGTTATCGTTGAGTCGTTTTGTTTATTTCTTGTATGTCGTTTTTATGTCTTTATTACATGGTGGAACAATTCCTCATCCTTTGAAGTTTGAATAGTTTACTTATCGGGTGTTTGCATGTCTTAAACCTCTTGTGTGAGGAGTTGAATTTTTGTGCTTCGTCAAAAAATGCCTTTATATATATATAATCAACATTTTCTTGTGAAAAGATTGCAAAGCTCAAAACTCATTTGATTTTGCTCCCAAATTCGATGCAAACTAGTGAGAGCCTTGTGAGAATTATCGGCTTGCTTGTGTTTTTATTGAAGTTGCATTGAAGAGGTTTAATTTTGCTCGCACATGATTGAATTCGAAAATGACCTCGAGGCACATATATCACCCTTATGCCGGCCATATTCATATATGTAAGCTACTTTAAAAATCCCAAATGAGCCACCTTGAGCCTTTATCCCGTTTCTTATTAGCCGAGCTCGATTTTAGGTCTTGTATCTTCGCGTTGGTGAGGTGAGAGAGTGTATTGTTAGTTGACAAGAGATGTGTGGAAAATTTATTGTGGGTTTCGGGTTTTGAGTTGCTTACACACACACAAAAATAATAATAATAATAATAATAATAATAATAATAATAATAATAATAATAATAATAATCCAACACAAATCACGAAAAGTGATAAAGCGTGCGTTCATGTGAAAAGTCTAATTCAAAAAGGCTAAATTTAGTAAAAAGAAGCAAATTGAAGAAGCTTCTAAGTGTTGAGAAATAAAAGTCGGGAAGGAGTGTGAAAGACAAAGGGTTTCAATTGAGAGTTGAGTGAATTGGGAAGGTGAAGCGATTATAAGCTTCGGGTTTAGAAAGTAGGATTTTGTGCTTTATTGATCACGTTTGGTCTTGTGTTAGCCACTATATCCAAATGTTTCATACCTTACCAAAGAGCCAACGATACAACCCATAATAAAGACCTCGTTTGATTTTTGTTTGATCATGTGCTACGAGCAATCTTGAGCGTCCAATTTGTGAAATCTTGACGAATGCATGCATTGTCCAATTTGAGCGTATACACGTCCCCTATCAAACACTCGAGCGAATTGAGCGAACACCTCAAATTTCCATTTGTGAGGAAGTCATCGATTTGGCTTGCGTTTGAGAAAGAGTAATACGAGCAATGCTTGACAATAGCGAGTGAATGTTGATATTTCCATCATATAAATAAGGATAAGCACAAGGGTTTTATTTCTTTTACACTATGTTCATTGCATGTACACTCTCGATTCTTTTCGTTGTTCGAGGACGAACAAACCAATAAGTGTGGGGTAGTTGTTTTGCATGTAATTTTTGTGTTTTTCTTAGTTTCTATAATTAGAGTTTAGCTTTGTTTTTAGTCGTTTTAAGTCATTCTCGTTAGGTTTTCGGTCATTTCTCCATTTTTAGTATTGAAGTTTGTTATATACATTTATTTAAGACAATCCATGGGTTTTGAATCTAAATTCGTATGTGTAGGTGGCACGAGGTATTAGACCAACGCTAAATGTTGTTACGGAGCGAGTCGAGGCATCGGAACTCAAGAAACCGTGCCGAAAAGAGGAAAATCGAGCCTGGCTGACTGCCCGGACGACTGCCCGAGCGACTGCCCAGAGAACCCACAGTCGATCGACTGCCATCCAGGAGATCGACTGACCATCAAAAAGGGTTGCAATTTGGCGAGGCAGTCGATCGACTGGCATCTAGTCGATCGACTGAGCTGTCGATTGACCGCCCCTGAGGAAATCGACTGCAACCATCAAGAATCGACTGATCGACAGAGAGTTGCGATGCTCTCTGAAGAGCTGATTAGAGTAGATTTGTCCTTATTTTTATTAGCTTTTTAGTACGTTTTTCTATTTATTTTTGGTATAAGTTGGACGATTTAAGCATAATTCTGTATTTTTATAGTCCCAGCTTATTTTACGGCTTTTTGATCGTAATTGATGCAAACAGGTGATACTTCATTGTTTTCACCTTACAACTAAGTAACCGGAAGAGTTCAGCGCGTAATAGACGAAGTTTGATGTTCAAGAATAGGAGATCGAGCTTTCCGGCGAAACGAGTAGCAAATGATCGAGAGACGGAGATAGACGCTCTGTTGCATTGACTGACGCGACCGTCGATGCTCCGTCGACGCGAGCCATGACCCGCGTCAGTCGACGCAAGGCCGATGCACTGCCGACTCTACGTTCTGAAGCATCGACCGAAGGGGCATCAGTCGACGCACCATCGACGCAACTTGCTGAAGCGTCGATGCAAGCCCGCATCAATCGAAGCACCCGCCCAGCCGACGCGCACGTCCAGACAGCACTGACGCCGAGCACCAGCGCACGTTAGTCGATGCTACGTCGACGCACCGTCGACGCGACGGCCCAAAATTCGGATTTTAGGGTTTCTTGTGCGCCAAGACTTGCAATATCTATATAAACCCTTTATATTTCAGATTTTTAAGAAGAGAGACACCAGAGACACGACCACCTAGGATTCCATAGCTTCCAATAACGATAAATCCACATCTCTTAACGAGATTCGAAGACGGAGATCAAGGATCGAAGAACCTCGCGTCCAAAACATCGAATTCGAGTTCGGGATTCATGTTTCGCCCAAGATCAACGTTCAAACTTCTGAATAGCTGGAACTTTTTACCGCTTTCATTAGTTACAATAAGTACTCTAAATTCTTAGATAATTTCGTAGTTAATTTCTTAGTTTAATTCTTAGTTAATTGCTTAGTTAATTCTAGTTTAATTAGCTTAATCGTGTTTATGCTTGGATATTGGATATTGGTTAATTTATTTTATTCATGCGAGTTGATTTATGATTAGTTATTCGTTAATCTTAGATTCTTATGATTCGTTGCTTAGTGGTAATTTCTTATGCTCATGCTTTTAGATTCGTTAATTAGGTTTAATTTATGGTTGCGTATTATTGATAGTTTAATTATTGCTCGTAGTTGATAATCTAGTTAGAATAATTAGTTTAATTAGCCTTAGTCTAATTATTTCTTTAGTTTATAATGATCAATTCAAAATCTTTCAAAACCCCAAATGTACATGTATTTTACTTTAGTACATAAATTGAGAAAAACATCCGAAAGACCGAATAGTTGTTTCCTCGAGAGATACGACTCGAGTCAAACTTATCACCCTGCAGTTACCTCGTACTCTTGCGAGCAAACTAACGTGCTTTTAAATTAATTTTTTTCAAAACGGGGTGCACAAAAGTTTGGATTCAAAATTTAGGCATCGTTGCCGGGGAAGCAACGAGTAGGAATTTAAGATGTTTTTCATTTCATTTTCTTTTTGATTTATTAGTTTCTGTTCATTATTATTTTTATTTTTGCACTTGGTTTTTGCCATTTGGTACGTTGACGTGTTGTTGAGTTTATGCAAGTAAGGCGGTCACTTCAACGCGACCTTGTACCATTCATTGACAACATTCACCGTTTAAATCCGCCAAGACCAAGACCTGTTCTTATTCCCGAGGACAATTCCTCGACAGCAACTGATTTTGCTTGCGATCAAGTTCCCGACATTATGTTAGGAGCACATTCGGTTCGAAACAGCGATTCACCACCGAGATCACCACCACGCCCCATTCGAAATGGGTATGGTAGTGAACCAATCATTTTGCATGGACAACCATAACCCCGAGCCTATTGGGCTCATTGTCAGCAACACATGGAGAACGTGAGACGAGACGAAGGGAGAAATGGAGGAGTTAACCAGCAGAACAACATAGTCAATCACCAACCCAACATGGCAAACATGAGGCAAAACGAGGAGGTGAACAACAATGTCATGCGTCAACACAACATGGAGAACGTGGCATTTAGGAATGAGGATGTCTTGCAGCGAAACGCTTATGTTAACAATCAAAGGCACGTGAACGAGTGGTTGGAGAATCAAGATCATGGTTACGAGCAAAATAATTACGGAAGGAGATACGAGCGCGAGCACCATTACGCCCATGATGACCAGTACGAGCGAGCTGATGACCGAGTTAGGGAATCGAGGGGAGATCGAGCACCAAGACAGCGCGATTTAGCACGTCCAAAAGTTGTACCCTTTAGGTCCGCCATTGTTCTTGGACCTACCGCAGGGGCAGTCGAAATCAAACCGCATCAACTTAACTTACTCCCGACTTTTCACGGAAATGTCCATGAGGACCCCTTGGCATTTTTAAACTACTTTGTTTATGAAGTGGGGCGATTCGTAGTCCATGGCCTTCACCAAGAGGAAGTACAAATGATTTGTTTCCCGTACAGCTTGAAGGACAAGGCGAAGTCATGGCTACTATCACTAGAGCCTGGCTCGTTGACTGACTGGGATATGATCAGTGAGAAATTCTTAAATCAATATTATTCGGCCCAAACTACGGGGTATCTTCGGAGGCAAATTGCTACCTTTGAACAGTTGGATGGAGAGCTATTTCATGAAACGTGGGAGCGTTACAAGACGCTTTTGCAAGCTTGCCCCCACCACAACTATTCTCCGGAGATGACTAACCAGTTTTTCTTCGATGGATTATTAGACCATGGGAAACGAGAATTAGAGATAGCAGCGGAGGAGATTTTAGAGATTTGACAGCCACCGGGGCGAGGCGGGTGTTGGAAAAGCAAAGCGAAAAATCTAGACAAACCAACTCTCGGCCTCGTAAAATGAGGGTTAACGAAGTTTCCATTCCCGATCCTGATTTAGATGACGGCAAGTTAGTGAAAGCGAA
>BMAC01001039.1:81777-134057 GCA_014905375.1 Phtheirospermum japonicum | reverse complement strand
CCCAAGGAACGCGATCCTGGAAGTTTCTGCATCACTATTTCATTGGCCAATGGACAAAAAGCGATAGGAATGTTAGATCTTGGAGCAGGGATAAATTTACTGCCATATTCACTTTATCAAGCATTTGATCTTGGACCACTTAAGCCGACAACCATGCGCCTACAATTAGCCGATCGCTCGACCCGACGACCCTTGGGAGTAGTCGAAGATGTTTTAGTACAAGTTGGAGAGCTCGTAATTCTGGTTGATTTTGTTGTTATGGATATTGGCGAGGTACCGACTGAAGGTACTAAGCATACCATTTTATTGGGATGCCCGTTTATGTGTACTTCCCATACGCTAATCGATGTTCACAAAGGGAGGATGACCATGACTGTTTTGGGTGAAACAGTGACGTTTTCTTTAAGAGATATTCAAAACACTCCCTCCCCTGTCATGCAAGAGGATGATTCATTCGTTGATCCCGTTACATTATGCATAAACGAGTTACGAGAAATCACAACTTTGAACAAACTAAGCGACGGGGATGACGCCGGATTTTCTATCGAGGGAGGGGATAAACGAGTCGATCCAAGCAAGGAGTACGACGAGTTTGAGAAGCATATACACCTAAGTTGAGAAGACTTGATCGAGTTACTAGGTATTGACATGCGCGATATCGTAGAAGAATTTGGAGATGATTTCGGTGTGGAGCGACCGCATAAACCACCAATAAGTCGCCCAAGTCACGATTCCCTCGACCCTAACAAAAAATTTAAATTTTCACGCAAAAAGAACAAGGGCGAGGCATATTTCGACGATTGGGCGAGGGAGAAGAAGAAATCGAAAGAGGTTCGCACGAAGGAAGTTAAAAACTTGCAGTTTGAGGTTGGATATTTTGTACTGTATAATCACGAGCGTAAATATGACCCAGCTGATTTTGGAGCTGCATGGAGCGGACCATTTTCGATAAAAGAATTAGATGAGTACGGCGTGGTCACGTTGTATGATGAGGTCGAAAAATTATCCTTTCAAGTCCACAAGCATAGGTTGAAGCCTTATTATGACAAATGAAAAGAGACTGGAGTTAACAAGACGGTGGAGTTTGGAGATCCACCGTACGGTTGGAACTAAACGAACAAAATAGCGTCGAGCAAGCGACGTTAAAAATTGCGCTTCTCGGGAGGCAACCTGGTCGTTATGTATCCTTTTGTATTTTATTTTTATTTTTATTTTATTTATTGTTTTATTTTGGTTTTTATCTTTTTAGAACAGATGGAAGAACTCGGACGAGGAGAATTGATCGAATGAGCAAAGAAAATGACGCCCAGGACACTGCCCGCGTCGTCGCCAAGACTGCTCGCGTCGGTCGACGCGGCGTCGATGCCAAATGCCGAGAAAACAATCTCTGTCGCATCGACTGACACGGGCGTCGACGCAACGTCGACGCGAGCCACGCGCCCGGCCCAGAAGCACTTAAATTTGGGTTTTACCCAACCGACCCAACCCATAGCCTCTTGACCCGCGCGGAAAGCCCAGAAAAACATCTTTAAAATTATCCCAACCCTTCCCTCTTTATCTTCTCACTTCCTTCTTATTCTAAACTTAAGAATTTTTCAAAATTCTTTCACTCTTCAAACAAATTCACTTTCTTCAAATTTCCAAGCACCCCAACACTCACAAACCCAGAAAATCGTTCAAACTTCATACATACAAGCCACTTTCTCCAAAACGGGCTACAAGTGTTGAAGCAAAACTTGGGTAATTTTCCGGAAACGGGCAAAATTCGAGCTACAATTGTTGAGGTACTTCGCTTAAAACTCTCTTGGTACATTGTTATTGTTGTTTGGTTGTGTTAGGAAGTTGTTGGTGCAAGAATTGCTTGAGTACTTAGTTGGTTGAACACGCACGCCAAGTGTTCGACGAAATTCCCCAAAGAAGCAAAAAGTTTTATTTTCAAGGTTTTTCAATCCCGTTCGCTTTCGTATTGTTTGATAATGTCTCGAGCGGGTAAATGTGAGGATGTCTTGGGGAAATATGGAGCACCGTTCCCAATTTTTGACAAAAAGTAAGGGGACATGTTCAAGAATATTCGCAAGTGGGGTTTCGCTACGCATAGGATTTTTAACGTCCAAGGACTTGCGGACGAGGCCTCGAATTGGTCGGAACACCACACCGATCTTCCGCGTTATGTAGATGGCCTTGGTTGTGGGTACTTCGCCCAAATGCACCTTCCTGGATTTAGAGAGCTTATGCTCGAGTTTTTCTCCACTTTGGCAATCCGGAACGACGAGACGTTCACTTGTCGACTAGGAGGGAATGACGTTAGTGTAGACGAGGATATTTTTGGCCACATCTTCAGTTTCCCGACCGTAGGGGACCACCCGGTTGGAGTTCAAGGCTTCGATTTAGCCTGGGGGAATGATCACCGGGGGAAATACGGGCGATTGCAAGCATTTTCCTTGCTCGAAAATTCAAGACGACGCCCTTTACTTTGCCTACAAGATCCTCGGGCACATTATTTTATGCAAGAACGAGGCCATCTACGCGACTAAAGTTGAGCTTTATGTTCTACAATGCCTCGTTGATGGTCGTCAAGTCTGGTTGTACCCGCTAATTTTCCTAGGACTTTACAACGTCACTAAGGGTACTCCGGGAAGCAAGTCGCCACTTCTCTCATTTGCGCCATACATTACCGGCCTCGCCCGTCACTTCGGGTTTGATCCGGCCAAAAACTGACTTAGCCCACTCGGGACCACTTCATTACCGCTTACGCGTGCACCGGCACCCCGAGTGAGGTCGTCGACTAGAGGAGGATCTTCGTCTCGACTACATGATGACGACGACAATGGCGACGCGGATATGGAGCAAGCCCGCCATTCTACTTCGGGCCCGAGTCCCGATTGGAGCCAATTTTTCGACGAAAACCGGGCATTTCAAGTGAAGATGTTCGATAAGCTCCAAATCATCGACGAGAAGATTGATGCGAACCACGAACAAAACCATCGGAGTTTGAAGAAGATGCGATCTCGCATTTCGAAGCTCGAGGAGCGATTTGAGGCGGCATACCCCACACCTAGCATGAATGTCGACGAGAACCCCAACAAGGATGATGAGTCCCGCGAGTTCTAAATCTCGTTTCTTTATTTTTATTTGCTTTATTTAAAAAAAATGGAAAATATAAAATCCAAAAACATTGTTATTTTCTTTGTTTTTGTTTGTTTTGTTTTTCCTAGGGCATTTCGCATCACGTACGTTGAAGAAGTGGCCAATTACACAAATCACGAGTAGCGGCTCGACTACTAATATTTCAGGGATGTTTTCTTTTTCCTTCCTCTTTTTGATTTTTGGATGTATTTGAGGCAATCAGGAGATTGCCGGGATTTTTAGAGAGGGGGGTGGTCGAGTGTGATTTGTATTGATTAATTGTGTAATTTTATTTGATACTTGGCCTGTAATAATTATATGCTTAAACGTGATTAATTGCTATTTCTACGCTTAATTGTGTTTGTATGGCATGCCTGTCGAAGTTGACTAAGTATGATTATTTGTTTTCGTCTTTGAGCGTGCATAAGTGCATAAATTTTTCAAAATTATTATTTTATATATTGTAAAATGGTACTTGGACGCAATCGATTTCGCAAAACCTTAAAAGCAGCGTCAATTCAAAAAAAATTTCATGCAAAAAGCCAGCGAGTAGCCTGAGTGTTTATCATCATTGCATGTACTTGAATAAGTTTCAGTCTTGATATCTCTTTGAAACCGCTGTGTGTAGTTGACTTTGAAAATGAAGTTAAGGCGCATATAAAACCTTATTCCGGCCATATCCATATATTTTTAGCCACTATAAATTCCGAATGAGCCAATCATAGCCAAATAATCCATGCCTTTAGCCATGAGTGTTTGTTGAGACGACCCTACAACCCATTAAAAGCGTGGGTAGGAGTTCGTATTTTTATTGGTTATTTGAGTCTTGGAATTTTTATTAGGAATTTATTATTTTGTAAATAAGGACCACCATCTAAAAAAAAAATAAAAAGAAAGAAACCCCATAAAAATTATAATAGGGGAAAATAAAAAAGAAAAGAAAAAGAAGGATGGTGAGTCTAGTTGAATTTGTGTTAGTCAATGCCTACGCGCTAATAAAGGCTTGTGTTTTATTTTTAATTTTCTTATGAAGCCTAATGTTTAGAAGGCAAGAGTTGTGTAAGAAGCATGCTATAAGCTTCAATTGTGCTTAAGTGGTTTTGAACTTTCAGTCGGTTTACGAGTTTTGAGTTGAGGAATAGCCTATTTTAAAGGCTACGTTATGAGTGCTTAGTGAGGTTTTTCTTTTGTACGAGGTGAAGCTATTGCTTCTTGATTAGATTAGGTTAGGTGAGTTATTGATCATGTTTGATCATGAGTTAGCCACACGACTTATATATTCCACACCTGTCCAAAGAGCCTTACACTACACCCGTAAAGACCTTTTCTGATTCTTAGTTTTGACAGCACACTTAATTGGCGATTGAAAAGAGATTGATTTCTGTGCTTATTTATTGTGCATGTAATTGTATGATTTGAGTGTATACACGTCCCATGCAGAAAATACTTGAGTGCTTTTGAGCGTACTTATATATATTATCCTTCGTGAGGAAGCATGATTTTATTTTGAAGCGACAATGTAATAATGGTCAAGTGTTTGACGTTACGTGACTTGTACCTATATTTTCAAAATTACGTATGTAGCATAGCACGACTCTTTGCTTGAACTGATTTTCATTCTAGTTATACTTTGAATTATCGTTTGTTCGAGGACGAACAAACCAATAAAGCGTGGGGTAGTTGATTAGAGGTAGATTTCCTTTAATATTAGTAGCTTTCCTTTTAATTTCAAGCTTTTTTCTTCATTTCCATGCTTGTTCTTCAATTATGCTTTTTATCTTAGCTACTTGATTTCATGACGAAACTTGTGAATTGATTATGGATTCTAGTTGAGTGACACACCTAGGCTATAGATCGGGTCCTTGATCATCATGACTTTGAGTTTTACTTATGCTTTATTTTGAATTAAATACCCATGCATAGTTTTAAATTGAATCTTAGATCTACTCTTCGTTTCTCTTTATTTTTCCGAAAGATTTGAACTTTTACGTCAACTTTTATTGCTCTTTACTTTGGTGCTTTCAATTTTTGTCAATTTGCATTATTTGAGTTTTCATGCATGGTTGTACCTTGTGCATGCATGGTAGTACATGGTGAAACTTTGCAATCTCTTGCTTTACTTCTTTATTGCTTTGCATTTTCAATTAAGGCATACGACCGAGGCATCCGACCAATTTGTCATTTCAATTTCTAGTTTAGTTTGATATTTTTAATTGCATTTTTTCCGGTTTTCTCTTATCTCTTGAGCTTGAAACACATTGAAACTTGCAAATGGATTGAAGTCCGATAACACCAAGCCATGAACTCGTTGATTTATTTCAAAACCACAAAAATTATAACTTCACACAGCTCGGAAATTGCGCCCATATTTCCTCTCGCACAGTATAGTCGTGCGGACAAACTTGCCATTGAAAGCTGTCATGGACAAGCCAGAGGCGTCGGGCAGACTGGTCAGGTGGATAATTGAGCCTAGCAAATTCGATGTCGTGTTTGAGGCTAGGACAGCAATAAAAGCTCATGCGCTAGCTGATTTTATGCAAGAGATGACCAGCTCTTCTGATGAAGAACATGAGTGGACGGTCTTCACAGATGGTTCTGTCAGTAACCAGGGTTGTGGAGCAGGAATTGTCTTAATAGATCCGACAGGGGTGTCAATGGAGTACGCAATACGTCTAAATCAAGATCTATCCAATAACGCGGCAGAATATGAAGCCCTCCTGTGAGGAGTTCAGATGGCACAAGATCTAGGAGCAGAGCAGATCTGTGCCAAAGTGGATTCTCAGCTTGTTTGTAAGCAGATAAATGGAGAATTCGAGACTAGGGAAGATAGTATGCAGAGATATTTGGCAATGTTTAGAGAGCTAGCCAGGCTCGTGAAATCTCTGACAGTTGCACAGATTCCTAGGGAAGAGAATGGAAGAGCCGACTACTTTGGCAAAAGTGGCTAGCTCTGCCACAGATTGCAGGGAAAGAGTGATTACGTTACTAAGAGCGAATGCAGATTTCGATTCGGAGCAGATCTGCTCAGTAAATGAAAAAGATGATTGGCGCTCCCCTATCATTTCTTATTTGGAAAAAGGAGAGCTGCCAGAGGAAAAAAGAGAAAAAGTGAAGGTAAGACTCAGATCTGCCCGTTTCTGTCTAGTCAAGGGGGCTCTGTTTAGGAGAGGGTTTGGAAGACCTTTGTTGCGATGTCTAGGCTCAGAAGAGAGTATCCAGGTCCTTAAAGAAGTCCATGAAGGGTGCTGCGGCAATCACATGGGAACACGGGCCCTGGCTGGTAAAATACTAGAGGCTGGATATTTCTTGCCATCACTGAGAAGAGAGGCTGAGATTTTCATAAAAAGGTGTGAGAAATGTCAAAGGATGTCTCCCCTAACTCACCAACCAGCGGAAGAGCTGATGACAATGAGCTCTCCTTGCCCTTTTGCGAAATGGGGAATCGATCTGGTCGGTCCCTTCCCAATGGCTCCAGCTCAAAAGAGATTCCTAATTGTAGCCGTTGATTATTTCAGTAAGTGGGTTGAGGCGAAAGCTCTGGCTAAAATAACAGAAGAGACAGTGATGGGCTTCATATGGAAAAACATTGTGTGTCGTTTTGGGGTGCCAAGGGTGATAGTATCGGACAACGGGGCCCAGTTCATGGGGGCCAAAATTAAAGCCTGGTGCACTAAAAAGAAAATCCAGCAGCATTTCACACCTGTTTACCACCCACAAGCAAATGGCCAAGTCGAGGTAACCAATCGAATCCTGGTTCAAGGGCTCAAATCGCGGTTGGAGAGATCTGGGGGAAAATGGGTAGAAGAGCTGAATGCGACACTTTGGGCATATCGCATGAACCCTAAAGAAAGCACGGGCGAAACTCCTTTTAGTATGGTCTATGGCATGGACGTTGTTGTTCCTGCGGAGATTAGCCTCGAAACCCATCGAGTACAGAGCTATGACAAAAAGCAGAACGAAAAGCTGATGCAAGATGTGCTAGATTTAGTTGAGGAAAAAAGAGAACGGGCGATGGTAAAAATGGAGCATGTATGAGGATGTATCCGAGCAGCTTACAACAAGACGGTTTGTAAAAGATGCTTCCAGGTGGGAGACCTTGTGTTAAGAAGAGCTGACTTAGGGAAAATGAAAGGAAAGCTGGATGCCACGTGGCAGGGGCCGCTCCGCGTCATGCAGACCTTACCGGGAGGAGCATACGAATTAGAAGAGCTGGATGGCACCGAAATCCCCCGTGCCTGGAACATAATAAATCTACGAAAATTTTATGCATAGATTGTATTTTCTTGTTATTTATCTATCATATTGAATAAAATTGCAGGTTTGACTGACTTAAGCACGTGTGCATAATTAAGCCAGGATTGGCTAAGGACGGATGTCCTCGATTTCGCTGACCTGATGGTCAGTTTACGCCAGGATTCTCTAAGGATGGATGTCCTCGATTTCGCCTGACCTGATGGTCAGTTTACGCAATTTTGGCTAAGGACGGATGTCCTCGATTTCGCTGACGCCAGGATTGGCTAAGGACGGATGTCTTCGATTTCGCCTGACCTGATGGTCAGTTTATGCCAGGATTGGCTAAGGACGGATGTCCTCGATTTCGCTGACCTGATGGTCAGTTTACACCAGGATTGGCTAAGGACGGATGTCCTCGATTTCGCCTGACATGATGGTCAGTTTACAACAGGATTGGCTAAGGACGGATGTCCTCAATTTTTGCCTGACCTGATGGTCAGTTTACGCCAGGATTGGCTAAGGACGGATGTCCTCGATTTCGCTTGACCTGATGGTTAGTTTACGCCAGGATTATCTTAGGACGGATGTCCTCGATTTAGCTTGACCTGATGGTCAGTGTAAGCCAGGATTGGCTAAGGATGGATGTCCTCGATTTCGCCTGACCCGAGGGTCAGTTTGAGCCAGGGTTGGCTAAGGGCGGAGGCCCTTGATTTTACCTAATCTAATCGACATTAAATATTTTAACTTACCTGAGCAGGTACCAGAGGATGACCTGCATTAGGGCCTGACCTGTTGGCCATCCTAAGATTTGAGGGAAAACAACCCTAGATGATTAAAGCCCAAGATCAGACTTGGCTAATTTTGGAGATCTAAGAAGTTAAGCCCATAAACACAACCACGTATTGTTTGAGTAAGAAAGATCGATCAAATAGATAAAAGTTCGAGAAAAACTCGAGCGTCCCATGGTATTCCGGCAAAAAATAGAAAGTACATATGCAGAGGCAAGAACTCAAGATCAATTTGGCTGAATGCAGTAATCAAAAATACACTTCCATTCCACCAAAAACTCGACAAGTACAAGAGCAGATTGCACACACCCTCCAAGGAGGCTGACAATTTTCATTACAAAAATTTAAAGAACAAGAAAAATATACGATTCATCTAGGGGGACCGCCGATCTGAGGCTAGAGCGCGGCGGACTCGCCAGAGCTCGCACTTCGTTTTGTGCAGACGGCGGCGGTGCTTATCAGACCGCTCGGTGAGAGAGTGAGCTTCACCGGCAGCGATAGTAAGACAGTTCACCGACTCAAGCAAGTCGGCCTTCTCCTCCTGCAACTGTCGGTTGACTTGCCGAAGCTCAGCCCATTCTCTCTTCTAATGGCGCTTCTTTTGCCTTTTTCTGTCTAGAAGGCGATAAAGGTAGCTTACCTTTTCTCCGAGCATGACCAGCTTATCAGACAGTTTGAAGTTTTCGACAACCAAAGAAATGTTTTTTCGCTTGGCGATATCAAGTTCTTGAAGAAGAGGGGGAGAAGCCATTGCAGAAAATTAAAAAGAAAATAATGAACACATGCACATATTTATAGGAAGTAAAGGCGTGTGGAAAAGGAATCATAAAGGTACTAGGGTTTCCGGAAAATCAGGAAACCCTAGAAAACCCAAAAGCCACAACGAGACAAAATATACTCCCTCTGTTTCAAAATATAAGTCGTTTTAGAGTAAAATTGTTGTTTCATAATATAAGTCGTTTTGCTTTTTTCACACAAATTTAGGAGAAGAGAGAGAAGGAAAAAGGTGAAAAGTGAATTGAAAATTGAGATATTGGAGGAGAGAGAGAAAGAAAAAAGTAAAAAGTGAATTGGGAATTGAGATATTTGAGGAGAGAGAGTAAGATAAAAGGAAGGTGGGTAGTTTACGATAACAAAAAATTAATTATTTATTCATTTATCTAGGTTTCTTAATAAGTGTGTTTTTTTCTAAAACGACTTATATTGTGAAACAGAGGGAGTAAGAAATTATCATTTATCCAAAAGCGTGCAATACAAATTTCAAGATAAATCAGACCAGCTACACATGCAACAATATCAGGTCTGTTTTACATACAAAAAAGGCATAGAAAGCTAAGGCTCTACATCCAGCTCTGCGGCTAGCTGTTCCACCGCATCTTCAGCCAAGGCGCCAGGGGACGCTCCTCCCGGTAGCTCACCCAGACCAGCGAAGGTTGAGGATGGAGAAGAGTCAGGGACAGCCAAGGTGAGATCCTGGTCTGGATGAGACACAACAGGCGGAGGAGAGCGAAAGAGAGAAAGGATATGCTCGGCAAACTCCGCAGCCTCAGCAAGATGCAAATGGTCTTGCTCCTTGGCGTAAACAAAAGAGGCGGGCTCAGGAGGAGTTTTCAGTGGAAGATCCCGATCAAAGATAGCATTGGGATCGGCTACATTGGCTGCGCTCCACTTAGCTTGCTCGTCCAGAGCAAAATAGTAATAGCTCATGGCCTCGGGGACAAGCAGGGAGTAGAGCTCTTTGTACCCCAAGAAAGCTCTCCTGGCCTCCTCTCTAGCCAGCTGAACTAACTTGAGGCCCCTTCGGAGCCTAGAAATTCCATCTTCCACTCCGTCTTGGCTTTGATCAAGGCCTCATCTGCCAGACTGCGAGCCTCAACCAGGGCTTCATCCCTTGCTTCAGCACGAGCGGTCTCAATCATCTTCGCCTGTGCCTTTCTCATATCTACAGTTTCGGCCTTTGCTTTCTTGAGCTTCTCCCTTAGCTCTCTTAGCTCTTCCTCTTGCCTATTCAGCTTCACACCTCTCTCCTTAGCAAGAGTCCTGATGCGCTCCATCTTCACAACGAGCTCCTTCTTCTCCTTAACCACATCAAATTGGATCAGTGATCTGGTGATGCAAGAGGCCAGGAGAGACTTTTTGGAGGAAGCCTAATCAATAAAGGCAAATAGAAATTAGCACAAGAGAAAATGATACGCCATGGGTATGAAAAATAAGAAATTTACCCGTGCTTCGTCCTGGCACCAGGACTCCAGTAACTGACAGTTTGTCATTTTTTCCAAGTCAAGTTGGTTCGCTGGCAGCATTTGTCGGGGCACGTATTGGACAGCAGTCTCCCCCGAGCAATTGGCGATTGAATTAATCGGAGGTGGACCGCTGCGAGTCATGGGGGGAGGGGCAACATGAGGTGAGGAGGAGACGACGAGAGCACGATTGATGGAGGTTGTGTGCGGCCTCTTAAAAAAGAGGAAGTGTATCTTCCTCCGAGTCGGAAGAAGAGGGACTGGTAAGAGCAGGTCGAGGAGGCAGTTGGGCAGGATTAGAGCTAATTTTTGGAAGGGAATCTGGGGCGGGTTTAGAAGAAGAAGGCCCCGCTCCATGCTCGGCAGTTCTGGAGGTTCCGCTCGCTCTCCTCTTGGCCGCCTCAATCATTTCGCGCATCATCTTGGCTGAAAGCATAAGAAAAGCGGGTTAAAGGTAAAATAAACAAGCAAAAAAACCTAGAAGGAGAGAAACTATACCGATTTCTTTGGTTAAGGGGGCTGTTTCTGACCAATCGTTAAAAAAATCCAAGACAAAGGGAAGGAGAAGGTCAGTCACATGGAGAGGATTCTCATTTAAAGTAGAAATAATCTTTTTTATATGGGCAGACCTGTTGGTGGAGGACAGAGGGGGATACGAAGGTAATCCTTCGATGGGCTTAGGATTAAAACCCCAGTCCTCACTACAATAAACAAAGAAGAATTTTTTCTTCCAATCCTTGTTGGAAGTAGGGAGTTTAAACAAAAAGTGAACTCCAGGTCGGGCTGTCAAATAAAAATAACCTGGAAAAGAGCTCTTCGCTTGGAAGAGCTGGAAGAATGTGTGAGCAGAAGGGTTTAGACCAGCATGATGCATGGTTAGACTGTAACAGGCCATGATGCGAAAGGAATTAGGGGTAAATTGAAAAACGGGTATCTGGTATATTTTGGCTATTTCCAGCATTAATGGGTGTACGGGAAGGCGTAAACTTGCCTGAAACTGGTCTTGGTAAAAGGTTAACCATCCGGCCAGCGATTGACAGGCTAATATACCTGCCAGAGGGCAATAGATGTCATAAGGATCGGAGATTTTATGTCTATAACAAATTTCCTCCACCGTCCTTTTACTCAGGATGGAGGTGATCTTGGGGTGGTCGGCGGCAGCCGGGGGATATTCCAGGCCGCTAGAGGAAGAGGAGATGGCAGCCACCGCTGCGGCTGCCGATGAAGAAAGGGATGAAGAATCGGAGTCCACCGTGGGGGCGCTAGATGGGGTAGGATAAGAAGCTCTCGCCATCACAAGAGGGTCCGATAGTGAAGAGGAAGATAGTACCGCCGCCGCCGGAGTAGCGGACGGCGGAGAAGTGTTAGTAGGGGGAGTGTTAGAAGACGACGCCATTTTAGGAAAATTAAAAGGAGATCAGGGGCTAAGACAGGTACCTGGTTTGTAAAAGATTGCCGGAAAGATCAAACTGAGAAATTTAAATCAGAGAGGATCACCGGAAAATCCCAAGAGAAAAGGAAAAGGATGCTTGAAAGATTTTGAGAAGTGAGAAATGCAAGGTGAGAATTCAGTGGGAATAAAAGGAAATAAGATAAATTCGAAAAGCGGAAATCGATAAAGGCGGGATTTGATGGGATCCTCGCATTTAATGTTAGCAGAGGAACAGTACTCTAGGCGGTGAGCTGGAGCGTCAACCGTCCTAGAGTAGGGCTAACGTGGCAGTACTTGGGAAAGCGTGAGAATATGCTAACTGCTTTGGGAAACGAACCGACACCACTAGCGCTAATAATTAGGCCTGGTTGTCAGGCGGATATCTCGGGATCCGTGCAAAGTACGAGGAGTAATAAACATGTGGGACCTTATTTATTGCGGAGACCCCGGGGATATAACAGCTCTACCCCAATACCTGTAGGGGGAGGAGTTGATGGGGCAATAGATGGGTCAGACATGATTTGGGGTAGACCTGATCTGAAGTCTGAAGTAACGGGAATAAAAAGGACACAATAAGACCAGCTTCGCCTAAATGAAGGTCTGGCTAGGCCTCTTGGGAAAACAGGACACCACGAAAAGATGAGTGCAGCTCTTGATCTCTCCTGAGCTGATAAAAGTGCTCTACCACAAAAGACTTGACTAGAGTCAAGCCCGATATTGATACTGAGGTAACACAGAGGAAAGAGAAAAGGAAGACCTGGAACGGGGAAGACCTGTTTTACGGATTCTCGAATAGAGAGACAAGTGGGATCACTTGTCAGAACTGGTTGCGTAACGGCCCGTGATTCGCGACACGTGCTCCTGAGATCCCGGCTGGGGTCCCCACTAGGAGAAACTATAAGTATCTCAGCCTTAAGGTTGAGAGAGGTATGTCATTCTTTGTGCATTCCTTCTTTGCTTGCTAATAGAAACCTCATATGCTTTACTGACTTAAGCATTGGAGAGGTTTCCACCGGAAAACCACCGGTGGTCCTTTCTAACGTGTTTCTGTGCGCAGGTCAAGAAGGTGTTCCAGGTTCCAGGCATTGTTCTGGACATCAGTCATATTTTGGGTCGAAATACCATTTTCCTCTCTAGGAATTTGATGGACAGTCAGAGCCCTCATATCCTTGGCCAGCTCCCTAAACCGAGTTAGGTACCTCTGCTGCTCTCATCCTTAGCCTCAAAGTCTCTGCTTATCTATCTACACACAAGTTGTGAGTCAACCTTCGCGCACACCTGTTCTGCCCCTAAATCTTTTTCCATTTGAATTCCTCTTAGAAGGGCCTCATATTCAGCTGCGTTGTTAGACAGAACATAGTTCATTCGCACTGCGTATTTAGTAGCTACACCTGTTGGGTCGATCAACACTATTCCTGCACCACAGCCCTGACTTCCTACTGAGCCGTCCGTAAAAATTATCCATTCTTTTTCGTCCTCGGCAGAGCTGGTCATTTCCTGCATGAAATCGGTCAGTGCTTGGGCTTTAATGGCTGTTCTGGCCTCAAACGTTATATCGAACTCACTGAGCTCAATTATCCACTTGACCAGCCTCCCTAACGCCTCTGGCTTGTCCATTATGACCCTCAACGGTAGGTTGGTCCGTACTATTATGTTGTGTGAGAGAAAGTATGGTCGTAGCTTGCGAGATGTGCCAACCAGAGCCATCATTGCTCGTTCCACCTCTTCATACCGAGTCTCTGCATCGTGCAATACCTTGCTCCAATAGTACACCGACTTTTGTACCTTGCCCTCCTCTCTAAGCAAAACAGAGCTGACAGCCTGTGGCCCTACCGATAGGAATAGAATTAAGAACTCGCCCTGAATTGGTTTGGTGAGAAATGACACCCCCGCCAGGTGTTCCTTCAACATCTTGAATGCTTCTTCAAATTCATCACTCCACTGTAATCTAGCCTTTTTGTGTAAAGCTTGAAAAAAGGGCAAGCTCTTCTCAGTTGAGCGCAAAATGAACCTGCTCAAAATGTTGATTCGGCATGCCAGTTTTCTTTAACCACTACTACAGAAATAGGAATTTAAGGCGGTTTTTTTTCGGTTTTTAAGGCGGTTTTTGAACCGCCTTTGTATCCACCGCCGTAAATATTTACGGCGGTTTTTTAAAAACCGCCTTAAAAAGTGAGGCTTTTTATGGCGGTTTTTCTTGAACCGCCGTAGAAAGTGATGCTTTTTACGGCGGTTTACGAACTGCCTTAGAAAACAATGACGGTGGATTCTACGGCCGTTATTAAAACATACCTTCTAGAAAGTGTGTTTTCAGAAGTCTATTTTCTAGAACGGATATTGAATAATACCTTCTAGAAAGTAGTAAAAAAAAAAATGAAAGCAGGTGCACCAAAATATGGGAAAAAATAAAAGGATAAAAAAATAAACTTAACTTTAAAAATAACAAAAAATCATCCTTGCGGTTGTACACCAGAGGCAAACAATCAATACAAGACGCGAACACACTTAATATTCTTATCATTTTAAGTCTTTACAATTTTGAATGGGCATATTACTACACCGTCAGCACCAAGACTATAATACTCGTTGGAAACGTCAAGCAATACGTTAGCCAGGAGTTGTCGTTCGGCATCGCACATACTCATCGTTCCCCACTTGGTAACCTGCACAAAAACAAGTAATTACTTAGACAAGCGATTATGAACTTTAGCAAAAAGTAGTTTCTTTTTTGGTATTTTCAAACGCCAAATTATGTACTCTCAAAATATACAGATAACAAACAAAAGAGGTGAAAAAATTTATGCAATGACTTAGTTAGCAATAAAAAACTTCAAAGGAAATCAAGCAGGGAACTGACACGTGACATGAATGTACAAAAGGATGACAAACTAAAAACATAATAATTCAAAATTGCATATCCTTGGATTGTTTACATAATCCAAATTACAACTACAGAAAAAAAAAGTGCAAATAATTTTATACAAGCAAGAGAAGGGATAATTGCAGATTTATTTCTAAGTCAGATTAATGTGTCCAAAAAAAAACATACTCCAACTAAAAAATTCCCATGACTGTGATGGTCAAAACATTTCGATATCTGATGTCAAGTTTGATGGKAACTCRTCGTAAAAATGAGAGTAACCATTAATAATTCTATCACAAGAAGGATATTCACAAAAACCAAAAAATAAAATGAGAAAGATTATTACATACTTGTGGTTAGCAACAAGGAGCTCTTCATTCTTGACTCCCCTCAGATTATCTGCTCCCAATTTCACTAAAAAGGACCTCCAATGTAATCGTTCCTCTGCTGGAACTCCATTGAAACTACAAAATCCAACAACCAAATAAAAAATAGAATAAAATAAAATTGATATGCTTAATTCTGAGGGGCAGCAGCTATACATAATGTGTGAATAGCTGATCGTTTTAACGTTACTTAGTGTGTGAATATATTTACCTTAAGATTTCATCGGTAGAGAGTGACAAAATGTAAATATTACATAATTTGACATGGGTAGATTTGTAATTTTTGTTTTGTCCCAAGGAGGGAACTGATTTATAGGTGTATTATTTTAATATAAAAACTCAAATGTATTATCACATTTAGATCATCTTGGATAAATGTAACTCATTTTAATGAATTGTACATAATGTGATGCGGCACTGAATTTGGAAACATTTTCACAACTAATAGAATTTTAAGTCATGCCAAAATTTCATAAATCAGATATGTGATTATGAACCAATAAGGCAAGAAACATGCAAAATATCGTAAATCCAAACTATTTTGTGAATTATTTCATTGTGAAGTTAACAATAAAGMATCATAACACACCATTCAAATCCYAGGYTCAATAAGRTTTTGAACTATYTTTATTTATGTTGGGAGTTGGGATTCAAAAACAATTKAAAGGAGAGAATGAAGGAGATAAGTGTACCAAATGCATATGCAGTCATGGGATTGCAATTGCTACTCAAAATTGATGCCATGCAATMTCATCCACTATCTAATATACTCTTTCACTGTGACCACGACATTCATTATACTCCAATTATTCTTCACAGTGCTTCCATAACTGCAAGCCCATACCAAGAAAAAAAAAAAAAGGCAAATCTGAAACTTTAATTCAAGTAGCAGCAATCAATAAATTCACCTAATTGGTTCAACCTAATAGGAACTGAAATACTTTTCCCCAATCAAGAGTTGGCCGTAACACATATTATAATAGAACCCAGAAAATTCAGCACAAAGTGTAGTTAAACCGTTACTTCATTATACATTCTCACACTAAAATGCAGATACAAAGTGGAGATTTCATGGGAAATCAGAAAAGAGAATGAGATACCTTAATTAAGCATGAAAAACTGGGGAGGTGGGGTGGGGTGGGGGTGAAGGAATCAAATTCTGGGACACTCCACTATTTGCACTCAAACCTAAAAACAGACAATCAATACAAAACACAATCAAAGCAGAATCATTCCCAATACTTAACCGCTGAAAACAAAATTTGAATATAAATCATGAAAGCAAGAGCACCAAACCTATTATTTTAGTGCATGAGCTAAATAGTAGAACTATAGAATCAATAGAGCTATACTTTCATCAAATAACTTGAGCAAATCTGAGATATGATTGGGCAATTCAAAGGAAACCCACATGAATTCGATGAAATATGCACATGCACAATAATCTAGGGTTCGAGAAGATTTCGCATTTTATAACAAATCAAAATCGAAAGAAAATCAGATATCAACAAAAAAAACAATATTATTGAGGAAAACCAGCTGATAAAAGGTCGAATCCAGCAGGGTTGCAGGCATGAAATGACGATCAAATCCGTTAATTAAAGGAGTCCTAATCAAATCAAAGCAGGCAAACATGAATTTACCAGATAATGGATCCTTATATTGAAAATAATTCCAGAATACGCGTCCGCTTGTGTGTTTGTCACGGACAGATCAATTTTCATGCCAGATTTTGAATCAAAAATCAAACTGGGATTATTCATATCAATTAGGGCAAAGAGTAGGGATTCCAAGGAATTAAGGAAACAAAGAGGAGCAAGAGAAGCAGAAGATCGAGACTCATCCGAAAATCCTGATAAGAACTGTGTGGGCTGGATATTCTTGATAGTTTAAAAATGGATTTTATCAGAATGCCGCTTAAAAATTTTATGAGATTTGTCCTTCGTCTTGGACTTGTGTTTCTTGTCATCTTCTTTACTTTTATGCCTTTTGGCCCTCGCTTCATCTACCTAAAAAAATCCCACAATTACAACAATTGTATAATCAAGTAATACAAATTCACTGAATTGAAGAATGCGAAAAATCGAGCAAAATATAAATGAAAAACAAATTTAAACCTCGAGGAGAAGCTATACATTCTATTTTTATTTTGGTCCACCTGTGCACCGGTGGCAGCAGCTATACATTCTCTCTCTTCCAGTGAGAGACGTGAAAAATTGCATATTTTAGCAGCGCTCATAATCGGGCGAGGAGCATCATTGTTGTCATAAAGGGGAGTGGATAGAACATTCCGAACAAAGAGGCTGGCGTCAGAATGGCCGGAATCTCCTTGTACAAGAAGAAGGGGGGCGGCAGCTTCAAAGGACGGGTTGGGCTCAAAGGTGGCCCGATTCTTTAAATTGGTACCTGTGTTGGCTTCGCCTTAACCGGTGGAAGGTTGTGGCAGACCCAATTCGGCCGGAATGGCACCGACTGGTGAATTTCCGTTTTGACCCAAAAGGGGATCGCCAACTCGAAAAATCGAATTCGCCAAATTTGGAGATCCTTTCTTGAAATTGATTGCAGGAGGAGCTTCGCCTTGAAGAGGAGAAGGGATTGCAGCATCCAATTGGGTCGGATTGTCGCCGGCCGGCGAATTGTAATTTTGGCCTAAAAGGGGATTGTCGCCGGTTGCGAATTGTGAGGCAGAGGCAGTAGGGCAAATGGGTGGCGGAGATAAAGCTGTCGTAGAACAGGGTCAGGGTGTGGCTGGGCACTTACGACACGGAAGCAGATAAAACAGAGTCGTCTCTGTCGGTGGCGGCGAATGTTGAGAGTGGAGGGGAGATGTTTCGAAGGATGGGGTTTTCTGGGGCGGAAAAATGACGGATAGGAAAAGAAGGAAGGGGATCAATCCATTTGTTTAGAATGGACGGTGAAGATCAGTAAATAAGTTTTGAATGGGCGGTGGAGATCAATAGATCAATGAGCATGAGGATCGGTGACGTGGCATTGGATTTTTTTTATTTTCGTATTTTTAATTTATATATACATTCTACGGCGGTTATTTGAGAACCGCCGTAAAAACTGGAGGCCAGCTTTATTTAACGGCGGTTTACAAAAAACCGTCGTAGAATGTTCGGTATTTTACGACAGTTTTTTGTAAACCGCCATTAAATTTAGCTGACCTCTAGTTTTTACGTCGGTTTTGTGAAAACCACCGTAAAATGACCTTTTTAACGGCGGTTTTAGCCACAACCGCCGTTAAAAGTATTTTTAAGGCGGTTTTACAGTGAACCGCCTTTAATTAAAAGCCTTAGAAAGCTGTTTTTGTAGTAGTGAACGTTCCTCGGCGCTTGCATTTCCATAATAGCTCTTACTTTTTCTGGGTTAGCCTCAATCCCCTTCTCTGTAACCATGTACCCCAGGAACTTGCCAGCTCTGACCCCAAATGCGCATTTCTTGGGGTTAAGCTTCATCCTGTACTTCCTTAGGGTATCAAAGGTTTCTCTCAGATCATCCACATGCGAGGTCGCCTTCACGCTTTTGACTAACATGTCATCCACGTATGCCTCCAAGTATCTCCCCAACTGCGCTTTGAACATTTTATCCACCAGCCTCTGATACGTGGCCCCTGCATTTTTGAGCCCAAATGGCATGACCACGTAACAGTATGTTCCTTTCGGGGTTATAAAGCTAACCCGCTTCCAGTCCTCCTCTGCTAGCCTGATCTGGTGATAGCCTTGCGAGGCGTCCATCATGCTTAACAGCTCGCGGCCAGACGTGGATCAACTAATTGATCTATCCTAGGAAGAGGGTAGTGATCTTTGGGGCAAGCACGATTAAGATAGCAAAAATCTATACACATGCGCCAGTCCTCTTGGGTTTTAGGGACCAGCACTGAATTAGAAAGCCATTCAGGAAATTGTATTTCCTGGATGTGTTTGGATTTCAGTAGTTTCTCAACCTCAGCCTCAATGATTGCCTCCTTTTCCGGACCGAAATTACGCTTTCGCTGCTTCAATGGCTTTTCCCTAGGGGTGATATTGAGGTGGTGTTCAACGACTGCCGGGTCTATACCCACAAGGTCTTCGGGAGACCAAGCAAAAACATCAGCGTTACTTCTCAGAAATTAGACCAGATCTACCAAAATTTCCGGGCTTAACGTCGTCCCCACTCGCACCACTCTATTAACGTCTCCCGGAACCATCTTTACTATCATTAGTCCTTCTTCTCTCTGAGCCAGGTCTAGCTTCGCTTTTTCTACCTAATCTCTTTTGTTCTGTTGTTCCTCCTCATTTCGTCTAATGCACTCGACATACGTTTGCCTGGACGAATACTGATCTCCCCTGACTTCACCCGTTCCATCCTCAGTCGGAAACTTCATCTTCATATGGTATACGGAGATTACTGCTTGGAAATGGCTCAAGGATGGTCGTCCTAGCATAACTTTATACGAGGATAGTGCATCGACTACCAAGAATCGTACCGTCCTAGTCACTCTATACGGTTCTTCCCCCAGCGTCACCAAGAGTCTGACTGCCCCCAAAGGCTTCAGGGCTCCCCCCGCAAATCCTACCAAAGAAGTTGCTGATAACAGTCGTAGAACAGGATATCGGCAGAGCTTCCTGTGTCAAAAAATACTCGTTTCACGTTGTAATTAAATGGTAGCCGTTATGACCAAGGCATCCATATGAGGAGCTAAGATGCCATTCTCGTCTTCAGAACCGAAATAAATATTTGGACTAGGTGTTATCTGCCCCACCTCACGTGCTTTCCTGACTAGGTCCCTCGCAGCACGAACATAGCTATGTTGGGTCCATTTAGAATGCTCATCCCACTCACCACCAGTGATCATTTGGATTTCTCCCTGTATGATCTGAGCCTGGTCATTTTGCCTTTCGCCATTCCGCCCACCATCTTGCTCTCGCTTTCTCCCCTGGGCCGTTCTCGACTATGGTAGCCAGGCCTGGATTCTTCTCTCCTCATCCGCACATATTCTTTGAGGTGCCCAGCCTACACCATTCTCGCTAGCTCATCCTTCAAATGAGTGCACTAATCCGTGTCGTGCCCGTACTCATTATGATACCTAAAGAATCGGTCAGACCTCTCTTTTCTTGGTTTCTGAGAGTAAGTTTTGGTCCATTTAAGATCGGGATGTCTCTCGATCGCCTGCAAGATTTCACCCTGAGGCATCGCCAAGGGCGTATACTTGTCAAAGCGAGGTCGTCCTCTAGCCAGGTCTGGCCTGGATCTCTTTATCGGCGCTCTCTCCTCTCTGTCATACCTCTATATCTTCTTTTCTCCTTCCTCCTTGATTTTTAAGGCCTCTTCCAAATGAATGTACTTCTCTGCCCTCTCTAAGAGTTCTCCAAACTTCACTGTTGGCTTCACAGCAACGACTGGAAAAATTCTCCTCTCCTGAGCCCCTGTGCTAACCCATTAACCAAGAGCTCTTCCGATGCCGACGGCACTTCCAGCTTTGCATTTGTAAACCGATTGATATAAGCACGCAGACTCTCGTTCTCTTTCTGCTTCAAACTAAATAGCTCGAGCAGCATCTTCTGGTATTTCCTGCAGCTGGTGAACTGATGCAGGAAAGCCAAGCTGAAATCATCTAAGTTACTGATAGATCGCGGCGGCAGCTGACTAAACCAGAGCTGGGCTGATTAAGTGAAGGTCATTGGGAAGACCCGGCACATGACTGCGTCCGAGAACCTGTGCACAGCTGTTGCAGTTTTGAAGCGGCTCAGGTGATCCCACGGATCTGTTGTCCCTCTATACTCGAAGCCCAGAGATCTATAGGAGGCCGGCACATCGTCACGCATGACCTCCTCAGTGAACAGTGTGCCTCTCCGTGCCGGAACCGTATCAGCGCTTGCCAGTTTCTTCTTGAATTCTCTTACCTCTTTCTGCAGGCTTTGCATCTGCTCGATAAGGCCTGGATTAGCCTGGCTCAACGTTTCACTGTCGGAGGTAGAGAAGTGTTCTTCTCTGTCTTGGAGGGGGGTCCGATCCGTGAGCTGGCCGCGCAACGGTTCCGTTTCCGCTAGCAGAACTGTCCGAGCTGGGAGTGTGTTGGATGGCGGCGTCGAGATCTCCACGAACTTCTTCTCCACGGCCACTTTCACAGCTTTTCCGATGATCTCAGAAAGCTGCCTGAGGAAATTTTCATTCGGTGATCCGCCGTTGGTTGGCATAGGTCCGTCAGAGGGGGGTGGCACGGTGCCAGATCCAGTTGCTACCGATGAATCTGCCCCCTCCGGCCTCGTCGTTGACGGCCCTGTCGACCGCGGCATGCCCCATGGTGCAGCGGAACTAGGAGTACCACCCATCTCCCCCACCAGATTTCGCCGTAGCCCGTCTGAAGCCACTCAAATTCTCACTTCTTAGCTTAAGTTACCCACAGACGGCGCCAATTGTTTCACCCTAAAAATATGACAACGCCTAAAACCTGTGCTTCCTCCTGCCCTGCACACACAACTAAGTCAAAAAAGGACCACCGGAGGTTTTCCAGTGGAAACCTCTCCGATGCTTAAGTCAAAAAGTGTATGGAGTGTTTTAGAGAACAAAGAAAGGAATGCACCAGAAATGACATACCTCTCTCAGCCTTGAGGCTGAGGTATTTATAGCTTTCCTCAGTGGGGACCCCTTCCGGGATCTCAAAAACAAAGGCCGCGAATCAAGGGCCGTTAAGCAACCAATTATGACAAGTGGTCCCACTTGTCCCCTAGGAGGAGGTCAGGGTACCAGGCCTGTCCTGATCCTGCTCTTCCTCTCTCTTGTAAGTCAGGATATCAAGCCTGTCTTGATCCCATTCTTTAAGGATTATTTCATGAAGGATTAACACCAGGTTAGGACAATTCCTAAGCCGTAGTGATCCTCTTTCAGCCTCTCTGATCTATTCCAGAGGAGACCAGATCAAGCCTTCTCTGGGACTGAGTTGGCCTGACTTACTTTCTCTTTCTTGGTTATCTCAACCCAGGTCTACCCCAATCCAGGTCTGGCTTATTTAGGCCACATCAGGATGGATCTATTGGATCTACAAAATTTTTAAACTTTCGCTGCATGAGCATGGTGTTCGTCTCTACGAATTCCAACAGTTTTCTATTTGTGTTCTAATCATGTGTTCTTAATGATCATCAAAGGGCTTATTCATATATTTCCAAATGTTTCAATTGAAACGACACGTCTATTCATAAAAGTCTATCCAATCTAAATGGTTTAAACGAACAGACACATCAATTGAACAACACAACTATTAGCATAAACCCTTCGTGCCAAAAGCCACACCTTTAGTAAATTGAATTTTCATTCATTTAGAAATATTTATTAAACTTTTAATAATAATTTCCAACAATCCACCACATGAATGAACATTAATGCATGCATGTATGCAGACTCACTTGAAAGTTTCGGCGAACCATTATTACATCAAGATAGATAGCTTCTGGCTTTGAACCTTCCCGAGTAAAATACCATTAGATTTACTGACTATTTAGTAACGCGATGTTTTGAACTACCTAGCTGTTTGTGTAAACCAAGACAACAGTACTCACAAAATAATAATTCCAATACATTCTTGTTCTCACATTTTTTTCCTTTTCGTCCCTGGACCATATCTTAGATTCGTAAGTATTTTTCCATTTAGAACTGGTCATTACTTCTTCACTTATATAGGTGATCTCCTATAATGAGTATCCTTCCTTACTCCACCCTATAGATATATGAATCATTAAAAACTCTTCAAGAATTCAGCCTCGCCACATATGCAAATCTTTCTCTTGGACGATTTAAGAATGAGCTGATGTGTTTCCAAGTGTTCATTGAACCGTCAAAATTTAGTTTTCCCATTGAACCAAGGTTTTGGGATCCTCCAATTCCCAAGGTTAGGTGTCCACTAAGACCGTTCGTGTGTTTTGGACTTTAAGCTCATTCCTCTAACCAATTTGAATATGGGGAATTTATAAAATGCCTATTTACAAATTAAAAGTTTCAAAAATACAATCACTCCAAGAAATTTATAAATATACGAATCATTCAAAAAAATTATAAATATACGAACACCCCATCTGGAGAAAACCGCTTTCATAACTATTCGTTATCAACCCAAATTAATCGGGGTGGGATGCAAAAGAAGGGGTGGATTTGAAAGGATTTGAAGGGAAGAAAGGTGATTTGAAGAGAATAAAGGTTGAGAGAATATCAATCGAAACCATTCACAAAGAAAAATCTAAAAATATACGTAATAAATTAAAAATAATAAGAAAATCTGGCATAATTGTAAAAACTTCCAAACGTATCGTAAAATTGTAAAAGAGAAAGCTAAGTGAGTATTTCCTGTAATTTTCCCTAAATATCTCTGTTCCCTATAAGAATTGCGCCTTTGGAGAACTCGAAAACAGCCAAACCCTGAATGCAACATGGATGCAAAATTAATGGACGCGAACTTCAAAACAATCGTTTTCATGGTAAGAGCATCTCCAATGCTACGATATTGAAAGTAGATAATTTTTAACATATGTCACTCAAAGAATACAATGTTTATCCACATAGATTAGTGTTAAAAGGCACAAATCTTGATCCTAAAATATTTCTCCAATGCATAATGTCAACGTACTTAAAATTTTGTACATGTGGAATTTATTTTAATTAATTACCAAATTTTTTCCCAGTATTTTTGAGATGCGTGCGCTCACGAATTATGTAGATTATGCTGAGTCAGACTGTTTAACATGGTTTCGGGTATCAAACAGAGGGCTCGACACTGTTGAGTTTTTTTTTCCATGTCACTATAACAGTACCCACGACATTATGCTTTGGAGACATTATGCATTGGAGAATGATTTATTTATACACTTTCTAAATCGCTGATGTGGCTAATTTTTATCACGTCAAAAGTATAGCATTGGAGATGCTGTAAGTTATTTTTATTTTTCTTCGCCTCCGGGTATTGTAGGTTTTATTGCGGGTTTTGTATAATGATACGTTTTCAAATTTGTTTATGGTAAGTTAAAATTTATAAATATATGAATCACTCGAATAAATTTATAAATATACACAACACCCCATTTGGAGAAAACCGCATCCATAACTATTCATTATCAACCCAAATTAATCGGGTGGTGGGATGCAAAAGAGGGGTGGATTTGAAAGGACTTGAAGGGAAGAAAGGTGATTTGAAGAGAATAAAGGTTGCCATAAAATCAATCAGAACCATTCAAAAAGAAAAACCTAAAAATATACGTAATAAATTAAAAATAATAAGAAAATCTGGCATAATTGTAAAAGCTTCTAGCGTATCGTAAAATTGTAAAAGAAAAAGTTAAATGAGTATTTCCTGTAATTTTCCCTTTAAATACTTGATCTCAGTTTGTAATTTTGTTGGTGGGCCCACCAGGCTTTTCTTTGACTCCTCGTAATTAACCAAAAAGAACCGCTGTTTGAGATCAAGTATTCTAATGGTATTACGTCATTTCTTTTTACTTACCATTACACACGCTGCATTATGCACCTTCTTTTGTAAAGAAATTATCTACCAAAGACCTTCACAATTTCTAATTTTGTGATCTTTAATCAATTATATCATAAAACTGTTTGACTTGTACATTATGCACTGTTATGATTTTCATTTCCATTGCATGAGACCATTTCATCTCCATTTTGACATGTTTCACTATTTATGTTATAGCCTAAAGTTAACCCCCAAGTGTGGCATCTTATAATGAGTGTGATATTTGAAAGGATAACTTCAACCCCCATAGTTTGGGGTAAGCTATAACTTTATCACATTCACTATTTTTTCTATTTGATTTCCATCAACTTTACTTCAGACTTTATTTCCTTAATCCTCCGATTTTAGAAACTCCTACTTTATCCGAAGACATTTGATTAAATCAAATAACTTTAAAAAATTTAGAATTATTAAAAGTTTAATTTTTGCTTCTTTATAGGATTTAGATCTTCTCAATTTTTTAAAGTCACGAATTTCATTATATACTTTAAGACATATTTGCATGAGAATTTACTATAGTTCTGTTTATTTCTTTTACCAAAATAGAATACCTACACTTTTCTCAATCTCATAAAAAGAAATATTAAAAGCATTTTATTTTCAACATCTAGATCACACAAACTTTAATCACTTTTTCGACGTGAATAAATTTCAGAGATTTTCTTTTTCTTTTTTCTATTTTTGTATAGCAAATCCGATTTACTAATATTCTTTGTATGTTAAAATGACCACATTTTAAATACTTTATGGTGTATCGTTGACACAAATCATAAATAAATTAAAGTTCAGATTTAATCCATAAACCGGCCAAAAACTTTAATTTGTTTGTATAACCACCTTTAACTCTTCAGGCACATCAATAATATAAAATCCTAATATCAATCACGCAACCCAATAAATGGATTCATTCTGTCAAAGTAAACAATGACTCATATTAAATTGGAAACCCAAATCAAGAAATAACATGTCTGGCCCAACTTTACAAATGACCTGGACTGATCCATATCTCAAGTCTAAGGGAAAAAATCAAACTCAAACTAATATAGAGCCCAAGATTAAATTGGTTTTTAAAACTCTGTCCCGACTCATGAGTTATCCTTTAGTTTTATTAATCCCAAGGCTTAATAAAAAATTGGTCCAATAGAGTCTAAAACAAAAAAAAAAAAGCTTACTCCTTTCTTTCTTCTCCAGGAGAAGAAATTACCAGCCGCGATTAACTTAGTGCCAAGAAAATAACGTTCACCGCCCAACTGACTCGCTTGCAGCTGTCTAATGGCACTCAACAAAATAGTGATGGATGTCCTATCCTACCTCGAACAACTTGTTGAGTAACCCGTCTCCATTGTCAGTTGAAGCCGCCCTAACCGTCGTGAACTACTGCGGTTAGTCCACTGTCGAAATTGACAACAATAGATCAGTCCATCTACCATCGCCACAATCGACTCGCCTTAGACGGCCGTCAGCTGCGAGTAATCATGTCCGACCCATCCATACAACAGGCCATCATTTACCATCACCATTCAGTCGGCACGATTTAAGGAAGCCCGTCAGACCAACTGGTCGTACACGACTATTCAACGCATCAGCCATTAAACGGACATAGTTATCGCATGGTGTGGTGGTTGCTCGGTAGAGATTCTCCAATCGATGCATGTAAGATCAAATCAAAGAAATTTTCAAGTCTCAATTCAAGGTTTTGTGTATTTTTAGTAGTTCAACCATAAACATTGCAACTCAATATTCAAGTAATCAGTTCAGCAACACCGCTAAAATTCGAATATTATCTTGATTCATGATGGTACTTCTATTCAAAATGATTCTTTCTCTCTTGGCAGATAGGTTAGTAATGGGGTTCATAATGTTAGATTTATATCCACCGATAACTATGACGTAAGTTTTACACCTTCACTTAATACTTTATGCAAAATCAAATCTCAATGTTAGAATAATAGTAATAAGTAATTACGAATACAAAAACTACTTATCTTTAATATCTTCTGTCGAGATTATTGATCTCTCGGTGTTTCTTCTTCAACTATTTGAAGTTAAATTTGTTCATAAAATTCACAGGTTCACCACAAAATGGTTGCCACTTCCAAGAAAACGAAGTATTCGTCTTTAGATTGTTGGTAAAAATATGTTTATGATTTTCTTAGAAATGTGCAACTAATGATGTAAGGTTTAAATCGAGTCGAGTGTTGGACACTCTTTGCTAAAGACGAATATTGCCCCACTATACGGTGCTCACTGTTAACGGCAATCGCCTCTAAGATAAAACGATCCTAATTAAGCAACACTTCAATACTTAGGACCTTCGGCGAACAGAACTATATTCGAAACTTTCAAGCCTTATAATGAATAGAGACTTAGACAATATGCTTCTATGGAACTCTATTTGTTTTACTTAATGAAATTTTCTATTTGTATTCTAATCATGTGTTCTTAATGATCATTCAGTGACTTATTTATATATTTTCAAATGTTTCAATTGAAACGACACGTCTATTCATACAAACATATTCAATATAAATGGTTTAAATGAACAGACACATCAATTGAACAACACAACTATTAGCATAAACTTTTCATGTCAAAAGTCCACCTTTAAGAAATTAAATATTCATTCATTTAGAAATATTTTTTAAACTTTTAATAATAATTTCCAACACGAACAGCATTGAAATTAAAGTTTATTATTTTTATCATAAAAATGTTAGTAATAACTAAATATAAAAACCTATATATCTTTATTATTTTGGGTGAAATTGTTAGGTTGGGGGCGGCGATCCCGTTTCACTGAAACGGGGACGTTTGCAAAGATGAGAAGAGATAGCGAACTGGTTCGCTCCGTGGTCATGTTTTTAAAACACTAGTCCCAATCCCAATGAGTCAAAACAGTAAATCTAAATGGTGCAAGTATTATATGAAAACAAGTGTCTTAAAGTTGTTATTTTGTTACAATTCTTGCAAAATTCAATACCCCAGAACCTGCAAAACATAGTCCAAGCCTAGTTTAACTGAACCCAATCCAATTATAACAAGTAAAATGTACAATTATCTTATGATTAATACTCTGAAGTTGAATAGTTTTTGAAGAAAAAGAAGTAAATATACACCCTCTTATATACTATTAAGTTGTAGAAAGGCTATTTTCACCTAAATGATAGTAAATGGCCTGACCAGAATTTCATGTTGTATTAACTATGTACATTGGATGGATGACACGTGTTCAGTGATAAACATCACCCTGTACACGTGGCATCTACCCTCTGCCTATCAGAGCCTTCACTCTTCCTCCTAAGCATTTCCTTGATTTCAGCCTCTTTCTTATCGACAAAATCAATCAAGTCCTTGAAGCTAGGCGTTCGAACAGTCCGCCTTCTAGAACGTTCCGGATTGGCGCCCTCGACGTCGTTTGGTTCTCCGCGGTGATCTGCACTGTATCTACTGTACTGCCAGCACACCCTGCAGAAAAAGACGAACAAGGCGACGAGGAAAGCAATGCCGCATATGACGAATAGGCCCCAGAAGCTCTTGAGCGAAAGACGGTTATCGTCGATAGGGTTCGTCTGAGGAGTGCATTTATCGCGAGACAGCCATTTACTGCGTATCCGTTCGAGCTCTCCATTCTCCGAGAGCTGAAGGATCGCGGTCGATAAGTCTATTGCCAACGGTGAGTCCCTTGGAAATGCCTGAGCAGCGTAACATTTAGTTGAAATTAAATTAGAAATTGAAAATTACAAAAACCGCCCTTGGGTATTTACCAAATTGCAAAAAAGCCCAACTAACTCTGAAAATTACAAGAGACCGCTTTATGTTGACATTTAGTTGAAATTAAAGTTTGATCACAACTATTGGATTTGGAGCTGACAAGAAGGATTGATGAGCTGCTATTACTTGGAAGGACAGTTATAATGATTAGGATTAAATTACAAAAATACCCCTGAGGATTAGAATGATTACAAAAATATGATTATTTTCAAAATTATCCGGCATCGATCTCTTGAGATATTAATTAAGGTTTGTGTGTGTTCTACAAATGCCCCCACTCAGTAAGTGTGATTTGTAATTCAATGGGATAATTACGAAAACCACCCTTGAGCTTTTTATGAAATTCAAAAAAGCCCCAACTAACTCTGAAAAATTACAATAAACACCTTGATGTTATACCTGTCTTACATTTTGCACATATTAATGGAGCTAATGGGAAATTGCTGACGTCATCAAATATTTTTACAATTAGATCACTCAAAATTTCTAAATATTGCAAATAACCCCAACTTTTAGTGATTTAATACCCCTCAAATTTTCTAAATATTACAAATAGTCAGTGAAAAAGGTTGGGGGGATTTGTAATATTATGAAAAGTGGGGTGTAATCGTAAAATATTAGATGATATCAACAACTTCCATTAGTTCAACTACAAAAGGGCATAATGTAAGACGAAATCCAACCTCAAGGGTGGTTTTTGTAATTTCAAAATTAGATTTATTTTTTTTATTTTTTTGTAGATACACCAAAACCTCAGGGGTGGTTTGGTAATCATTCCTAATTCAAAAATATAACTGAATTGCAATTATTCCTAAAAAACATTTGCTATTATTCAAAAATCCCGGCACCTATTGAGATGTTACTACTACCTCCTCAAGGTTTGTGTATATTTTACAAATGCCCCCACGCAGTAGGTGTGATTTGTAAAACAGAGAAACAAACGCCAACGCGGTATTTATAATTCAAAGGGATAGTTACAAAAACCACCCTCGAGTTTTTACCAAATTATGAAAAAGCCCAACTAACTCTGAAAGTTACAAAAAACACTCTGCCTTACATTTTGCACATGTTAATAATGGAGCTAATGGATTTTGCTAACGTCATCAAGTATTTTTACAATCACATCACTCAACTACTCTAAATATCGAAAATAACCCCAACTTTAATAATACATCTTATATCCCGCAATTTCTCTAAATATTACGAATAGCCCGTTGAAAACTTGGGACTATTTGTAATATTTTGAAAAGTTGAGGGGTGTAATTATAAAATATTTGATGATATCAACAAATTCCATCAGTTTAACTAACGAATGGGCAGAATCAAAATGTAAGATGAAATCAAACTTCAATGGTGGTTTTTGTAATTTTCAAAGTTAGACGGATTTTTTTGTAAATACTCCAAACCTCAAGGGTGGTTTTTGTAATTATCCGTAATTAAAAATATAACTGAATTTCAATTATTCCTAAAAAAAAAAACAGAGAACTTACGAATCCCCATCCACTTCTTGTAAACTCGCGTCCCACAGTACTAAACTGGCACTTTGTGTTCGACAAGAAAAGGTCGACGTAAGGAAGCTCGTCGACAATGGCCGCAACCCCACCGCCGCCCGGACCCCGCTGCAGGGCGTCGACATACTCATCTACAGTTTTCAATACCCGGAGTCTCGACTCAGCTATGTTTAACTCATTACTCAGATACTTGTACGCGAACGAACCGTCTTGGATCCCTATCGGATCGGAACTCGCGATCAAGGCGTCTATGCCTTGAATTCGCGAAGAGAGCTGCTGAACGGTGAGGATCGATGTCAAACTAGCTGTGTAGCTTGAATTGATGATCAACACCACGAAAAGCCATAAGATCAAAACCGAACGTCCCAGCGTGCTCACTGTGTTCTCTCCTGCGTAAAGTTGATTCCCGTTTAAAGTTGTTGATCTTAGTTTTGGTGCAGCTTTTGCACTAAAATAGTGCAATTGCTGCACCAAGACAAATAAAATTCATCTCTAACAACTCTACTTCAAATTTTGCCTTAAAAGGAATGTTTGTAACTATATCAATACAAAAACTATTTTATTAAATACCAATTATTTGTTTACATAGTATTTAAAATAAATATTTTTCTTAATTAAAAAATGTTATTATATTTAGTATATGCACTAAAATTATTAATTAATCAATAGCAAGTATTAAGCAGAGAACTAAAAATGTGGCATTCAAGTTAATTAATTGAGAATTACTAATTACCCAACCAAATACACTTACTATGCAGAATTAAATTTAGTAATATTTATAATTTATATTAAAATAAAATTTCAAATCCAAATATATAGGATTTATTAAATATTATTTAGAAAATATAAATATACAATTAGAATAATAGACACATTTTAACAAATTAACATTTAGTGCAACATTTGAAGTGCCAATGACGATGACCTTAGTCCTATGAGTTAGTCGAAACTGGAAATGGAGAAAATACATATGTACTTACTGTGCGCGAAGAACATTGTCGAGAAACTAAACCTGAAAAATTAAGACACAATTCAACTGTGAATACAAACTGAAGATTTTTCATGTAAACAAAGTAGCAATAATTATTCATATACTCCATATACCAATCTGTGCATCACCCCATAACAATGAGGGAGCCAGAGGACAAAGTGGAGTGGGCCCGAAATATTTTTTTCTATAAAAAATCATACAATTTCACTACTTTTTTTTTAAAAACATTGTTAGGTCGGAGACTGGCTGAGCTGGAGGTATTTTTATTATTTTTTGAATATACTATAAAATCAGTATTTATTTTATTTTATTTTTTAATCATTGTCTGGACGGAAATGGGGTGGGCCGGACCCGGGTTGGCCCCTAGTAGCTCTGCCAGGCGCCAGTGACGATTTATTTGGTATTTTAATTCATAACAGAAAAAAATAGTACGAATATTGAATACAATAGATTGAAAAAATATATACTAACCAAAAAACCGTAACCAGTTGTTGCCGAGGAGGGCCACGGAACTCGGTATTCATCCGATGCTCGAGAATCCAAACAACACTTCCCACGAAAAGAAAGAAAATGCCAGTTACAAACCACATTTGCCAAGTAAATGGCATGAGAAATGACCACGGGCTAGATTTAACCTCCTTCACAGGAGCAACCACGACTAAGCCCGATTCCATAAAAGGCTGTGTGAAGTCCACAATCCTTGTCCTGTTTGTAGTTATCGTCACGTCTCCAATTGCCGCATCATATTTCTGCTCAAAAATCAAACTAAAATAAGTTCATAACATACATGCATGATTTAATTTAGTGATTATCACAAAACTACACCTGAGGTTTGGGGTATTTACAAAAACACCCACGAGTTTTTTACGTTACAAAAAGGCCCTCGAGGTTTGATTCTGACTTAATTTGAAGGGGGGTGACTATAATATTTCTTAAAAAAAAATTTTATAAATTTCTCACATGTTGCGCAACGTCGAAAACAAGATTATCGAACGACGGGTTTCTTTGACCATCTCCGTACAAAATATATATGTGCGGAACCGGATAAGACAGCAGCTCAACAGCAGCTTCAAACACATCAATGCAATAACCTTTGGTCCCCAATGGCCCTTTATCTCTCGACACGAAATCGGGAAAGGTAACCCTATTCGGCACCGCGATTTGCAAAGGCTTCCCATTATTAGGAAAAACCCATCCACGAGGCTTGCTCGTGGTCTCGCCAGGCCACAAAACGCTATAGAGATGTTGATTGCTAGCCGAAGTGTTCGGCGGCTTCGTATATAACGTTTCCGGAGGCACAATCGAGAGGCCCGAATAATTTGACCAGTAACCGAGCCTCCGCATCCCGGTCCCACCGATATTAAGAATATCGAATGCGGGCCGAATCAAATTCCTGTCGGGATCGAACCGAATTTCGCCGGTTAGACCGTCGAAGCTCGTTTTTGTAAGAATTTGTAGCAATTTCGGACCTTGATCGAAAATTCGGAGGGATTTGAAATGAATTGCACTTCCATTCACATCGCGAAGTTTCGGATCATCGGAAAAAGCAACTGTCCCACCACTTTTTAAAAAAGCATCGAGGGCCCGGGCTAGTAAAAATACCGAATCGTAAGCATACAGGGCGTACGAGTTAAATTTTAAATTTTCTTTATTCTTTATTTTTTCTAATCGAGAAATAAGTTGTTGTTTACGATCGGAATCGGAAGTGTGGTGACGAAGCGCAATAACACCCTGAAGATCGGCCGTGTTCGGGCCGACAGTCTCTGATGAATCAAGAAAAGACGAAAGCCAATCTGTAGCGATCCAAACATAACTCTTACTCATCATTCCGAGCCTCTTCGCTACCGAGAAGACATTAAGGCCTGAATCGGGATTCACGTGCACGACGAAAACCCGCGATTCTAAAAGGTTGGCACTAACCAACAAGGCGTCGATGTCGCTTACCGGACCTCCGGGCGTAAAGCCCACCTTGTAAGATATCTTGGCCTGTTTCTTCGCGAGCGCATCGCTCAGCACAGAAATGCCGTTACGGCCGTAATCGTCGTCAACAAATATCGCGACCACTTCTCGCCACGCGAAATATTCGACGAGATCGGCGATTGCGTGCATTTGGAAATGATCATTGGTAACCATGCGGAGAAAGTAGGGATACTGGAGGGACGAGAGAGTGGGGTCCGTGGCGAAGGATAGAAGCGGGACTTGGAGTTCGTTCACGACGTACGAGATGACATGGGCTATACCGGAAGATTGCGGGCCAAGCGCGGCAATAATGTCATAGCCCGTTAGCTGCATCGCTACACGAGTTAAGGAGAGGCCTTGTCAAGATTTTCCTCATTAGATTTATAATTTTATTACTAATTAAATACATATATATATATATATATTGGTCAAGAATTTATCCACGACATAATCATTCTATGCAAGAAAAGGCAAAAGAAATATATATTTTTAAATTCATATATCACATAAGATAATCAAATATAAAATACCGATTCAAATCATCAGAAGAACTAGAAAGAAAATAAAAGGTTATAAAAAAATTTACCTTGAACTGTGCCAAAAAATCCACTGCAATTAGTATCCCTCAAAATGAGATTGATTTTTGTGCCCTTAAGAATGGTAGCATCAGAGTTGACATCTTCAATTGCAGCAAGAATTGCTGGGCCAACAGACCTTCCAATGACTGAATTGAAAGTGAACAAAGCCCCAACATTCACAACACTTGGACTTTCAGAAATACCACTTGAATTCCCTTTCTGGGCAGTGATTTTTATTGCAACCCACAAACAAGAAATCAAGAAAACCAAAACCCTTCTCGTGCATACATGGGCCTTCATTTTAAAGCATAACCCAAAGGCTCAAGAATTGAAATTTTCAAGTTAGATAAGAAATCATACACGAAAAAGAAAAAAAGCTCAAAACCCAGAGTTTTCTCTTTTTAAAAAACAGTAAAATAATAAATTGTCAGATAAATCATGAAGAGTCAAGAAATTGATATAGTGAAAGTGTTGATGAGATATTCAGACCAGAATTTCAACAAATAAAAAGACAAAAAAACAATAATTTCAACAATAAATAGACAAAAAAACCACTTATGGAGAAAGAGAAACTAACAGGAGTAAAACCAATATTAAAAAAATAAAAAAAAATTACAAGCTATGAACAAAAATCATTCCCAGAATTTAAGCACTATTCTAAAAATCTCTAATTAATCCTACATTTTACCTATAAGAGCTTTTTATATGCACACATAAGTATCTACCCCACAACTCAAGAACTATTAATTAATCATCCAAACATTTACTTGTGGTGAGCAATCAGCAGTCTTTTGCTTATATTACTGCTTAGTATGTAAATAAATGAATGGAGAGTGATTGTTAGTAATTTATTTATATAATAATCTAAACAGTCTTACATGTTAATTAACAGCAATCTTACATGTTAACAGCAGCTGTTTGGTTGATAGCCGTATATAATTTTTACAATTCATATATATATATCCTTCAAAAATAATAGTACATTTCATTTTTCTTTAATCAAAATATAGCATAATTTTAATTCTTGATATGTATAATTTTTATTATTTTCTTTATTTTTCTATATTTAATAAACATTAGTATCAACTAAATTGTATTAAAAAAAAACTACCCTTCCAATATAATAGCACATTTTCATTTTTCTTTAATCAGAATATAGCATAATTTTAATTCTTGATATGTACAATTTTTATTATTGTTTTAGTTTTTCTATATTTAATGAACACTAGTAAATTGTATTGAAAAAAAAAAACTATTTTAAGAATAGAAAATAAGTTTTTTTTTTCTTAATTTTTGGAATACAAACAATCATAATTTCTTCCTTTAACTCTTTTTAACGTAAAAATGTATCTAAAAAAGACATGTCAGATTTATTATATGAAATATATATATATATATATTTTGACTCCATGGTTGTCAATAAGATTTTTTTAATCCTAATAGTAAAATAAGTAAAAGCTTTGTATTTGTTTATACTATTACTGACGTGATGATGATACTTGTTAATTTGGATAGTTTAGTGGGTCGCTGTCACCGCTGCAAACAAACAAACAAAAAGAAAAAGTCAGCTCAAGCAAGTAACATGAGCCAAATAATTAGAGAGCTGATACTTAATTACCGTTAGTGCCGGTTTGCTATGTCATTCGAAATATTGAATTTTTTAATATTTAAGAATTAAATATTCAATTAATAATTTAATACAACGAAATAATTAAATATTTCTAAATAAAATATTATAAAATAATATTATTTATTCTTCACATAATATAATAATAAATTATCATCCACTTTTAACCTACATTAAAAAATAAATAATTTTAAAGTTCAAACAAACACTTCTGGCTGTGATTGTTTTGACATAAAAGGTTGATTATTAAATTATAAATTTCTTTTTGACAAATCGTGGTGTTATTTTAGGCTGTTGCGGATTGTTTGTCAACATTAATAAACAAAGGTATTGTTGTAATTAATTAATTACCTTAATTATATATTATATGAATAACCATCCTACTCCTAAACCCTAATCTTGTACCTATAAAAGGGACTGTAGTTCTCATAATAAAATATACATTTTGATCACTCTCTTCTCTCATTCTCCTCTCTCTTTTCTTAGTTTTACAATACGTTATCAGCACGAATCTCTAACCAATTGAGATTGATCGAAAAATAATAGCTTTCAAAACCAAACCTTCATAAATCAAAATAATAGAAAGTTTGAAAAATAATAGCTTTCAAAACCAAACCTTCATAAATCAAAATAATAGAAAATTTTCTGCGTGATAATTCTCCGCGCAGATGATTTGAAGAACCGATTTATGAAGTTTTAACCGTTGGATTGCTTTCAAATTTTTACAATCTGTTCAAGACTTATTGAATTACGATCTGAACGGTAGAGATCTTATTTTGATCCATACATAGTTCAATATGAATTTTGAACAAAACAGTTTTTTATTCATAGAATCGTCGGTGCATATTTTTTCAAAAGACGATTTCACACAATCTAACCGTTGGATCAAGTTGATATTTGTATATAATATTTAAGACATATAAATATTGATTTTGAACGGTGAAGATCGGTTTTATTTATTTCTATCATTACCAAAAGGTAACAGATCTAAAGTTGTTTTCTGAAGAAACGCTATGAGAAATCGATTTCTTCAACCGTCGATATATTGTTGTAGTTTGTGGAGAAATACAACTATATCTCAATATATATTCTTTGAATATTATGTATTCCTGAAAAATATTATGAGATCTATAATTGTTTGTCGATATATTATTGTAGTTTGTGGAGAAATACAACCATATATCAATATATTCTATTTGAATATTATGTATATGAGATCTACAATTGCTCGTTACAACCATAGTCAATATGGGATCTATAATTGCTCTTGAAGAAGTTTTTTTTTTTATTTAATTATTATTTTATTATTTTATTTTTTTTGTCATGTGTTTTAATTATATCAATTCAATTTGTTTCTCCTAAAATAGAACAACTATATATTATTGCGAAAGAATATATGTATTTCATGTGATAATTCAATATTCTTGAAGAGTATATATGTTTTTTTTTTAAAGAACCATTCAACTTGTACTTAAATTATATCATAATTCAATATTCCTGAAAAATATTGATTTTTTTAAAATCTAAATTAAATTATTGTGATCTTGAAGTATCGCATGTTATGATATATGATACTTACTCATGAAGAGATTTTAATATTTATGTCTTGTTGACATTATAGTTCTAGATCAAATATTTTTCTTCATGAGATTGCCTTTATTTTCTTTCGAGCACTCGATGAAGGAGAGCTTGTCCGCAATTTCATCAAACAGTTTTGAGGATCTAGCCACCGGCACATATTTTTCACGAATAGACTATCCAATTAAGGTACATATTTTCTCTTTTTATATAGATGTTAATCCAAATTTATGTGTTTCAACTATGATTATTTTTCTCATTCTTAGAGAGTATTTAATGGATTATATGTTTTATTTAAAAAAATTAAGGTGGATACAATTAGATAATTCTCTTGAAACTTAATCATGTATTTACATGCATGATATTAGAAACTTTATCTTATTGAATTGATAATTACGGGCAAGCATGAAGTATAATCTATGTATTTTATGCATTTGAGACTTGAAAACTTTACCACTATTTTTCCTGGAATGCACAGCATAGTTGTTAATGTGCAATGTGGTAATTAGAGTTCTTCTCGTGATGTGATGTTGGTTAAGAGGAGATGCATCCCAATTATTATAGTTAATATGATTCTAATGGGATCTATTCATATGAATTTAGAATATTCATTTGGTTCAATTTTTTTTTTATTGTCAATTAGTTACATGATATAATTTATATGAAGGCATGATAGATTTGAAATAACAAGCCGTATTTTTATTTTCTTGATAAAATATGTAATCATGTTTATTTGCACATTGTATGAGATTTATTTTCAACTCATATTTATCGTAGTATTTTTGCGAAATGCGATTTCACAATTCTTAATAATCTTGAAGATTGTTAAAATATAAATCATGGTTTCTGAAGAAATGTGATGGTATATATTGTAATATCTCAGTTGAGTATGATATGTTCATGAAGAACATTATAAGACATATAATCCGTATTTTTCTGATGAAAGATAATATATAGTATTTCAAAAGAATATTAACAATGCTCTTGAAGAAATATTTTTATTATATGGCTTATTTATTATTAAAAATATTATTTACATGTCATTGTTGTATTATTTACATTTTGATTAAATTGTTGTTCATAAAGTAACACAACTAATAATAATATTTCTTATTATATTCCCCAGGACATCATTTATATATTTATTTGCCAATTTAATATTCTTGAAGAATATTGATATATTACTCCTGAAGTAGTGACATTTATGTCAAATATTCAACTGGATATTTCTTACTTTTGAAAAATGACACTTTGTCATATGCAATATTAAAAACCAAGTATACTCAAGAAGGAGTAACACATCAAATCAATCATTACTACTTATAATGCCCCGAAAAGCATATTTCTTATATAAAACTTATCATTTTTGAAAAATATATACCATGAATATTATTTATATGTTATGGATTCTTATAAATTTCAAAACTTTAAATAGATTGTATTCTTGAAGTAGTACAAATCTCAATAATATCATAAGTAAAGTTTTTGTAATTATTTTGATATGATTTAGAATATTGTTTTAGTCAGTTGGGAAAAATGGTTAGAAAGTAAAGATAAACCTCAAAAAAGTATAAGAGGTCCAAGGTTTAAACCTTTTTCAACAACATTATAAAGGGTTAGTGATACCACTTGAGTTACAAACTCATGGTGATATAATTTGGAATATAAATCAACTAGAAGTTTGATTTTTTTTACTTGAAATATCCATAAGAATTTGAGATAATTTATTATCGAATTAATTTGTACTATAAACTAGTACTAACTCAAATATTTCTATATTGACCCGAAAGTTCAATAAAAGTTTTAAAGGAGTTAGAAATTATTTTTTCATTTTGAACCCGAAGTTCAGTATTATCATGATTTGGCATGACTAGTATGACCATCCCAGTTTATTAATTCATGAAGAGTATGAAGACTCTTCTATTTATTTTTAATGCTACATGTTCTCAACAAAATTAACCATTAAATTATTTCCAGTTTAATTGGAATTAGGTTCTAATAATATTCATATTTTATATTATGGGGTGAGATCTTTTGGGCCCATACACTCTCCATGTTGACTTCTAGATATTGGATCCACTAGAAAATTGCATGTGTTATTATCTCATAACCAGAAGTTTATGAGAATAATTGCTCTATTGGCTATGAGAGTAAAATACCTTATGTATCTAATAAATACACTTATCATTTGCTAGTAAATTTAATTGCAAGATTTATTGATGATTTATATTTTGTTGGATATGGTTGGCAAAAGCAATTGATATGCCTTATGATATTTGTTATATCATTTGATGAGAATAATTTTTGTAATTATGTGAAAAGAATATTTCACAAGTATGCCAAATATGAAAATATATGTGAAACCTCTGTCTATGGCTTACAGTCAGAAGCCTCCATCAAAACTTAAACAAGTGCGATATTTGAAATCGTCCCACCACATGTCATGATGGATAGCGAATGCTGAGAACATATCAAATAAAGATACATTTTTCTCATAATTTGTTAGTCATTGTATATTCTCAGCATTAGGGGAGGATAGACATATGTTATGGTGACAAAACATATGAAATGTATATGTCATGGTAACCAAAAAATATGGAATCATAAATATAATACTCGCAAAATTTAAAACAAACCTGAAGTTTGTAAAGAGAATTTGCATTTTAGATTACTGACTATAAGGTTATCAATGGTTTTTAAGTTTAAAGACTCAAACTTGAAAGTTATATAAAATTCTACAAGAGGATTAAGATGTCATGCCTGAAGTATGGTAACAATTGATTCTAATATATATCCTTTATATGGAGCAATTATTTGTGATGGTCTTCTCACTAAATGTTATACTCCAGTAGAGTAAACAGACGTAACAAATTGAAGAGGTTCATGTACCTGATGATAATTTTAGAACAAAGAGATTTCGATAAGTTATGTCTATATAGTTGGATCAAATAGAATCAATAAGAAAATTAGTCGACTATATTTATACGCATGAGCTCAATGACAGCGAGGATGACATTTTGAATTAATTAAAAGTTATTGAAACAATTTTTTGGCCAAGATTGAATATTCAATCTTATAGATTGCTATATGTTTGACTAGAAATTCATTCATATGAAATATTTTGTCAATAATGTATAAATAAAAATTTATTCTATAAGAGCATTCTTTTACGTGGTGGATGATATTGAAACTTGAAGTTTCATTCAACCGACAATGTAGAACAATATCATGAATGAAATGAAATCTTGGAAGGATTTTGATAAGCTTGAAGCATTTGTAACATTGTCAGTTAATATAATGAGATATGCATTGCACTCTTTTTCCCTTAAGTTGAGACTTTGTCGGATTTTCCCAGTAAATTTTTTAATGAGGCAACATTATGATCATATTCAAAGAATAATGTACTCTTTTTCCTTCACTCATATTTTTCCCATCGGGTTTTTCTTTAAAAGGTTTTGACGAGGCATATTCTTTGGATAATAATGATGTATAAACATCAAAAGGTATAGAACTCATGAAGAGTTTATAATATTATTATATTTTAAAGTTTGAATATAGATAAATGATAGACTCGAGAACTACTACCTATTGAAGTCACGGGGAGCAGCTGTACTCTTTTTCCTTTCGATCAGTTTTTTGTCCCACAGGGTTTTTCTGACAAGGTTTTAATGAGACAACATTTGAACACTATGAGTGTGAAAATAAATATTTCGCACATGACACAACTCATATGTGATTACAAAAAAGGTGACAAGACAAGATATCTCTCTCTCGAACTTCTACACACAAGATCTCCAAAGAATGGCGATATCGATATCCAACAAATTCGCTCCTATGATAATTTGGTGGACTCATTCACGAAAGCATTGCCATCATTATCATTTAGAAGATTGGTTAACAAGATTGACATGCATCGACTCAAAGATATATAGTGATGATTTTCAGGGGAGTAGGGTTGTACTCTTTTTCCTTCGACCAAGTTTTGTTCCATTGGGTTTTCTGACAAGGTTTTAACAAGGCATCATTTTTAAGGTCATTTAAGGGGGAGTGTTGTAATTAATTAATTACCTTAGTTATATATTATATAAATAACCATCCTACTCCTAAACTCTAATTTTGTACCTATAAAAAGGACTCTAGTCCTCATAATAAAATACACCTTTTGATCACTCTTTTCTCTCATTCTCTCACGCTCCTCTCTCTTTTCTTAGTTTTACAATAGGTATCTAATAATTGATTAATTATACGGTGACAACCATCTCTCATATGAGAATTTAGTTTAAAACTCGTGAGTTGTGAGTTATAATCCAGTGTAGTTATTTTATTTTAATATTCAAGTGTTACAATTTATTAACATATTTAGAGTATTATTTTTTAATAGTGATTTCTATTTTAATATTCATAGGAGTATTATTTTTTATTGTTAATTTATATACTTAGAAAATTTTTAAAGTTATCACATTCATAATCGTGTCTAATATCTATTAATTATTATTATTATTTTAATATTTAGATTAAATTTGATTATAAATTTTAGTTATATATTTAGAAAAATCCAAAAAAATGTCATATTTTCAAAACATGTCTAATTAAAATTTATTAATTATTATTATATAATTTTATATTTAGAATAAATCTGTTTATATATTTAATTACATACTTAGATTATTGCAAAGAACCCATAATTTAATTATATTTTATATTTGAAATTCTAGAATAAAATTATTTTAATTTTTATTATAAATAGAAATTATTTAAATTAATTTCATAATTAGGGTTTTTGTACATTATCTTATAAGTAATTTTTTTTTTAATTAAGATAACTAGATTTTTTTCTAATTATATATGGCATTTTATATTTAAAAAATAAAAGAAAATATTGAATTAGGCAAAATATAATTAAAAAAAATATTAAATTAGATACTTATTAGAATCTCTATATTTTAGTAAGTATCCACACCTCCAAAATTCGTGAAACTAGCATTCGAACCACCAGAAACTACACTTCAATTCGAAGCTTTCTAGACAAACAATATGAATCTTTTCATTTAATATATAAGTGAGATATGCAGCGATAAAGAAATAAGGTAAGATGCATTTAATTTGAAACATCAAATCTAAAATAATCATTCATCGAATTAGTTTTTTCATATTCACGGCCTAATTATTCAACGAGAGAGGAAACATGATTTGACAATGTTTGGTAATTAGCGAATTAAAGGATATCTGATAGCTTATTGCATTAGTTGTTCATATTAGCTGATTTGATTAACTAGTTGTATTAGCGATCTGTATAAAAGCGTTCGGTAAGTAGTTCAGGATTAATGGTTGTTTAATCGTATAAAATGACAAAAAAAGACAAACACAATTTATTATTGGTTAGTTCTTTCTTTAATAATATATATTTATAATATATTAAATAATTAAAATAATATTTACGAATAATAGACATTATTTAAAAATTATTATGTTTAAAAGTTTATCGACTCGTTAATTTTCAATGTCTTAAATTTAATTTGAATAATTATTACTATTGTTTACTCAAAAGATTAGTTGTAAATAATTTTGTATGTAAATTAATAATAAATATATTTTTTATTTATAATTTGAGAATAAGACTGTCATTTTAATTCACCTTCAAAATCTCTTTTCTCAAAAAAATTTTATATGGAATTTTTTCAAAACTAACTTTTAAACTGAAAAAGCTAATTCTAACATCTATTTACCAACACCCAAATTAAAAAAAATTAACTAATCAATCATCTAAATTGAGATCAAACCTCTCATTTAATATCAAAACTTTCATTTCCAAACATCCATTTTACCCCTAAATTTGTATAAAGTCGGTCTGATTTGAGGCCTTTTTTTATTGTTGCAAAACCAAAACAACACCAATAAGGCAGCCGTTCTTATTCATATTTGAAATATCGGTTTTTTAGTTGAACAATGAAAACCACTTTCGAAGAGGGGTAGCGTAGTTTGGACGATTTTTTTAAAATTTATAATCACCCTTACACAGGTTTATTTAGGCATATTAGTCCGTATGCATTGGCTTAAATAATAATAAGTACAAGTAAAAAGTATGTGATGATTTTTACCGTCTTCTTGCAAGCTACGAAATGGATATGATTCTTTGTTGCATGTTGTTTTGTACTTTTTGGGACTCTAAAAGTGAGATATTTTGCTTGTGAAATCAATTAACAGCTTTATACCATAGGCGGCTTCTATAGCACCCCTAAGCCTTGTTCACTTCCCGGGATCGGATGGGATATGGCTTGTTATCCCGCAAATATGGCATTTATTAATATTGATATCTGTCTGGGATAAATCGTCAGAGTAGGACTTGAATCCTGCTTTTCAGGACTAACCCATCCCAGGGGTTGCCTATATTGGGATATCATGTTGTTCCCGATTTTTTTGATGTATATAGACATATTAGACCCTCATGACATCGCTAATTATGCTAATATCGTGTATAAATAGTTATTTGATAAAATTAAAAATATTGGTTACCAAGAATAGGGGTACTAACTTTAAATAAGAGATCATCGACCTAAAATATCTTCCAAATACGTCACCGCGAGGGATAGCAATTGGGGCGGGCGGGGGCGGGTACGCCCCCGTCCCCGCTTGAAAAAGTCATCCTCATCCCCGTCCCGCCCCCGCTTCAAACTAAGCGGGTATCCCCGTTCCCGTCTCTGCGGGCATATTAGTTGTCCCCGCCCTCGCCCGTAATACCCGCCCCGTTCGTATACCCGCTTACATTTTATTACTTAAAAAATAAAAAAAAAAAAGATTATGGAGCTTGATTTTTAGATTTATTTAAATATAAAAAAAGAAAATTACAAGAAAACTCAAATAACATGATAAACATTGAGTCTATTACATTTAAAAATAGTTCAAAATATAAAAAAATAAATATTTATATAATAATATATACGGGTTTGAAACGGGTCTCAAACGGGGACGGGTATCCGCGGGTACCCGGCGGGGGGGACATTATCCCCATCCCCGTACCCGCCCTCGCAAAAACCCGCAATTTCATACCCGCCCCCATCCCCATCCCGTTTTAAAGCGGGTAACCCTCATCCCCGTCGGGGCGGGGGCGGGCAGGCCCCATTTTGACCGGATTTATTGTCATCCCTAGTAATCGCGACCTGATAAACCTCTAGAACTCTACTTGGCGACCTACCCGATCCTGCAAAACAACACCTTCAACCGAGTTGGTGATCAGACCCGTGAAGGTCCTCCGATACTTAAGTCAGATAATGCAAGAGATGATTTCGAGAACTAAAACCACAATAAGATAACTTAGAAAATAAAGAGAGGTATGCACCCTTTTTATAGAGACAAGAGAAGTCCTTCCCAAGTCAGGGTTTCCTTCTCCCACCATAATTCCATAAACACCACAACCGGCTTAGAATTAGGATTCCTCCTATATGCTAAGTTCTCATAAATAATAGATCTCTCATTAAATTACCAGAATAGGCCTGGGCCTGTTATTCTTTCTATATAGTCCGTCAGGATCCCGTATAAGCTCTTTTTGGGCCTGCCATTCATAAAGCCCATGACCGAGCTATCAGACAGCGCGCAACTAACAAGTATAAGAGGTCACTGCCCTATATGAGAACTCATCCTCATACTCCAGGTCACTACTTTTCACACCAGCTCGCTTACCTTTTTCTAAAAGAGGCACTCCTTCCAGGAAATGAGGTCGTTTTTCATAAATACACACATATATTATATATGGATATTTAGGGTCGCATCACCTTTGAAGAAATCCGTAAACCTTAATTCTCGTCGTTGCCATTGAGGTAAGATGAGTTCTTTGAGAATTCTATCTTCAATTTGTTAGAGCACCATTTTGTGTTTTAGTATTACGCAAAGCATTGACTGCTAACCACAGGTTGTTGACGGAGATTTGAGGTTCGATTGACCTAGTTCATCTTTATTTTCGATTTGAGATTTTTTTATTATTATTTCAGAAAGCTTACTCGAACTGTGTATGATTTTGCAATTGATTACAAGCGTGTTACTTGTCACTAACACGTCAACAAAAGATTTGAGGAGGTTGAGGTTACGTAGTGAAATAAGGGGAAATAGCAATTTTTGTCCTGTAAGTTTGACTCATTTTAATTTTTATCCAGTAAATATAAGCAATTTTAAAACAGTCCTGTATTTTTAAACTTTTCGCGTTTTATATCCACTAAATATAGGCGGTTCAAAAATTATCCTGTATTTTAAAAAATCTTCGCATTTTATGTCCTCTAAAACCATAAAACGCGAAGATTTAGAGGACAAAAAATGCGAAGATTTTTTAAAATACAGGACAATTTTTGAATTGTCTATATTTAGAGGACATAAAACGCGAAGATTTCAAAGATACAGGACGATTTTAGAACAACCTATATTTACAGGACAAAAATCAAAATGGGTAAAACTTACAGGACGAAAAGTGCAATTTTCCCGTGAAATAATTGATGTTCAAGTTTGACAATTTACAGATGAGAAATTCTCAATTCAACCTACTATCTAATCGACATAAGTTGGTAGTTACTCCTTACTCTACCAAAGTCATTACTGATATTCTAATTCATAAGTTCAAAATGGCAGTGACATTCCAATCACAGGCCTAAAATCCTATCCTGGGTACGCTTAAGTGCAACTCCTTTTCACTCAAGCTTTGATACCACTCCTATAATGCCCCAAATAAAATACTACCTTAATATTAAATAAAATGAATAAATATATAAGCAAACTCTCACCTTCTGTTCGTTAAAACTCGTTGTATTGGTAGACTCGATACAACTAAACTTTATACAAACAAAGACCAAACTGATAAATGGTAACCCTAGCCAACGAGCCACTATTCACCAAAATGATCAAGATCAGGGTCACTCTCATAACGTTGATATTTGGAGAGTTTGGTTGTAAAATAAAAGAGAGTGTGAGCTAAAAGAACTCAGTGAGGGACAAAAATGAAATATGCAAATTTTATTTTAAAACATAAAATTGACAAAGAATTTAAAGAATAATTTTATAAAATATCACAGCACTTGGTGTGCAAAACCATTTTTGTGCGTGCAACAAAACTCTAGTCGGTAACTTCAAAATTAAAATATTTTAGAAAGATTAAACAATAAATTTTTCCAAAATTTAACCAATTATCGCATTTAAAATATACAAGTGATACTAACTTATTTTGAAAAAAATCAATTGAAACAGTTAACAGTTGAACAAACAGAGAAATCTGTCTCGTTCTAAAACAGTCAATCCGATTAGTGAGTGTACGGGTACGGAACTCTAGAGGTGTAGTAATTAATTGTTTATAAAAGACTTTTATGTACTTTATATTGTCATATATATATATATATATGTATTTTCCATGTATATATTCTTGTAGATGAACAAGCAAAAATTTTATATTTTTATTTTATTTTTCAGTATTTTGTTGCGTAATTGGTACGACGATATTGTTGTGTGGTTCGTGGATTGATTTTGGCCAAGCAGGGCTGGTATTGGGCCACTTGATAGTGACAGACAGGCGACATGAATGTATTTTAAGAGCACACGGTCCTTATCTTTATTAAGCATAAGAGTCGGCTGGGAACCCTCTACATATATTCCATGCATGCAGCCGCGGGAAAGGATTGGGAATTGATAAGTCCAAATTATTGGGTTACCAAATATATGGGGTACTAACCTCAGAATAGAGATCAGCGACCTGAAATAGATCCTAAACACGTCACAGCGACCTGCCAAGCCTTCAACGAACCTCCTAGCGACCTCGACGATCCTGTAAAATAGCACCTCGGACGGGTCGGATTTCGAACCCGTCAAGGTCCTCCGATGCTTAAGTCAAAAGCAAGATCAACTTCAACTTAGAAAATAAAGAGAGGTATGCACCCCTTTTATAAAGACAAGAGAAGTCTCCCAAAGCCATGGTTACCTTCTCCTACCATAATTTCATAAATATCACAGCTGACTTAGAATTAGAACTCCTCCTATATGCTAAATTCTCATAAACAATAAACATCTCATTAAATTACCAGAATAGGCCTGGGCCCATTATTCTTTCCATACAAGACCCCATAAACCACTCACATTAAGCCCGTAGGTCTGATATTCATAAAGTCCAAGACCGAACTTAACAGCTAGCGCCCAACACACAAAAGTATAAGAGGTCACGACCCTATATGAGAACTCATCCTCATACTCCAGGTCGCTACTCTACCAACCAGCTCGCCCACTTCTCCAAAGAAACCATTCAGCTCGCTCACCTCCCAGGAGAACACCCTTTCTAGGAAATGAGGTCGCTTAACACGAATACCCCCATATATCAAATAATATCACGTATGAACATTTTGGTTCGTATCAGCTAGTCCCCCATATTCTAGCTGATTGAGGTACGAAATCAAGTAGGACATGTAAACAGAGAATTTAAAAGGACCCAACCAACCCATAACAATAAAACACAAAATATAAGTAAATCACCCTGCCATCTTACCGAATCGCAATCACAATCACACTTCCCATCCCCACAAGACCACGAGATCCTTAGAAAATAATCATACCACGACCTATAAACAATCTAATAGAGCTAAAACCAGTCCGCATATAAAACATATTAGCTCGCAGAGACATAACCATCCAAATACCAGAACACAATATCTTGAAAAGATATGTAAGCCAAACATATCTCTTCCAAACACACAATCACAACTTTTAACCATATAAAGATAATGAAAATAACTCGCCAAGTGTTATTGAAAAAATCCATCCACCCCGAAGGGTATAACGCACACAACCCGCCCCAAAAGGTAACAAAACAACCGCCCCAAAGGGTAAAAACACACAATACGTCCCGAAGGGTAAAACACCACAACCGAGAGAAGTCCACCCCGGTCCAGGGTTACCTTCTCCCACTACAAAAACACAAACTCCCATAACATAAATTCCATACGGGAGAAGTACCCTCCGGTCCGGAGTTACCTTCTCCCGCCACAAAAACCACAACTGTCCACAACACAAACTTTCTACGGGAGAAGTGCTCTCCGATCCGAAAGTACCTTCTCCCGCCACAAAAACCACAACTGTCCACAACATAAACTTTCTATGGGAGAAGTGCCTCCGGTGCGGAGTTACCTTCTCCCGCCACAAAAACCACAACTGTCCACAACACAAACTTTCTAAGGGAGAAGTGCCCTCTGGTTCGGAGTTACCTTCTCCCACCACAAAAACCACCACTGTCCACAAAAACAAAAACTTTCACTCTGGGAGAGGTGCCCCCCGAACAAGGGTTACCCTCTCCCCACATCTTCGACCTAAAAGAAGCGTCAGCCCACTGTCCACAAAAACAACAACTTTCACTATGATAGAGGTGCCCTCCACACAAGAGTTACCCTCTCCCCACATCACCGACCTAAAAGAAGTGTCAGCCCACTGAAACAACAACTTTCACTATGGGAGAGGTGCCCTCCACACAAGAGTTATCCTCTCCCGCCATCGCCGACCTAAAAGAAGCGTCAGCCCATTGAAAAAACAACTTCGCGACGAGAGAGGTGCCCTCCACACAAGCGTTACCCTCTCCCGCCCCAAACACACCACATCCGCCCTCTAGGCATAATATTTTTTCAAATGACACACATTCCAGCTTCTAGGTAAAATCTTCCCACTCGTATCCTCCAGTATATAAGCTCCACCTTGCAATACCTTTACAACTTCAAACGGCCCAACCCAATTTGGCTCCAACTTCTTAGTCATTCGTAATGCATCAGCTCGCCTCCATACCAGGTCGCCGATCTGAAAACAGCGATGCTTGACCCTTTTATTAAAAGCAGCTTGTACCCTTTGTTTATAGTGCTCAACTCGAGCTGCAGCTCTATCCCGTACTTCATCAATTGTTTCAATCGCTCCCCGAGCTAACCTTTCGTCCTCCTCGACATTGAAAGCTCTTAAATGCTGCGACCCTCCTACTATCTCTGCTGGAATAACCGCATCCATCCCATAGACCAAACTGAAGGGTGATTCTCCCGTAGAGGTCCGGGGAGTTGTTCGATATGCCCACAAGACCGATGCGAGCTCTTCTTCCCAAAGTCCCCCTGTATTTTCCAATCGTAACTTGAGTCCCTGCACGATTATACGATTAGTAACTTCCACCTGCCTATTAGTTTGAGGATGCGCCACAGAAGCAAATCGCTGCTTCATCCCCATCTCTTTACACCAATTTCGGATTTTCCTCCCATTTCCTGGGTTCCATTATCGGACACTAACACTCGCGGTTCACCAAACCTTCAAAATATATTGTTAAAAATAAAATCCATCATATGATGCTCATTTATACCCGTAACTGCTTCGGCCTCCACCCATTTCATAAAATAATCAATCGCGACCACCAAATACTCTTTATTGACCGGGGTTTTTGGAAAAGGACCCACAATATCAATCCCCCACTGCGCAAATGGGCACGGCGAGCTCATAACCATCATCTCCTCAGCCGGTATGTGAATAACCGGGGCATGCATTTGATACTTTTTACACGTTCTCACCAGGTCGCTGGGCATGCATTTGACACTTTTTACACGTTCTCACCAGGTAGCTGGGCATGCATTTGACACTTTTTACACGTTCTCACCAGGTCGCTAGCCATACCTTTCCTCCCTGGCCAAAAGAAGCCAGCCCGCAACGTTATACCAACCAACGCCTTTACCTCCGCATGATCGCCACAATGTCCTTTATGTATTTCCTTCAGCACCTCCAATCTTCACTCCCTAGCCAAACATTTCAAAAAAGGTCTGAAGCGCGACCTCTTGCATAATTCCTCATTCATCACACAAAAACGAGCTGCTGTTCTAGCCTCCTTCGTCATCAATCTCTCTACGCCCTCCTTTGCTAAGGACATCCCATTTAAGAATCCATACACAATTATTAACCAAGACACGCAGACAATTTCGCCTTAGATTTCAGGCAGCAAAATGAATCGCCCTCCAATATCAACACAAAATCATATACCACATAAATCCATTAATCCGTATGAATCATTTAAACCAAATAATATTTAGACCATATAAGAAATCAAATAAGTTCCTTCAATCAAATTTTGAGCAAACACATAAATTAACCATCTTCCCCCTTCAACCAAAACATTAGAAGCACATTAACCCAAATATATCCAAGCACTCAAACCCATTAAAAGCTTCAAGCATAATTATCCTACTAATTATAAATTTTAAGCCTCATCCAAACTCATAATTAATTGCGTGACACCAAAAGAACCTGAATGTTACACGCATACGATCAGACCCATACAACCAAACAAACAGGCCAACATATATAAAAGATACATCCACCAAACCAAATAATAGAAAACTTATATTTTCCTTTGAATGCCTCCAGGCCCATTCACCTCATTAACCGATCTGGTACATGGTCTTGAGTATTGGCGACCTCTTCGCATTGGTTTACTCATCTCCGAGTTACATGTCGGGCAACCCACAAATTAACCCTAAGGCTGCGTTGGATCGACGGATTTGGATTTGATTGGGAACTTGAAATGAATGGATTTAAACTACCTTGGATTTGAAATACCTTAAATTTCAAATCACTTGTTTGGATATATATGGATTTGAAAAGAGAATTTCAAATTCATACATTTATATAAAAAAAATAAAATTGGCTGCTTGGGAATTTGGAACAGAATAAACATCACCAGAATAAAAAATCTTTGGTGTTTTGCACAGCAAGAAAAAAAAAAGAAAAAAACAAAGGCTTTTGTAAGCTATAGAGAAACAAAACAAGCTTCTACAAATACAAACAGATGAAAATCCCTTTGGTGTTATTAAAATCTCTCTTCAGATTGTGCCAAAACCAACACAAGAAAGAACCCAAAATATTCAAAATCTAAGAAACTAATAATCAACACAAAATATTCAACCAACTCAAACCAGTTTAGAACCAACCTACTGATAGTCTGATAATTTTAATAAATCTTCTACATCAATTTCTAAACAAAAGTTTAACACAACACTCAAGAGTTAATAAGAAAAGATATCCACTCTTTTTTCTTTTCATCCGGGAGAGCTTTCAACAAATTAAATTCTTCAACATCACCATTCATCAACTTTTGGATAGCTTTGAAAACTTCGTCGGTAGTAAGTCCAGGCACCATCGAGACAACATCATGTATTTCAACACCACTTGGTTTCTCTTGACTCTTTCTCTTACTCGCTACAGACTCTTCAAATGAAGTAGCTATAACATTGACCGCTTCTGCCAAAGAATCTTTTTTCGGTCTTTTCTTTTTGTTTTACATAAAATTCGTTGAGCTTGATGGTCGTGCTCTTGGTCTTTGTCCTGACAAGGGAGACGAATTTACTTCATTTTCATCTCCCTCGCCCATTAGTTCGACACCTTCTTCAAACATCTCAGCACCTTGTCCATTTGCTCTATCTTTTCCACACAAAAGAACGATGTTATCCCATTGTTCTATCATTTTATTTTGCATCTGGATGTGACTGCATACATAACAAATCAAAAAATTATTTTTCATCCACTTTGCAAGAAGAGAGACTTAAAAAAAAGTAATAATTTTTGCTCATGCATCGCAAAACTTTCCTGCAAGAGGGTCTGGTCTGCTCAGGGATTTTTAATCATGCAACATAGTATTAGATCAATAAGAGGGCTCGACATTTTAAAAACCTAATCGTAAAAAACAAACATAATAATCAATAAGGCCCACTAGATGCATCAAACTACTACATGCATATGTATATGCTGAATTTGGAATTTGATCTATATTTGGACCACTAGATGTTGACAGGATATCTTGATCAACTTTTCAGGAAAAAAAAATACGGGCAAAACGAATATATATTTGGACTAAAATGCAATATTGCATAATTAAGAGGTGACTAAAATTACTAACAGAGTATTCGTGAGCGTCGAAGGGGAAAATAATAATATCAGAAGCTAGTTGACTCTTTTTTCTAGTTAGAAGCTGAGAATCACTTTTTTCTTTTAAGAGTTTACAAAAACTCCCTAATTAGTCACACATATATCATGCACGGATATATGTATATGCACATGCCTCGTGTAGTAGAAATTAAAAAGGCAGAATGAGAAATTAAAATAAAATAATTTTGAACAATCACCTGTATATCTAAGTAGGAATCTTCTCATATGTGATCAAAATCACCAACTGCCAGCTAGCATATATATATATATATGGTAATAGTTTGATATATATATATTTGTATAAACTGGAACAAGCAGATCACATATACCTATATATGCTGCTGGTTGTCACGTCAGATGAATGGAGCTCGTGGACTGCTTATGTTGAGGTAAGGCGATCAATAACATCCCTATATATATATATAATATATATATATATATATATATATATATATATATATATATTCTTTTGTTTTCTTTAATGGTATGCATGAGTTTGGATGGATTCTTAAAGAACGAAAGTCGATTGCTCTTTGGATTTATTGCCTGTTGTCACGTCAGATGAATGGAGCTCGTGGACTGCTTATGTTGAGGTAAGGCGATCAATAACATCCCTATATATATATATAATATATATATATATATATATATATATATATATATATATATTCTTTTGTTTTCTTTAATGGTATGCATGAGTTTGGATGGATTCTTAAAGAACGAAAGTCGATTGCTCTTTGGATTTATTGCCT